>WOXC01006913.1:0-177500 GCA_011680675.1 Gymnobelideus leadbeateri | reverse complement strand
TGCTAGCTTGAATTTAAGTTACTTTGGATGTCAAGTCTTACTTCATCTGTCAGTCCTCTCTTTACTTCATCTGTTTCCTTTGCTGTTAAATGGGACTTATGCAGATGCCATAATAAAAACAGTAACAAAGAAACCTCTTGAGAGGCAGGTAGGTAACACATTGGTTAGAATACTAAGCATAGAGCCAGAAAGACCTGAATTAGGCAGCCAACTAGCACAGTAATTAGAGCACCAGCCCTGGAGTCCAGAGGACCTGAGTTCAAATCCGACCTCAGATTAGACATTTAGGAGTTGTGCGACCTTGGGCAAATTACTTAACCTCAATTGCCTCCCCTTTCCCACTCCTCCCCACCAAAACCAACCAAACAAAAAAAAAGACCTGAATTCAAATCCAGTATCAGGTACTTATGGGGGTCTGAGGCTGTGTTTGAATTCAAGTGAAACTTATAGGTATGACCCTGAGTATGTCACTTAACTTCTGCTTGCCTCAGTTTCACCAGTTGTGAAATGGGGATTATAAAAGCACCTACCTCATGGGGTTGTTATGAATAACAAATGAGGTAATATTTACAAAATGCCTGGGACATAATAGGTGCTTAATAAATATTGATTCCCTCCCCCTTCCAACTTTAGGGAGGGTGTTAGTATTATTATGATTTGGGATATGTGTATGTCCAGAATTATAATTTTATTAGCATAGGGAATTTCTGGGAGTGGAAATGCCCTCCATCAATGCAGATTGGAAACTCATTTATGAGTCATAGGGGTGCTTGGCCATTGAGAGTTTCATGGTTAAGCATGGTCTTTGTCAGAGGCAAGGCTTTAAACCAGGTCTTCTTCTCTCCAAGATTAGCCTCATCCCACTGTGCCATGTTGCCTTATACTACTATGAATAGTATTGTTAAATGTTATCATTTATGACAAGGAATAATATTACACTTCATCAGAGCCCTAATACAATCTGCCCAGGAGCAAAATTCCTTGATAGTTGTTTTAGGATTCCCTTATTGTATAAACTCCTTTTAGTATTGAATTAGTGAATAATTTTGACAGTTACTTGACTGACAGACCAGGGAAATGCCCTACTACTAATAGTTCACTTTTCTATGTACAGAAAAGGGCATTCAGGGTGATGGAAGTATCCAGAATGATCCATTGAAGGAATTGGGGATTTTAGCCTGGAGAAGAAAAGACTCAGGAAGGCCCTGCAAGTAATCTTCAAGTCTTTTGAAGGCCTGCCATATGGAAGAGAGTTGATTTATTCCACATGGTCCCAGAGGAGAGAACTAGAAGGGATGTGTGAAAGTTTCAGAGATCCAGATTTTGGCAAGCTGTAAGAACAAATTGACTAAAAACCAGGGCTGTCAAACAGTAGGGAGGTCTTCTTCAACAATAAATCCTTCAAGTCAAGATTCAATGAGCACTTGTAAGGGATATTGTAGAGAGCATTTCTGTTTAAGTATAGAAAAGACTAGATGAACTCTGAGTCCTTCCAACTCTGAGATTCTATAGTTCTATAACTCTGAGACCTGACAGACTGAAACATCTAGGTGGCTTGGAGGATAGCACACCAGGTCTGCACTCAGGAAGATTCCTATTCCTGAGTTCAAATCTGGCCTTAGATACTTACTAGCTCTGTAACCCTGGGCAAATCACTTGATCCTGTTTCTTCATCTGTAAAATGAGCTGGAGAAGAAAAACCACTCTGGTATCTTTGCCAAGAAAACCCCAAATGGGCTCAAGAAGTCAAGGGTTGGACATGACCGAAATGACTAAACAACAAGGTCCTTTCTAGTGCTAATATTCTAGGAGTATATGAGAAAATGGTACACTTTCCAGTACATGGTTAAAACTTAATGGAGACATTATGACATAGGAACATATGAAACCTGCATTTTAGAAATGTATTAAATAGAAAGTATTTAAGCGCATGAAAAAGAATATATATTATAAAGGAAATATATTAATAAGCACATAAATTGCACCATAAATTTTGGATCAGGGCACTAGGAATAGGAATCCTGAAGAACCTTAAAGAGTCTGCTGTATTTCCAAGTGACTATTTTTCTTCCTTTTTGCTTTGCTCCTAATAGTTTGCCTCTTTTATCTTAAAAACAAAACAAAACAAAACAGTATTTCTGTCTTATGAGGTACAATGGCTCTCATTCTGTCAATGTTTTACTCTATGGCCTGACCTGGGGAAAATTCCCCAGCTACCTCCAAGAGGGTTGTCCCACTTCACCTTAGCTGTAATCTTCCAACTCAATTAATTTCAAATCATGCTCTATAATCATGTGCTGGACACTGAACTGTTAATTTCATTCCACTCAGACCATTGTGATCATAAATGAAACAGTTCTGATTATTCCTGGCCCTTTTCCTTCAGTAAGTCAACAAGTTAAAAACTCACAATACCACTCCAAACCTCCTGTGCTTCAACAAATGACCTTATCTCTTACTTTACTGATGAAACCTAAGGTTATTCTTCCTGAGCACACTCATGTCTTCTCCTCCACCCCTTATTCTGTCCATTTCGAAGGCTTGCCAAAGCTTAACCTTCAGCTTATTTCTTGTGCTCTTGATGCCATATGCCTGTCACCTCAGGGAACTTTTCCCATTGATCACCTTTTCTCTTCTCATCTTCAATTCTTCCCTATTTACAGAATTGTTTCATGTTGCCTATGTTTCATGTTCATGCTCAGCCTCTAGCTATCTCAAAAACAAAACAAAAATATTAAAAACCACCTCATATGACCCTGTTATCCCTCAAACTCTAGTGATATATCTTTCTTATGTTTCTGTTGAGAACTCCTAGTACTAGTTTTTTTTTCAGTCATATTTTTTTCCAAATAGGAGGTTTTTTCTTAAGCAATTTATGTTTCTGGGTTTATGGAACACAAGGTTATTGAGTTTAATTATTTCTGATTCTTTCTAAAGATCTGTTATTTTTTTTAATCTACTTTTCCGTCCTTGAACTAGTATGAGATGGTTTTGGTGATCATTGCTTTATAATATAGCTTGAGGTCCAGAAATGCAATTCTTTCATTCCCATTTTTTTCATTATTCCTTCAACATTCTAGATCTTTGTTACTGCAAATAATATTATTATTACTTTAGCTATGTAAGGCATCTCTTTGGTAGTTTGCTTGGCATAGCACTAAATATGTAATTTATTTTTGCTTTTACTATCATGTATGGTCCCCTTATAAGTACTGAACATCCCTGCAGTCATTTAAATTGTTCTTTTTTAAGTAGTTTTTTTTTTGTGGTTATTGCACCTATAGAGGTGTTAAATGTTTCTTGGTAGATAGACTCACAGATATTTTATGCATTTTGAAGTAATTTTAGATGTAATTCCCTTTTCTGTTATTGCTCTTGGATTTTGTTATTGTTACATGAAAATGCTGTTGATTTTTTATGGATTTATTTTACATCTTGAAACTTCATTAAAAGCTATTATCTTAATTAGTTTTTATGCTGGTTCCCTAGGATTTTCTAAGTAAGCTGACTTGTCACCAGAGGAAGGGATAGTTTTGTCTCCTCTTTGCATATATTTATGCCTTTAATTTCTTTCTCTTATTGCTATTTCTAGAATTCCTACAACTATGTCAAATAATTACAGGGTAACGGGGCATCCTTGCTTTATTCCTGGACTTCCTGGGAAAGCTTCTAGTGTATTCATATTACATGCTAGATCTTGGATTTAGAGAGAGATACTTTTTACCTATTAAAATATCTTTCTATGGCTATATTTTGGAGTTTTAAAATTATAAATGAATATTTTACTTTGTCGCAGATTTTTCTTATTTATAAAGGGTTAGAAATCCCTTGATTTTTTCTCAAAACACTCTTTTTCTCACATCCTTTTTAGGTTTATAATATAACTCTTGGCTCATGATTTTTTTTTCACTATTATCATGGGTGATAGGCTGAGAAGGAAAAAAATAGTCTTCCCACTCACTACTACAGATGCAGGCCTGTGACAGAACATACAGTATCTGTTGTGGGTAAGTGAAAGCTTTTGCTTATTCTGACAGAAGGAATAGCAAAGGTGATTGGTATGGTAGCACTTAAGCAAACAGATAGCAGATACCCAGAAGATATGCCCACCTTGGAAGAATCAAAGGTGAAGACAATTCTTATGACTGCAAACAAGAATAGCAAGATATAGGCACATTTAAAAAGAGGGTAGCCACAGTGACAAATGAGGTGAATTACACCCCCTCCAATTCATGCCCCTCTCCTTTGAAGGTACTCATTTTGATAAATAAAAATTGGGCTGGTGACTGAATGTTGAATCTTAGGTTGGCTGTTTACTTTTGAACACTGCTAGGTATTAGGGACAGGCCTGACATGAACACCCTATTAGCTCAGATTTGCTGTCAGGGCAAAAGGAAGCACTCATAAATTACTAAGCAATTAATAAAAGAAAAATTACTTAGTCCTAATATAGGACAATGAGGATACAGTAGGATTTAGTTACTGGGAACAGCTTCATCTGCACATGGAAATAATCTATTAAACAAGGCAGAATGTGTTATCTTACATGGTCTTCTGGCATCCACTAAGTCTGAAGGGTACTGATAGATAGTGCCTTTTATATCTCTAGGTGACCAAGAAGCCACATTAACATAGCCAGACTCCATCAGGAAGCTGCATCAAAGGAGACACAGCTGGAGCTTTGCCTTATTCCCTGGCCAATCAAGTACCAGACTGATTGACTTTTAGGGAAAAATCTAGCTTAACCCATGATGCGATTGGGGACAGGGGGTGAGGCAGATGCTAGTATATACTGGTCCTATCATACTAGGGTAAGTTCTTATAGTCGTGAAATTGTTTACATTTGTAGATGTAGGTAGTATAAGCATTATTAGCCCTATTTTACAGATGAAGAAACCTCAACAATAAAGAAAACTGACTTGTTTGTAGCTGCATACCTAAGTAAATGTTGGATATGGAACTTGAATCCAAGTCCAGTACTCTCATCACTATGCCATGTTTAGTCTCCCATAAAATTAGTTTGGGATGATGGAAGAAAAAAATTAGGAAATATATTTTAAATTCTTTCCTTGGTTGAAATATTCTGATAGAGTGGGTTATAATCCAGAAATAAATTATGTAAAATTGTACTTCCTCACTTAACAGGTCAACTTCTGACATATTTATACTTAGTAATGCTGAATCATGAGAGCTGAGACCACAAGACAATAAAAATTGGCAGGCTGGTTTAGGCCAATGGTATATCCAATTCAGGAATTTAGTCTTTGACCCTGGCACCAAGGAACATTTTATGGGAGAAAATAATAGCCTTTTATGACATTGATCTTAAAATTTCTGTACTTATATGATCCATGATTTTATCTAATGACTATCTCCTATCTATAGATATGTTTGTTTCTTTTTACTCTATGATATTTCTTGTTAATGCTTTCCTATACATTCTCCACTGGGAGTCTACCCAATGTGCTATAGGCTTTCTTCTATGTGGGTACCAATAGAGCACAAGGACTGTTATCCTTTTTTCATGTTATATGACTAGTTAATGTCTATATCTGACCAGAACAAAAAATGATTTGTGATTGAGTTGAATTAGACTGCCCCATCTTAATACCACTGTCTATGAATGTACAAACCACAACTTACAATCAAAATTAGACATAAAGTATAGGTTTTGGTTTTCCTCCGCTTAATTCAATTTAATGTAACTACTTTTTTTTTGGCGGGCAATTGGGGTTAAGTAACTTGCCCAAGATCACAGGGCTAGGTTTTTTGTTTGTGTGTAAGTGTCTGAGGCCAAATCCTTCTGACTCCAGGGCCGGTGCTCTACTCACTGCGCCACCTAACAAAGTTGCAGGTTTAATTGTAATAATCAAAATGAGGAGTCAAGAAAGGAGAAAACCCCTTTCTTAGATTCAAGCCTAATTAAATATCTTGAGATTCATCAGAGAACTCGTTTCATGATTTTTCTATCAAAGCCAATTTCAAATTGAGTTAAGTAGAAAGCACTACCGAGATATATCATATTTTTTGCTGAGCCAAATTTCAAAATATTACTGAACTATAAAAAATACAAAAAAATTTGGTGACAATTGGAATTAGCATCACCTGATATTACCTGATATCTCATTTAAGATACTACAGATTTTCTTCATTTTTGACCTAGGTTCCAAAGAAATGAATTTGTAAAAATATTAAGAATTGTAAAAATGACAAAGTCATTTTTAAAAAAGTGGATGGAGTAAATATATATACATATACATTTGTTGTGGTAGATAAAATACATAATATCACAGAATTTCAGAGCTGGAAGGAACCTCAGAGCTGTTTAGGACAAATCCTACATTAAAGGAATTTCCCGCATAAGACTTCAGACAAATGGTCACCTAGGCTCTTTGTTTAAAGACCTCCAATGAGAGGAACCCACTACCTCTCCAGGTCCTCTGTTTTACTTTTAGGCAGCTTGAATTGTAAGAAGTTTTTCCTTTATCGAGTTTAAATTTGCCTTTTCCCCAGCTTCCTCCCTATTGCTTTTAATTTAGTCCTCTGGGATCAAGCATAACCATTTAAATTTTTCTTCCGTGTGATAGCTAGCCATTCAAATAAGAGTAATGATAGATGTATAATAATAATTAGCTTTCTATTTTCTTTACAGAGTCTGTATCTGTCCACATATCCAACAAATTGACACAACCAAAAAGATTTATAGAAAATCATTTGCCATTTATTTAGGCTGAGTGAACATAAAACTAGACCATTCACTCCAAGGAACATTTCTGGGGAAACTCCTCCTAAACATCCTGATACCTCACCCAAACTTAACTCAAAACTCAGTACATAACAGCTGCTATCTGAAATCTGCTGCTTTAAACCAGCTGCTTGATTCAGGAGGGGGGAAATTGGTTACGTCAACTCTCTGGCATCACACAGTCAACTGAATGTTTTGGTGGTAACTAAACATAGCCAATGTCTAGTTTTGTTAGCTCAGTTAGACCCCGGTGCTGATGAGGCCAAGGTCAGAGCTTTTACCTTTTTGTGGAGCAATGCTTTTCACCAAGAAGTAATTTGGTTTCATTGCAAAATATGCTGTATTGCACTCTGCTTATTCCTGTAGCAAATGTGTGTGTGATGGTGACCAGGGGAGAGAGTATGAATGGAACAGTGCAAGCCCATCCCCAATACTAGGAAAATAACTCAAGGCATAGTTTCTGCTGTCAGTAGGTTAGTAGTATCTTCTATGGAGAAGAGAGCTTTGAAGCCTACAGTCCAATGAAATCTCTAGGGTGAAACATATCAACGGGGTTGGGACAGGGAGTGAAGAACACTATGCATTATCTAAATGAGGCTATAGGGAGAACTTAGGTAGGAAGAACACAATTACCTAAGTTGGAAATAGTCCAAGAATCGAAGCTTTTAATAGTAGAGATTCCACTGGTTAGAGGATACTTAAACCTTCATCTTTATGTTCCAAGAAGGAAAGGAAAAGGAAGATTTTGTTTGATGGATTTTCTCTCTCACTATGATTTTGGTCTTGTGAAAATTTAAATTTAGTGAAGATGTTGATGTAACAATTTAGATTTAGCAGTTGATTAAAAGCAGTAGATTTCTAATAGCAGCTGTTATGTATTGAATTTTGAAGTTTAGTTTGGGTTAGGGGTCAGGGTATTTGGGGATAGTTTCCCAAAAATGTTCCTTGAAATGAATAAATAGTCTAGTGATTAGATTTAAGAATATTCAAGTCAGCAAATATTTATCAAGCATCTATTTGTCTAGCACTGTCTTAGATAAAAGGGAATGCAAAGACAAAAAATGAAAGTAGCCCTTGACCTCAAGGGTCTTGCATTTTATTGAGGGAAAAATATGTACAGAATAATTATGGGGAGAGAGGGGAGACAATGAGAACAATTAATGGTATCAAGAATGACCGGCCTCCTGTGGGAGGTGACATTCAAGTTGAGTCTTGAATGGAGCTAGCAATTCCAAGAGGTAGAGACGAGGAGTGAGACCTTTCGAGGCATGGGATACAAGTCTGTGCAAAGGCATGGATGGAATGTGATACAAGTCTGTGCAAAGGCATGGATGGAATGTTATGTACAGAGAAGAAAAAATGAGTGAGTTTGCTTAGAATATAGGGGACTGATAAAAGAGACTAATATCAACTATCTTGTAAGATAAGTTGGAAACAGATCATGACAGGTGTCAAATTTCAAGCAAAGCCATATGTAGTTTATCCTAGAGGCAATAGGGAGCCACTGAAGATTTTTCAGCAAGGGAGTGGCATGGTGAGATGTGCTTTAGGAATCAGTTTGACAGCAATGTGGTGTATAGGTTTAAGAAGGAAAAAATAGGGACCAGGACACCAATTAGAAACCTATTACAATGACCCAAATGAGAAGTAATGAGGGCCTGAATTAGAGTAATGGATTTATGAATGGAGAACTGTTAATTTTAGTAACTCTCTTAAGGCAGTAGGGTTTTTTTGTTTGTTTGTTTTTTTCTTTAGTGCTGGTTGGCAGAGATCATTACACTTTTTGAAAACAAAATAAATGCCATGGAAATTGGAGCAAGTGGTTTCAATCACAATCAGACCACCACAGTAATCTGTTTATAATCTGATGGGAGAGAGAGGGAGTGATTTGGAGAAGGAAAAATACAATGAGGAAAGCATCTTCTTTCTTCTGCACAGAATTCTTCTCTTGGTAAAGAGAGGAATCATATGAACTTTTTGTCTGTCATGTCATACAGCTGAATCCTCTTAAACCTACAATTCACTAAAGCACCCAGATCTTTTTTTTTCAAACGAACTATTTATAGCATTTTATATTTGAACTATAATCTTTTCAAACTCAACTTTAAGACTTCACATTTATCCCTATTATATCTCACTTTATTAGATATAGTTCATGCTTTTAGTCTGTTGAGATCTCTTCTGGATTTTGACTCTAACATGTAAGCTATCCCACCCAGCTTTTTGTTATCCGAAAATTCAATGTGTGCCATCTATTTCTTCGTCCAAGTTATTGATACAAAAATACTAAATAGCTCAGGTAGTTCTGCAAGAAGCCTTTCCCAGTCTTCTTTAATTTTAGTGCCTTCCCTCTGTTGATTATCTCTAACTTATCCTGTCTATATCTTGTTTGTACATTGTTGTTTTCATATTGTCTCCTTCATTAGACTCTGAGTTACTTAAGAGAGGGACAGTTTTTTCTTTCTTTTTATCCCTGACACATAGTAGGTACTTAATAAATGTTAATTGACCAACTAGTTCCACTAGAGATCTTTTTCCAAGTTGAAATATCACAATTAATAACTACTCTCAGAATCTCAGATTTTGAAATTACCTTAGAGGCCCAACTAGTGCCTGAATAAGAATCCCTCCACAAAATGGCCATTAAGTGGTTATCTAGTCTTGCTTGAAGAACTTTGGCTTGGGGTGAAGACACAATCTTCTGAGATAGTTTGTTTTTCATTTAGTTGTTAGGAAGTTTTGTTTCTTAACTTAAACTTTCTTCTGTGCTACTTTCACCAACTGATCTAATTTTTAAGGGCCAAACAAAATAGATTGAATCCTTTAACTGCCCTTCAAATTATTAAGGAGGTAATAATACCTCTGTACTCTTCCCCACTTAAGCCTCACATAGGGCACAGTGTTATGTCTTGGGCACCATATTTTAGGGAAGACATTGGTAAACTGGAGAACAACCAGGATGATGAAAGGTCTTAAAGTCACAATAATAATAACTTTTAGTTTTTGACATCTATTTATCTTATTTGAACTTCAGGATGACCCAGTAAGGTAGATACTATAGATTTTTTTATCCTCATTTTATAGATGAAGAGGAAACCTCAGAGAGGTTAAATGACTTGAAGACTACTATCATATTTCTACCCCATGTTCTCTCTTTTGTACATAAAACACCCCTAGTTCTTTCAATCAGTTTTCAGTCTGAGGCAGTGCATAAAGTGTTGGAGTCAGGAGGAATTTGTTTCAGATTGAGACTGGTCCTTTCTAGTTTTCTTACCATGAGCAAGCTACCTTAGAGTTTGGAGTTTCAGTTTCAGTTTCCTAAGGTGGGAACCTTTGAGCAAAGTGATCATTTCTTCTTGGAATTGGTGATGAATAGAGAAAGTTTCAAAGTATATTTCTGTTTGGAGATTTTCTAAAGCTGTCAAAGGAAACCAAGTAAAATTAAAGCATTAATGAATCTAGATACTTTGTTTACCGTTAAAAAAACATGACCCATAGCATCAACTGTAAATAAGCCTGTGACTTTCACTGGGTTAAGTAGTTCAAGCAGTGATGAAGCTCAGAAACCGTAATTGTTCTTGTCACCCCACACTTGGTTGCAGTCAATATCTTTTTATCATATACATTTTTAATCACGTATTAATAAACAAGAGGGTGTGTTTTATTGATGGTCGGATTAGTTTATTGACCAACTCGACAATTTCACCTACAGTTTCAGAAAATATAAACAAGGTCAAAATGTAAAGATCAGGTAAAGTACATGGAAGACAAAGAAAGGCTTTTCCTCAAATCCTCAGAGAAGTTTCTCCCCAATGATGATTCTCTAGACATTGGATAGAATTTCAAAATATTATTTAGAAATTGTTTGGTACCTTTCAGTCAGCAGACAATGAAATATAGAAATATAGAAAAATAAGTAAGAGGCAAAGCCCATTTTTTAACTACAAGGGATACCTCTTATTCTTTTGTTGTAGTGAAATTTTGTTGAAGTAAGTGAGCAATCAGCTAGGTGCTGGGAATTTTTTATTTTGTAGACAGTTTGGTTGTATTGTTGTTTGACCAGTATTACTTTAAGGAGTTCACTGAGGACATTGTGGAAACTGGATTGTGGTACTAAAATGCCTCTGTCTAGAGAGTGGGGATCACCCTATCCCTTCCCATATCAGCTTGGTGACTCAGTGGATAGAGCACTGGGGCTGGAATCAGGAAAGCTCCTCTTCCTGAGTTCAGCTTTGTGACCTTGGGCAAGTCACTAAACCCCATTTGCCTCAGTTTCCTCATCTGTAAAATGAGCTGGAGAAAGACAAACCACTCCAGTATCTATCAAGAAAATTTCAAATGGGGTCACAAACAGTCAGTCATGACTGAATAACATCTCTTTCTCTTCCCTCCACTTCCCCAACTGTACCACTAAATCAAGTAAATGTCCATTTATTACTGTTGACACTTTAAAATGAATATATAACATGTCCAAAATAGCTTATTAGTTGCTTCCTTTGTTTCCCCATCTATTCGCTTTATTCACTAATTTCTTACAGTTGTGTATACATTTTCATTTTTATATACTCATAGCAGGCACCTTTATTATTCTTTTGGTTCTATTTCTTTTTGCATTACTTCATTTAGGTTTTAGAAGATATCTTCATGTTTCTTATTTATCTTTTTAATGGCTTTTTAATATTCTATTATATTCACTTGCCACAGTTTGCTTACAGTTGCGAATTTAGGTTGTTTTTAATTCTCTGTAGTTCTAAGTAATGCTACTATTTTGGGGGAGGGTAAATAATTGGGATTAAGTGACTTGTCCAAGGTCACATAGCAAGTAAGTATCTGAAGCTGGATTTGAACTTAGGTCCTCCTGACTCCAGGCTCAGTAGTACTTTATGTGCTTCTCCACCTAGCTGCCCCTTACTTAACAGTTTCAACCCTGGGCAAGACACTTACCTCTCTGAGACTGTTCCTTCTGCAAAATGATGATAACAGCACCAATATCACAAGGTTGTTGTGGGGATCAAATGAAATAATGTATGTAAAGCACTTTGCAAACTTTAATATACTATACAAATGGGACCAAGGGCACCGAGGTGGTGCAGTGGATAGAATGCTGGGCCTGGAGTCAAGAAGACCTGAGTTCAAATCCAGCCTCAGGTACTTACTAGCTTCTTCCTATCTCTTCCTTTATTGACCTTAATACAGACATCAAGTATCCTTTCATCATTTATTGTGCTTAAAGAATGGAGTTTTGCATTCTCTGTTCCTATTTTAAACAGAGATATATATTTATATATACAAGCACACATATGCATATATGTATGCAAATATAGAACATTTTATACTTCTGTTTTCAAAGAAAATGAAATTAAGTTAATATTTTAAATAGCTTTTTATTATTTTTTTGTTGGTCAATGACCATAAATAGAATGGAAATTCCTTGTTACTGTTAGGAACTTATTTTTATGTCCCTCATATTTAGAAATGAGTAGCAGCCTATTGTAGCAGGAAAAGTTTAGCATTTGGAGTCAAAGAACTTGGGTTCAGATAATGGCTCAATTGCTTACTACCTGCAGGACTCGGGTCAGGTCACTTTGTTTCTCTGGGACTCAGTTTCCCCATCTGTAAAGTGAGAGGGTTTGATTAGCTGATCCCTAAGGTCCTTCCTAGCTCTAAACCCTATGATCCCACTTCTGAATCAAAAACATCTTCACCTCTGCAAACTCCTGGGCTTTTCCTTTGTGCTTCTTTTTTTTTTTTTAAAGCAATTGGGGTTAAGTAACTTGCTCAAGGTTACACGGCTAGTCATTTGATTTATTCGTGGGTGCTCATTTTCTGAGGCCGGATCTGATCTCGGGTCATCCAAACTCAGAGGCCGGCACTCTTACTCACTGCGCCACCTAGCCGCCCCTTTAGGGCAATTGGGGTTAAGTAACTTGCCCAAGGTTACACGGCTAGGTTTTTTTGTTTGTGCGGATTAGGTGTCTGAGGCCGGCTCCGAACTCAGGTCCTTCTGACTCCAGGGCCGGCGCTCTATTCACTGCGCCACCTAGCCGCCCCCCCTTTGTGCTTCTTAATCCAGGATTCCCCCATTTTCTCTTGTGCTATGGTTTTTTCTGATCTCTAACATATAAATCCCCAGGGGAGGCAGATTAATCAGTTAACAAATGTCTATTAGACACCTGTTCTGCATAGGAGACTGTGCTAGGCTCTGTCGAAGGTACAGACACAAGACAACACACAGTCTATCTAAAGCCAAGAGTTTCGAAAATAATTTTTTTTAAAAAAGAGGAAATCAGTCAACACCCATTTGTTAAGTGGATATTATTTGTCAAACACTGTGCTGAGATGCTAAGTATACAAATACCGAAGTGAAATAATCGTTGCCCTCAAGGGACCTACAAGCTTTCTAAGAATTAATCAATCAAAAGGGATTTATTAAACACCTACTATGTTATCTGGTATTGTGCTAGGCACTGGAGACACCCATGCAAAGAATGAGTCCTTACAAGAAGCTTGCATTTTAGTAGGAGGGAAAATGTGTACATGTAAAAATATAACATTAGTAAACACAAATACTTGCTTGCATTTATATAGCACTTTAACATTTACAAAGCGTTTTCCATATGTTATCTCATTTGGTTTTCATAGCAACCTTGTAAATTAAGGGCTTTTATAATCTCCATTTGGGGCAGCTAGGTGCTGTAGGGCATAGAGTCAGGAAGACTCATTTTCATGAGTTCAAATCTGGCCTCAGATACTTACTAGCTGCGTGACCCTGGGCAAGTCACTTAACTCTGTTTGCCTCAATTTCCTCATATGTAAAATGAGCTGGAGAAGGATATGGCAAACTACTCCAGTATCTTTGCCAGGAAAACCCCAAGTGGGGTCACAAAGAGTTAGACATGCCTGAAAAGAATGAACAATGAAAATAATTTCCATTTATTGGATGTAATGGTGTTTGGCACATGCCTAGACCACCTAAGGTGGCATCATTTATGTGGAAAGTACTGAAGGCCTGTTTCTCGGAGCCTGGAAGAGTGGGCTTTCTGAGTTGGACCATCATGTGGCAGGGACTAGTCTGTGGGTATCTTTAAAAGGGCTTGACTCAGCAGTGGTGGAAGCTTTTGTTACATTCCAGGCTGAGGGTCAAGGGCTCCTTTACTGACACCATGATGCAAGGAGGAGGCCTTGGATATCCTACATCTTTGTCATTTTTATTTGTTCATTTCTGTTCTAGGTGCAGGGAGCAAAGTCTCTGATCTGACCCAGGAGCACCAGCCCTGGAGATCTAGCATCCAGGAGGTCCAGACTAGAGCTTTCAGCTAGCTCAGCAGTGATGCTCTGAGGCTACTTCAGCTCAGAAGAGGCCAGTACTACTGTCTTTGGACTTGAACTTGGTGGGACTAATGTTATGTAGTAACTGAACTAAATTGGGAGCCAAATCCACCTCCCCACTCAACCTCCCACACTGAGTCCTCGAAATATTGGGAGAAGTGTTTGCTATATCCTTGAAGTAAATATACTTGTATATTTGTAATATATTTGTAAAAGCTAATCTGATGTTAAATGGTTAAATGCAACTGGAGTGCTAAGCACTGGGTCTCTAAAATATGGGGAAGGGAACACAGTTAGAGAGGGCTTGAGTCAATGGCAGAGGAAGAGTATCTCCCCAACCCCTTGAAGGTACTGGAGAAATGGACTCACAATCAACCATATTGTACAGATAAGGAAACCGAAGCTCAAGAGGTTAAGTGAATTACTTTCCCAGGGTGATATAGCTAGTGTGAGGTTCAGGAAGGATTCAAACACAGTCCAACACCCTATCTACTATGCCACCCACTGTACAAAATATGTATATAAAGAGTACATTAAATAATAGGGCAGCTAGGTGGGCAGTGGACAGAGCACCAGGCCTGGAGTCAGGAAGACCCGAATTCAGATCTGACCTCAGACACTTACTAGCTGTGTGACCTTAGGCAAGTCACTTAATCCTCTTTGCCTCAGTTTTCTTAACTTAATGACTTAATAACAACAATAACATTACATAAGTTATTATATAACATATAAATACAAGATCATTTGGGAAGGAGGACAGTAAAGGGGTCAGAAAAAGCTTCATGCAGAAGATGGTACTTGAGGTCCATCTTTTTAAGAGAAGAGAAGGACTCTATTCCAGGCATGGAGGACTTCAGCTGAAAATGTTCAGAGACAGGAGATGGAGTGTCCTGTGTATGAACAGAGAAAAGGCCAGTGGGACTGAATTTGAGAGTGCAAGGAAGGAGAATAATTCCCATGGAGCTGAACTAGTGAGGCCAACTAGGTTGGAACTTTAAAAGATAAACAGAGGTGTGTTTTTATTTTAGCCTAGAGGCAATAGGAAGCTGCTATAGTTGGTTGAGTAGAGTAGTCCCATGGTTAGAACTGTACCGAAAAAGTTACATTGACAGCAGATTGTAAAATGGCTTGGAGTAGTAAGAGATTTGAGGCAAGGAAGCCAAGTAGGAGATTATTGTAACAATCTAGGCAGGAGGTTATGAGGGCCTGAATTAAAGTGGTATCTTTATGAGTTGAGAAAAGGTTGTTATTGTTGCTGTTCAGTCATTTCAATCATGTCTGACTCTTCATGACCCCATTAGGGGTTTTCTTAGAGAGATACTGGAGTGGTTTGCCATTTTCTTCTCTTGCTGATTTTACAGATGAAGAAATTGAGGCAAATAGAATTAAGTGACCTGCTCAGGATCACACAGCTAGTAAATGTCTCAGGCTAGATCTGAACTCAGGAAGATAAAGTCTTCCTGACTTGAGGTCTATTCATTATGCCACCTAGATTCCCTGAGAGAAGGGATTGCAGAAATGCTGTAAAGGAAGAAACAAGATTTGATTGGTTATATGGGATAAAGGAGAGCCAGAAATCTAGGATGATGTCAAGATTATAAATCCAGGAGACTGGAAGGATGGTTGTCTTTAACAGAAATGGGGAAATTTGGAAGGTTTGGGGGGGAAGATAAGGAAGTCTATTTTTATATATGTTGAGTTTAAGATGTCTCTAGAATATCCAGTTTGAAATGTTCAAAGGCAATTGTTGAACCCGGATGGAAGCTTAGGGACAAGAGCAGGGCTGCACATAGAGATCTTGGAGTCATAGAGATAATAATTAAACCAATGGGAGCTGATGAAGTTACTGAGAGAGTATAGGGGATAGAAAAATACCATGTTCCTACTATATTTGGGTTGGAAGAAACACATAGTGCCATACTCAAGAAAATACTCTCATGATATTCCAGTGTCCTCCTCCTTTGTTTTGAATCTCTGAAAACAAGTCCATCATGCCAAAATAAGATATTTATTTTGTTGGTCTACATCCTTAATTTTGTCAATAAGTGCTCTAGGAGTTCTGGCAATGTTATAAGACTAATCATTCTCACATACATTTTGCATAATAAAGAAATTAGAGGACTAAAAAAAGTATCATGCAAGGTTTGAGGAAGAAATTTGCTAGCATTTGGGGTGTGTGTGTGTGTGTGTGTATAATGGAAGCCTTTCTGGAGGAAGAGGGCTTTAAAGGAATGGTGAAATAGGTAAAGATGGAGACAAAAAACGTCTTACAGGCATAGGCAACAGCTGGAAAAAGAGCACAGAGATATGAGTGTAATTTGTATTTGGGGAATGGTGGGGTGGAGTGGGAAGGAACCTAATTATCCAGTTTGGCTTGAGTGTAGAGTGTATGCAGTGGCTGGAAAAGCATAGCAGTGTTAGGTGGGAGAGGGTTTTGATTAAAAGCAAAAGAGATTGAATTTTACTTGGGAGGCAATAGGGAGCCATTGAAGATTGTTAAGTAGTCACATGCCAGAATCACATAGCAAATAAATTTTAGAGCCAGGACTCAAACTCAGGTTTTCCTGACTCCCAAAAGCAGTGCTTTTTCTGTTCTGCTCCATAATTTCTCTGTAATCTCAGACTTATTCAAACTTTATTTACAAATCCAGATCACCACTTCAAAATCAGACAAGGGAGAACTTAGTTGGCTCTTTATTAACTTTAATTTGATTTTCAAGTTCTTACAGGCCAGAGGTACTATGGACAAACCAAAATTTTGTAAAGGAATATGAGATATTGGTATAGCAGGAATGAAAACTAAGGCTTTTCATGGTCAGATAATATAGGAATTTTCCTATAGACAGCTCACCTAGGAGAGCCTGAATTTAAAATCTCTACAGCCTTCAGTCAATTAGTTGGATGTTTTGTCAACATGACAATAAGCACTTTTCCAATAGCAAGGGAAAAATTGATCTTTCTTTTCTTATAAAATCATATCTTTGTCTAGAATTACTTTTTGTTCTAACTTTTAAGATGGAGCAGTTACTCAGATTATTATTTGCAATAATTTATTGCTCACAAATTACTTTATCCAATCTGATCTAATCCAACCTAATCAGATCACTTATTAAGCACCTAACATATTTAAGTCATTGTGCTAAGGTGTGTGTACAAAGAAAAAAATGAAAAACCTTCTTTGCCCTCAAAGAACTTACATTCTACTGGGGGGGGATAAAAATATGTAATTTTATAAAAAATTCCTATATAAATGCTATTTTAGCTCAGTCCTATGTAACCAAATGAATATTTTCAATCTTAATATTTTATGTGATAGAAATTAACCTTGGTGATTAATTTTGTAAATTTATATTTGTAAACTCTATTTGAATAAAACTTTGACTTGAATTGTGAAATTACAGATTTTTGTTTGTGTTTTCTCTTGCTAAAATCAAGCCTCTAAAAATACAATATTACATCATTTTAATCTAGATATGAGATCTCAAAAATAATTTTCTATTTCTGGAGGATTTAATTATCTCGACTGATAAATCTGTATATAATTTGTGCTGTGGTAGCATCAATGACTTAGTTTTCTAAAGATTTGAAAAAGGAATAGCTTGTATCTTCTAGCCTTAATTAAAAGGATTTTTAGTTGGAGGCAGAAGTAATGCTTTGGACTGATTTTTGTACAGAACAGCCTCAATTAAAGCTATTTAAATATGCAAAAATGCTCGATTAATTTGATCATTTTGGCCACACATCTCATGAAATTGGTTATGCCTCCATTTTGATTATATTCTCATTGATGACTTATATATAAATCTGTATGAATAGAAGGGGAAATAATAAAGCAGAATGACCAGATGACCCTCTCAAAGTCCCATACAATTTGATGAATCTAAGGATACTTTTATTTTTACATCTAGGGATAAAGCACTTCTTTTGACATAGCTAATGATAAAACATATCCAAAGACATCCAACCATCCAAAACCTATATCAGATTAAACATTTCTTCCTTAAGCATAAAATATTTGTAGAAATACAAATAAATAATAATAATAAAAACAAGAACCCTTTTTGAACTTACGTTACTCATAAGAAATATTTGCTTCTTTCATTCTTGTGTAAAACCTTTAAGGTCACCTGTGTGGTTATTTGCATTCATTGTGCCATCGACAAATATAAATTAAGCCACCTGCAAGAAAAAGAACTTTAAATCTAGACAATGGGCAAAGACTGTACCCAAAGGACACATTCCTTCTAAATGAGGCTATAAAAACTAAACATGACCTAAGCATTCTTCTGCCCTCCAAAACTCCAGAGTAAACTCAAGATGATGGTAAAGCCAAGAAAACATAGTACCTAGATGAAGAAAAAAGGATGTTTCAGATATATCTTTAACCTGTGAGGACTGTATTATAAGCACCCTACTTTTCCAAACATTCTTTGGTTTGACTCTCATAGATAGAATGCCTGGTCAGATGAATCACTGGCTCAATCCAGTGATATTTCTTATGTGTCTTAGATATTATATGAATAGAGATATTTTATATTATATCTCTCAAGTATTAGGTGAAGAAATTAAGACAAAGAAAAATCATCAAACCTCATATGTAAAATGAATTGACACCGAGAATGATAAAAATAGATAATAATTAGAGTAATAAAATTGTACAACTTAACTAAAATAATAATATATTTAATATATGTAAACATTTTTATGTGTAAGTTAACATTATGGGATTTTCCAGCCTGTTTCTTAATTAGCATCATAAGAAGTGAGTTGGAGAATATCACTGTGAGTTAATTTTCACAGTCAAGTGAATTGGATAGGAGGTACAGTTAATATTTGGACAAACAAAATTATTCTGCTGTGTTGTGTTCCAGAGAGGCAACAGCTAGTCCAGAGGACCTGGATTTCAGCCACTGCTCCTGAGTTTATCAGTTATGCAACACTGGGAAAATTACTTGTGCTTTCTGGCCCTCAGTTTCTTCATCTATAAAACAGGGGCAAAATACCTGTATTACTTCACAGAGAGTGACTGTGGGGGAAAAAAAGCACTTTGTAGCCCTTAATCACTCTATAAATGTGGGCTATTATTTATCTTATTTGTTACTGAATTCTCTTTTCTTATTGGGTTATGGGATGGGTGAGGCTTAGGCAGTCACTTCTTTCCTTTTGAATTTCAGGAGATATAGAAGAGTTGTACTAGGCACCAGTAAGCTGTCACTGTGTTTTTGGAGGCAGGTGACCCAAGTTGACATGGAAAGGATCCTCCCAATTATTTTATATCTGTTGACTTTCCTTGCAGAGACCTCTTGGAATCCCTGGATGCCTTCAAAACTCAAACAAATCAAAGAGGTCTTTTTTTTTCTTTTTTTGGATCAGAAGCCTGATCCTTCCAGCTTCTTGTTACCCCTAAACTAATTTTGCATTTGTTTTGTATTTATTTGTAAATATACCTATTATGTTTCCTAGTGGAACATATGCTCTTTGGTGGATTATTTTTTGTCATTTTGTTTGTAATTTTTCTAGTCTCCCCTCTTAGTCTTCTTATACCTTATTCCCTGCCATGTAATCTTCAATCCAGTAACATTGGCCTCCTTGCTCTTCTACAAACAAGACACTCCATCTCATGACTGTGGGTTTTCTCTCTGACTTTTCCTGGTGTCTGCAATACTCTCCCTTCTCATCTCTGCCTACTGGCTTCCATGGCTTCCTTTAGTCCCTACTAAAATCCCACCCTCTATGGAAGCCTTTCTCCACCCCTCTTAATTCTAGTGCCTTCTCTCTGTTAATTTACCCTGTATATAGCTTGTTCATCCATATCATTTGCTTGTTGTGTCCCTGTTAAATTGTAAGCTCCTTAAGGACAAGGAATGTCTTTTGCCTTTTTTATTTTGTATCCTCAGCACTCAGCCAAATAGTTATTGTTGACTATTGGATCTTATGTTCCCATTACCTGGCACATAGTGCTTTATTAATTTTTGTTCATCCCTCTGGAATGGAACTAAATTTCTTTGAATCCAGAATGCTTCAACAATGCTATAGCCAAATCCAGGAAACTTTCCATATTCTCTCTCAGCTGCCACATCAAAGAGGCAGGAAGAATTTCTCTGAATGGTGCTTTTGATTTGAACACTTGTCATCCCTTCTGTATGATGTAAGAGCACTAAAAGTGTCTTGGCACCGTGACTTTTACTGCATGGTGGCAAACATCAAACTGCCAGAAACTTGCATTGAAGGTAGATTGTGCTGCTAAGTAGGTAGCTCCAAGCCTCAGATTTCAAAATGAGAGGCCAGCTCTCTGTGTGGATTGTGAAAAGGAAAGCATTAATGGAGATAAATGGTCTTAAACATAGAATTTTAGAGCTGGAAGAGCACTTAGAGAGTACCAGGTCACCAATAAAAATTTCATCATGGTGTCTACTATTTTTGATAATAATCATGAATTTTGATCACTTACGTCTTTGTAAATTACCATTAAGTTCAAGTATGACAATACTCAGGTGTGAGTTTTTATATGAAATGATGGCTATTTGAGGTGCCATTTTGGTTTTATCTTTTCTCCAGCGCAGGAGAAAATGTGTGTCAAAGAATCAGTCAGGCAATCAATAAACATTTGTTAAATGCCTACTATGTGCTAGGCATTATCCTAAGCACTGGGCATACAAAACAAGACAGTCCCCATTCTCAAGAAGCACATAATCAAATAAGGAGGGGAGGACAACATTAAAACATCTATGTACAAACAGGAATAATTGGAGATTATCAAGAGAGAAAAGGTACTAGCATCAAGGGAGACTAGTAAAGGCTTCCTGTAGAAGATGGGATTTTAGTAGGGACCTAAGGGAAACCAGGAAAGCCAAGAGGTCAAAAAAGGAGAGAGGACAAAGGAGAGAGAGCATTCCAGATATGGGGGACAGCCAATGAATATACTCAGAATTTGGAGATGGAATGTCTTGCTTCAGCAAAGATGTACTCTTACATGTTTAACAACCAGCCCTCTGAGGGGAAAAGTCTGCATGACATACTTTTAAGTTTAATCTGCAATATTAATATTTTCTCCATCTGTTTCTGAGGTCTAGACATTCAGATTTCTGAGGTGTAAATGTTCACATAATAAGTTCTCATGAGCCTGTTAGAGCTGGTTTCACCATACCACCGTATGGGACAAGGACACTAATGTCACTGGATTTCAGAGTATGCGGCAGGGAGTAGGGTGTTAAATGGTGGGGAAATAAAGTGAAAAGGTAGGAAAGAGCCAGGTTGTGAAAGACTTTGAACGTGAAATAGAGTATTTTATATTTGATCCTGGAGATGAAAGTCATTGAAATTTACTGAATGTGTGTGTGTGTGTGTGTGTGTGTGTGTGTGTGTGTGTGTGTGTGTGAGAGAGAGAGAGAGAGAGAGAGAGAGAGAGAGAGAGAGAATAAAATCTGACCTTTAGGAATTAATATATTTACTTAAGGAAAGGGATTTAAATGAATTAGTATTCACTTATATGAACAATATAATAACATTTTTTTAAAAGCAATTGGGGTTAAGTAACTTGCTCAAGGTTACATGGCTAGTCATTATTTATGTGTGGGTGCTCATTTTCTGAGGCCGGATTTGATCTCGAGTCATCCCAACTCCGAGGCCGGCGCTCTTATTCACTGCGCCACCTAGCCGCCCCAATATAATAACATTTTGCATTTTTATGGAACTTTAACTTCTTCCCTTCCCCACTCCCACTTTAGGGGGAAAAAGAGCTAAAATATCATCTTTTTAAAAAAGTTCTCAACACCTCAATACACAGTATTATTTCCTTTGAGCAAATAACGAAAATGAATGTTAGAGATTTTATGCTAGGTGGTGCAGTGGATAGAGTGCTGGACCTGGAATCAGGAGACTTATCTTCCTGAGTTCAAATCTGACTTCAGACATTTTGGGCAAGTCATTTAACCCTTTTTGCCTCAATTTTCTCATCTGTAAAATTAGCTGGAGAAGAAAATGGCAAACCACTCCAGTATCTTCACCAAGAAAACCCCAAATGAGGTCACGAAGAGCCACACATGACTGAAATGACTGAACAACAACAACACCACTTCAGAACCCCAAACTCTGGAAGGGTCTCTTGTCTCCCAAACCAGTGCTTTTTGGTAGCTACATTAACTCATTCCATCAAATAGCTTTAAAAATAGAATCAATAAATACTTATTAAGTGCTTCCTATATGCTAAGCACTGTGCTAGGTTCTGGGAATACAAATACAAGCAGAAAGACCATTCTTGCTCTCAAGGGGCTTACATTTTAATGGGTAAAGACAAGCTCCCATGAAAGGGAGCTTAAAGCATGGGGCAATGGTGAAAGTTGATAAAAAGGTACATGGAATGGGGACACTGGAAAAAATGTCCCATGGAGAGTCAGGAGAGAGGAATGAAGACATGGTTGGCCTGGCCTCCTCCTTAAAATGAAGGTTCTTGGAAGAACTAGTCAATCAGAGGGAGAGACCTCAGCAATGGTGGGTACTTCCAATGGGTGAAGAAGTCCAGACTTTCAGTCATCGAGATTCCAGAGTTAAGGGTTTCCTATGGCATGGTGGACAAAGTGGATAGTTAGGAGTTCAGCCTGGAGAAGACTAATAGGAATTCATCAGATTTCATTCTCTTCTCCCTCTATACTACTTCACTTGGTGATCTTATCAGCTTCTGTGGATTAATTACTATCTCCATGTTGATGATTCTCAAATCTATCTATTCTGACCTAACCTTTCTGCTAATTTCCAGTCTCACATCTCCAACTGTCCTTCAAACATCTCAAAGTCAATGTCCAGTAGACACCTTAAACTTAACATATACAAAACTAATTATCTTTCCCTTAATTCCCTGCCACTCTCCAACCTTCCCTTTTATTGTGGAGGGTAACACCGTCCTCCCAGTCTTTCAGGTCCCCAACCTAAGAGTCAGTCTGGGTTCCTCACTATCTCTTACCCCCCCCCCCCCACGTCTCCCATGACCAGTCCTGTTGCTGAGGCCTTTTGATTTCACCTTTGCAACATCTTTTGAATATGCCTCCTTCTTTCTTCTAACACCAGCACCACCTCATCACCTCACACTTGGGACTGTTGCAATAGCCTGCTGGTGGGTCTGCCTGCCTCAGTTCTTTCTCTACTCCAGTCTATTCTCCAGTCATCCACTAACGTGATTTCTCTAAAGTCTGTTCATGTCACCTCTTTTTTCAATAAACTCCAGTAACTTACTGTTACCTCCAGGGTCAAATACAAAATACTCTGCTTGGCATTCAAATCCTTTCATAAGCTATCCCCTATTAGTTTTCTAGTCTTACACCTTGCTGCCTACCACATACTCATGGATCAAGTGACACTGGCCTCTTTGGGGTTCCACAAATAAGATACTCCATCTCTTAGGTCGAGGCATTTTTTATAGCTATTCCTATTTATGGCCTACTGGCTTCCCTGGCTTCCTTTAAGTCCCAACTAAAATCTCACCTTCTACAGTTAGGCTTTCCCAACCTCTCTTAATTCTAATGCCTTCCTCCTATTAATTATTTCCTATTTATCCTGCATATAGCTTGTTTGTTCATATTTGTTTGCTTGTGTCACCATTAGAGTGTGAGTTCCTTGAGGGCAGGGAATGTCTTTTGCCTCCTTTTTGTATCCTTAGCACTTAGCACAGTGCCTGGAACATTGTAAAAACTTAATAAATATTTATTGACTGACTAACTGAAATATTCTACCAACATTAAGTATCACCATCCAGCAATCACCCAGGTTCAATGATATATAGTCATCATTAATCCTTTCCACTCCCTAAGAGCTCAATCCAATTGGTTTCCAAGTCATATCAATTCTACCTTTATAATGTCTCTCACATTTATCCCTTTCTCACCATCACATTTGCTACTACCCTGGTTCAGGCTCTTATCACTTCTTGCCTGGACTGATACAATAGCCTCTTATCTGGTCTTCCTGTTTCTAGTCTCTCTCCCTCCTCTACACACTTGTCAGCATAAGCTTCCTAGAACTTAGGTTGACCAAGTAATTTTTCTGCTCAAAAACTTCAGTGGCCCCATGTTGTCTCAAAGACAGAATATAAACTCTTTAACCTGGCATTTAAAAATCTTCATGACTGACTGTACTACCTTCCTGGATTTATATTATTTGCAATTATGCATTCTACATTTCAGCTAAACTAGCCTGAGTTCACCTAGTTCAGCACTCCACAATCCCATTTCTATGCCTACTCAGAAGTTCTGCCCCAAACTTAGAAAGCACTTCCTCATTACCTCTGCCTCTTAGAATCCTTAACTTCCTTCAAAGTTCAGATCATGGAACATCTCCTCTGGGAAGCCTTTCCTGGTCTCCTGACTGTTAAAGCCTTGCTCTTTCCTCAAATTATCATGTACATACTTACCTATGTATATATTGTAACCCCCAATAGAACATAAACTTCCTGGAAGCAGGGACTATTTACTAATCTTGTTTTTCTATCCAAAAGTACCTAGCAGAGTGTTTTACATATAGTAGGGACTTTATAAATATTTGTGGGATTAAGTTCAATACATTTTGCCTTTTGGCCAGCTGGTTCTAGACTCACTGAATTGTATTCATTTTTGTGAGGCAGAATTTCTTGATAAATCACCTCTATGTGACTTACACACATAGCCCAGTGTGAAACTGGGGAGCTCTACAGTAAATTTGAGTCTAGATACTTATCATGCTAACAGAAACCTAGGTAAACAGCAATATACAATTGCAAAAGCATTTAATTGGCACAGAAAAATTTTTTAAAAACATTTTCAGCAACCATTCCCCAAATGAATGATTTCCCCTTTCTTTTTTCACAGCACAGCATCAAGGGGAAGCTTTACCATATCCAGGTTGCAGCCTAGAAATGTAGGGAAGACAGAGAAATGCCTTGATAACTGTGAATGCTGCTACTCAGTCACTCCCCAACTCTACCCTCTGACAGAAGCTTCCTGTGTGCTATTAGGAGATCCCAATATTCTCTGCAGGTCTGGTGTATCACCTATTCATTGTTAGCATCCCAGTCAGAAGTCAATTTGTGCCTTTATCCCTGTTTGTCTCTCTCTCTCTGTTCTCAGCAATTCAGAACTCTCCAGATGTGTCCAGTTCTCTTTTCCATGTGACTCCATCTGGGTTCCCTGCCTTATCCATGATTTCCATCTCTTCCCCATAATGAAAACCTCTTGTGTCTAAGCTCCAGCCTCCTGAGAAAAGAAGCTCTGGTTGGACAGACTTGTGTCTGCCACATAGAACCCTGGGAAATATAGGCTTGCCATTGTCTGACCCCTCATCCCATAAATAATAAATTATTATTTGTATTTGTATTTATTTTAGTTTGGTCAGTTCAACAAATTTGCTCTGCATCCAGATTTATTGAAAGAGCTAACTTTTATTCTGAATCATCCTGTTGTTATAATTACCATGAATTTTTTATGACATAACAGGATTCTAAGAATTGCCCACAGGGAAAGTGGACCCATTAGAGCAGACTTACAAATAAGAACAGGCAACTTTTCAGGACACACAATTTTTATCAGGCTGTCTATCCTCCCTTTAAGAAGGGTACCTGCTCTGGTAGCACAATATACTCAGAATTCAAACAGATCATACCCATCCTGTACAATTCTGGCCCATATTCTTCCATAAATTTGCCACAGGGGTATACTCACTGTGCCAGAAGCCTGGATTTTTGCTGACATAGGGAATATGCTGACATAGGGAGCACGCTCATTGACTCCCTGTCATCTTTTCCCCTTCTCATATGGCCAGCCCATCTTCTTTACTTTTTATATAATTTCTTTATGACATCTTTCAGAATTCCTCATTGGTTATACTGTATACTGCACCTGCCTATACCTATTATTTGTGTCCCCAACGCTTAGTGCCAGGGACATGGTAGGTGATTAACAAATGTTAATTGACTCACTGGCTGACCTATCATGCACTCCTCTCTTGCCTTCTATATGAAATCCATTTTTTATTTTTCAGAGGTTGTTACAGTCTAAGTTTCACTGTAGTCTAACAGCACCAGTAAAACGTTGGTATTAAGAAGACAGACCCATGAAACAAAGCAGAACATATGAAAGTTAAATTATTATAATGATTAACTGGCTATCATAATAATTTGGCAGTGTGGAGAAGTGGAAAGAGAGCTGGCTTCAGAACCAAGAAGACCTGTGTTCCAGTCTTGCCTCTGATGCATACTGGCGGTAGAATCTGGGGTGAGCAAATTAACCTTGCCTACCTCAGTTTCTTCTACTGTAAAATGGGGATAATGGCAGCAGCTATGGCAAATCATTATTGATTAGATTATTAAATTAAATTAATTTAATTAATTTAAACAAATTAAAACAACTTTGAGATATTTTATACCTGTTGTGAGGATCAAATGAGGTAAAATTTATAATGCCTGTAGCACTTGCCTGGCACACAAGCATGTGCCTCCTTGCTTCCTTCCTCTCAATGCTTTTTGAAAAGAAACTGCCAACTTCCAGTGTGTTCTTACTTCTAGAGTGTTCTTACTGGGAGTTGCTCATACCAGTAGAATCATGGATCTGATCCTAATCGTGGTCCTATTACTAGTTTATGCTTGGGTCCCTGAGCGAGCATCTATATCTTTATTTATATATGTACTCAGAGACACATATGTATTTGGAGGATGAAAATGCATTGAGCATAGAAGCTAAATATTTTCTGCAGGGCTAAGTTTACCCTGGTAGTCAGGCTGTCAGATCCCTGCTCCCTATGGGAGGGGGGTGAGTACTGCTGATTAGAGGTGGTTAATACATTACAAGGGAGAGAATCCTTGTTAAGTAAGGTTCTCCTTTAAGTCCTGAGACATGAGGGTAAACAGACAGGAGTGCCTGGCTCAGGAAGAGTTTGCAGAGAAAACAAAACTAAAGAAATAGAGGTAGAAGCCAAGCTATTCTTCAAAACTGGGAGGACTGGGGGAATAAGGCAGTATGAAGTAGCTTAAGGAAAATGCTATGATTGGGAGGAATATTAGGTAGACATTATCAAGATGCTGGTTTGTCTTATGCCCAAGACAGTGTTATTATTTTAGAGCATTCTGATCATACCCTAGGCACAGGTTACATCTACATGAGGCCAAAATAAATGATTCTGTAGATTTGGGCAGATATCAGTGATGACAGTGGGAAAAAAAAAAGAGGAGAAACTAGTTATTTGTTATATAGATCGGTTTATTAATTTAATTTTCACTTTCTAGGTGATTGTCTTAGTATCATTTTATACACCCTTAACTAACATTCATTAAACACCTACTGTGTATTAAGAACATTATACTAAGCAATATGGGGACAATACAAAAGAAATTGTAGGCATTCTGTCAAACTGTCAAGGAATTCAGTAAAATAACTATTTTTTGCTTTTTTTTTTTTTTGGAGGGCAATTGGGGCTAAGTAACTTGCCCAAGGTCACACAGCTATGTATTTTTTGTAAGTGTCTGAGGCCGGATCCAAACTGAGGTCCTTCTGACTCCAGGGCTGGCGCTCTACTCACTGCACCACGGAGCCACCCCTAGTCAAATAACTATTTGTCCCCTACATGGACTCAGGGAAGTCACATCCCCTCTTTGTGTCTCAATTTCTAAATCTGTAAAAAATGAGAGGTTGGAAGTAAATCACATTAAAGGTCTCCTTTTTTTCCCCCTAATTTCCATGATTTAATGGCAAAAAGCCTTGACTATGGGCTAGAACTCTTGCTACTGATTGTTTCTTTTTTTGTGGAGATTTCATGTTTAGCACAATTGATATTTCTACTAGCTTGGAATCTGAACCATAAAGACATTTAGCACCTTAACAGGCCGAGGAGGAAATAACCTATTGGAATGCTTGAAACAGAGTGATTGTTATAGAAAGTTATCAGTATTGAGGCTTAGACCAAGGAGTAGGAAGGTCTAAATGAGAATTTTTTTGTGTTTTTTTTTAATGTATGCCCATAAAAATATACACATACACATTTATCAATACATATATGCATAAACTCATGCTCATATATTCATACATGCATATATATAAGCATGTATATGTGTTCATATACATATTATCTATGGTATCCCCAAAGTCTTAGTGGGGTTTTAATCAGGGACACCACACACACACACACACACACACACACACACACACACACCCCTCTTAACTGTGTTTTTTCGATACTGTACCATGAAGGGAGGATCATCTTATAGGAAGACATAATGTAAGTTGGAGTATTCTGGAATCAGACAAAGTTTTCTTGTGAAAATCAAAGGTAGAAAGATAAGGACGCTCTTGCCTGACCCGGTTGATGACTAACCCTGCTGCATGAAATTGTTCCAGCACTGTTCCTTCCTTACCCGAGTGGAGACTTGTCTGGCTGCCAAGGACAGGGCGGTCTCAGGTTATACATCACCCACATGCCTGTCATGTGAAGCAAAACTACCTAGACACCACGTTCCTGGGAGGGTTTCTCCTTGCCAAAAGGGTTTTAGTTTGAGCCAGCTTCTCTTCCTTGAGCTATAATCTACTCTCCTGTCCCTTGGCATTGAATGTTTCTCTCTCCAGTCTCCAACTGTCTCATGAGCCAGACTGAAGGAAATCCACAGAGCCAAGAAGAACCCTACATCTCTGTAGGCAGGATGAGCTCTTCACAAAGCAGGCTGGGAAAGTTCTCATGCTGTCAAGTCACTAGACAGAGTTTGCAGTGTCTTGGTAACTGTTGCTTCTTTTTCTTTCCCTAAAAAGCCAAAATATACAGGCCACATTTCTCTGTTGGGGAATTGAAGGCAACATGGGAGGAGGAGCAGTCAAGCATTGGATCTGGCATTAGAAAGACTGGGTTCTAATCCCATCTCAGTTACTTGCCAGTTTTACAGCCGTGGGCAAATCAATCTTTCTGACTTCAGGTGTTTTGCAAAATTTAAAGCATTATATAAATTCGAGTTGTTATTATTCAGCCCTGGTCATAGGTTAAATGAGCCAAAGTTTATGACTAGCTTCTATGCAAAACAAAAGAAAACAAAACAAAACAGAATGACAAAACCTGAAGGTCACTATTATTTCACAGGACCTTTACATATGGTAGGTGCTCAAAATAGCTTTGTTGATTTGATTTGAAGCTGACTCACTGCATAAAAAGATTTCTGATGTCCCTGGGTTTGTTGGTGTGGTTTAATTGTTCCCTTTCCCCGCTTTACTTTGCCCAAATAGCTCCTGCTATTGAAAAATGCTTCATTATTTTGGCAAGTTTGGAGAATAGATTCTTCCACCACTGTATTTGGGGGTTGCCATATTAAGACATTTAGCCCTCTTTCCTTGTCTATTGGAAAACTAGAGTTCAGTGACAGCTTGAGGGGGATTTAGGTTAGACACAGCATTGAACTTCCTAAGTGAGAGAATAGATTAAAAGAGGCTATAGACTGTCACCTGGGAGGACTGAAAAAGAAGTCAGGTTCATTTGTCTGTGACTGAGGTACGAATCTGCCTGGAATCAGGAGAGGGAACTAGAAAACTTCTCAAGGTTCGTTCTGGGCCTAACAGGAAAATACTCATCCTTGTGATGTCAAATGATATTTCCATGATATTTCACAGACCATTTCTATCAAAAACATTACCAGAATTTGGTGCCTAAAGATAACTTCTAATGTTGGTGGGTGATGAGTTAATTATGAGTATTCCTTTGATTCATATAGGCAAATATCTTTTCTTATCATTCACTTTTATGGAGGGGGAAAGGCAAGGCAATTGGGGTTAAGTGACTTGCCGAAGGTCACACAGCTAGTAAGTGTCAAGTGTCTGAGGTTGAATTTGAACTCAGGTCCTCCTGACTCCAGGGCCAGTACTCTATTCACTGTGCCATCTAACTGCCCCAGCCATACATCTTTAAGCACAATTGTGAAAAAGACAAATTTTGTCTTCTGTCCTCTGCAAACTCCTTTCTTAACTTGTGAACCATTGCTTCTGTCCCTCCCCCCTCCTACCACGGCCTTCTTCCTCATTTTTAAGAGTGAAGTATCTTTAAACCTTTTCTCTTCTCTATCAAAACCAGGTCTTTAAAAAGGTCAATTATCAATCACTTATATTTCATCATGAATTTACCCCAATGTATTGCCTCTCTCTAAGGCAAGAGAAGGGAATAGGGATTTATTAATACCTACTATGTGCCAGGCACTGGGCTGAGTACTTTACAAATAGAATCTTTATTATTTATTTTCTTTATAAATATTATCTTTAAACCTAATTTCTAATTGTAAAATTAGAAGCTCTGTTCCCTATAAAAGGGATTTCAGGCACATCAGAACAGTTGGGAGAAGTAGCCTGCTATACAGAGGGGTGTTATCTAGAACAAGGAAATCATATCATATGGGATGCTCTCTATTCAGTTTATGATCAAATGAGATAATGGTGCCTGGTTTACAGTGCCTAGCACATAGTAGGTGTTTTATGCTTATCCCCCCCCTCCCTCCCCCTTTCCCCAGCCCTGCATATAGGATCAATCACTAATATATAACATAGAAGTGATAGACTGAGTAAAGGTACAAGGATCCTGAGTTGGAGAGAAAACACCAAAGATGCCTCTTTCATGCTTGGAAGGTATAAGCAATGTCTTTCCCTTAACTCAGAAAACATTTCCTTAGTCCCCATCCTACATTATAGCTTTGAGTTTAGAGAATTGTAGGATTAGAACTGGAAGGGCCCTCAAAAGGCGCCTAGTCCAAATCCCTCATTGTACAGGTAGGTGGTACAGTGGAGAGAGCTCCAGGCCTACAATCAGGAAGACCTGAGTTGAAATCCAGCCTTAGACACTAACTGTGTGGCTCTGGACAAGTCACTTAACCCTGTTTGCCTCAGTTTTCTCATATGTGAAATGAGCTAGAGAAGGAAATGGCAAATCACTTCAATATCTTTGCTAAGAAAATCCCCAGTAGGGGTCACAAAGAGTCAGACATGACTCTGGTGCTCTTTTTCAGGCAGTTTCTAGGCTATAATGCAACTGTCCATATAAAGGACTCTGCTAGATGGCTGACCACAGACAGACTATCTTCAGGGCCTTGGAAAACCCTTGTACTTTGCAGCGAATCACTTTTCCCCAATGTTTTCTGGGGAAGAAGGAAGAAGGGAGGGGCAAAATGAGTGGAAATCAAGCTGAAGCTTAGGACGAGCTATACTTAGAGAAGCATCAGTGGCTTTGTGTGTGCCCCACAGGGAAGTCAGTTAACCTCTCTGTTCTTTGGTGTTCTAATCTGGCCCAAAGAGATAATCATTATACTTAGCGACCTCCTGGATGCCCTGAGCATTAATGAGACAATGTGAGAAAATTATCAAGTGCTGTGCTGATGTTAGCTCTACTCCTGATTACTGTAAGGCCTCTCATTTCCATTTTAGGATATATTCCTTAAAAAAGAAGGGGGTTGGGCATATAGAGGGTGGGATGGGATGGAGGAAGAAGATTGGAATGGTGACTGAAACAGCTTAATTTCCTTTTCAAGGAAAAGGCATCATCAGAACCACAGAGCAGGATTCTTCACCAGATCTAAGTCTGTAAATTGCAAAAGTCTAAAATCTCCAACTGGGAAGGGACTCCAAAACCCCTTGAATCCAACCTGGAGGTCAGCAAAAATCCACCCTACTATGCATTCTCTATGTGGTCACCAATCTGGGTTTGAATACCTCCAGTGAGGGGAACCCTCTTCTTCCTGAGGCACCCTATCCCACTTTTGGATGGTTCTGATTGTTAGGAAATTTTTTCATACCTCAATCCTAGAGTTGCCTCTTTGCAACTCCTACCCATCGCTCTTAATTCTGCCCTGAGGGTCTAAGTAGAAAAAATAAAATCCTTCATCTACCTGTCAACCCTTCACATGCTTGAAAACAACTATCTTACCCACCTCTAGGTCTCTTCTCCAGGCTAAACCCCCCCCCCCGAAAACATTCCCATTTCCTCACAAAACATGATCTCAAGGCCTTCATCATCTTAGTTGTCTTTCTCTGGATGCTCTTCTCAGAAGCAGCTAGGTGGTATGAAGGATAGAGTGTAGGCCTGTAGTCAGGAAGACCCAAGTCCAAATTCCACTTCAGATCTTACTGTGTGACCCTGGGCAAGTCATTTAATCTTTGTCTATCTCAGGTTGTTCAATTATAAAATGGAAATAATAATGGCACCTTACCTTCCAGAGTTATTATTATAAGGATTAAATGAGATATTTATAAAGTGCTTAGCACAATGCACACAGTAGGTACTAAATAAATGTTTTTTTCCTTCCCTCTTTCTTCCTTTGTATGTACTTCCTAAAATATAGCATATAGAACTAAATACCAAACTCAATATGTGGTCAGACTGGGCAGGGTATCTATCTCTGTCCTAGTGACCATCCATTTTTTCATTTCTGTAGCTCCACGGGATGGGGTTCTTCCCTAATTCTCAACAGTCAAAATGTTCATAGCTCCATGGAAGAAGTGGGACAAAAGAACGCAGGAAGATAACTGATCATTCAGAAAATAAGAGTGTTAGATGGTGCCACATGAAGTGAGATGGGTAGATATTGCACTTAAGACATCTCTGAAGATGAGCGGGGGAAGGGACATTGTTGAAGGAGTTGTGAACTGGTACAAAAATTCTGTGGAACAGTTTGGAACTATTCCTCAAAAACTACAAGACTGTGTATACTCTTTGACCCAGAAATAATACCACTACCAGGTCTGTATTCCAAAGAGATAAAAGGAAAATGAAAAGCACCTATTTCTACAAAAATATTTATAGTAACTCTTTTTGTGGTGGCAAAAAATTGGAAATTGAGAGGTTGTCCATCAATTGGGAAATGACTGAACAAATTGTGGTATATAACTATGATGGAATACTATTATGCTATAAGAAATGATAAGGAGGATGGTCTCAGAAACACTTCGGGATACCTATATGGGCCGATGCAAAGTGAAGTGAGCAGAACCAGGAAACCACTGTGCATAGGAACAACAATATTGTAACAATGATCAACTGTAAAATATTTACTTAAGGTGATCCAAGACATGATGAAAAATGTCATTTTCCTCCAGAGAGAGAACTGATGAACTCTGAGTACAAACTGAAGCACACTTTCTTCATTTTATTTTCATTGCTTTTGGGGGGTAACCTGGCTAATATGGAAATATGTTTCACATGATTTAACATATATAGTTGATGATTATTTCTTGCCTTCTCAATGCATGTGGGGGGAGCTGGAGGAAGGGAGAGAGTTTGGATCTCAAAATTATTTTTTAAAAGTTAAAAATAAATATATAATAAAAGAATATCCCTAAAGTCACTTAGAGTTGGGCTTTTGACTCTGTACTTGGACTAGTCAAAAGGACTTGGGGCTTATTTAGAGGAAAAGAAATGGACATTCTAGGAACTTAAGTTGCAATCAGACTTGGGTTTGAATCCTGACTCTGTTATTCACTAGTTCTGTGATTTTGGATAAGTCCTTTACTTCTCTGAACCTTAATTTTCTTATATGTTAAAATAAAGACCAGATTAGATGACCTCCAAGGTCTCTGAAATCTATTGGCTCATACTGAGCCCGCAGGCCATTAAAATCTCTAGATCTCTTTCAGAGGAAATCCTATGTACATAGGTCACATCCATCTTGTTCTTGATAAGTAGATTTTTTTTGTGAGTCCATGTGTTAAGACTTTTATCCTTTTTAAATGTCCATGTATTAGATTTGGCCCAATGTTCTAGGCAGCTGTACCTCAATTATCTTTTCAGATAATGATTCGGTCATCTGGGGTTTTGTTTATTCCTCTCAAGTTTTGTGCCATTTGCTAATTTTATAAGCATGCTGCTTATACGTTTATCCACATAATTAATAAAAACAGAACAGGTGAGAAGACAGGTACCTGGTCCACTCCACTGTGGACTTCCCTCCAGGTTGGCATAGATCCACGAATGTGTTTAGTGCCTGTCACATAGTAGGTGTTTAATAAATGTTTACTAACTGAATGGCTGATTAGTGACTCTCTTTGGGGTCTGGCTAATATTAACTCGCTAGCACTTTAAGTTTTGTGAAACACTTTACATTTATTATGCCATCTTATCCTCACAATAACCCCAAGAGGTAGGTGCGAGTATTATCCCCTTTTTACCTATGGGAAAACTTAGGCTGAGAGTTGTTAAGTGTCTTGCCTACCATCCCACAGCTGTTACATTTCTGAGACAAGATTCTGACTCACATCTTCCTAACTCTAGGACCAGTGTTCTATCTACTTTTGCTGCCACAATTTCTAACAATTTCTGAGTCCACCTCACTAGCCCATATTTTTCCATTTAGTATATTAGTATGAGATATTTTATCAAATGTTATGCTAAAATTTAGTTAAACTATAGCATTCACCCCATTTGGGGGGGGAGGGTGAGAGGTTATCTAGGTGTGGATTTCAGTAAACTATCGAACATTTATTAAGTGCTTATGATGTACCAGGCACTGTACCAAAGACTGGGAATATAAAAAGAAAGACAGTCTCTGCCCTCCAAGAGCTTATTTGCTAATGGGGGAAGACAATACATGAAAGGAAATTGAAAAGATTGTGTGTGGGCGGGGAGAAGACAATCCCGTCTTCAAATCCCTCCACCACTGTAGATCAATAATTCATTTATAATTTATAGTCTTAATAGAGTTTCTTGGGGTCATTGTGAGGTTAAATAAATTGCCAAATTCACTTAATGGTGAAATGGTCAAATAGCTTGTATATGTAAGAGGCAAGACTGGAACTCAGGATTTCCTTACTTTAAGATTTGCCCTTTGCTTATTATACCAGGATGGCCTGATCTACCAGTCTAATATCAAAAAAGGAAATGAGATTTGTTTGGCACGACCTATTTTTGATAAAGCTATGTAGGGTCTTTGTGATATCCCTTCTTTTTCTATATATTCAATAACTGTCCCTTTAATTTTACATTCTAAATGATTGCCTGGAATGGAAATCTAGCTCATCAATCTGTAGTTTTTAGACTTTACTTATTCCCTTTATTAAAAACTGGGGTCACATTTGTCCTTTTCCAGTCCTGTAGCATCTTTCCTTTTTTGATCATCTTCTTAAAATCACTGATAGTGGCTCAATAATCATATCCACCAATACTTTCTTTAGTCTGGGATGTAATTCATCTAGGTCTGGTGACAAACTCATTAAAAGTAGCTCAGAACATTCTGTCTCCTTATTTTGAGCCTTTGCTTCTTATTAGCCATTTTTGTTCTCTCCTTTTCAGCTCAAAGATTATCCTCCTTGGCAGATAAGACATTTCCCTAAGGGAGGTCTTCCCTTCCACAATCCTGATAAATATTATGCAAATAAAATGGTTAAAATGTCCATATCCTTTAATCCAGAGATTATACTGCTAGGCACATGCTCCTAGCCTCTATACATAGCATATCTCCCTACCTCTGTACCTAGCCCCTAGCATATACTCTTACTTCCATTCCTAAGGGTCATTGAAAAAAAAGAGGGCTCCATATACACCAAAATATTTATAGTAGGACTTTTTGTGTAGCAAAGAACTGGAAACAAAAGAGAAGCCCATTATCAGGATAATGGCTAAACAAACTATGGTACATAAATGTAATTGAATATTACTATGCTGCAAGAAATGACCAATGTGATGAATATAGAGAAGCATGGAAAAACTCATATGAACTGATGCAAACTGAAGTAAGCATAGCCAAGAAAATAATACATACAAAGACTACAACAATGCAGATAGAAAGAATAGCTGTGAAAAAATCGAAAAAAATGTTACAAAATTATGAAGAACAAGATTGGTTTTGAAGAAGAAATATAAGAAGATACCCTCCTCCTCTCCTTGCAGAGATGGAGGTTCCCCAGGTGTAGAACATAATATATAATGTCAGATTAAAAAATTATTGACTGTTTTCACTGAATTTTTTTCTTTTGCTTTTAAAAATATTTGTTATAAGGAGTGGTTCTTGGGCTGAGGAGGGCAGTGAGGCAGAGGGATGCATTAGAAATTTAGGCGACACAGAAGTAAAAGACATAAATTAAAAAAAAGAATTCTCACTCTCAGAATTTTATAGCTTTATAGCTAGATTTTATAGTTTCTCATACATGGCTCAAATCCTTATGTCCTAGAAATTTAACAGTGTTTTAATATTTTCAATAGGGTGAATTTAACTTTGCATTGATGAGCCAGTGACACCCCTTATTATGGTGGAAAATACCCTGATCAAAAGAAGAAAAGTTCAAAATAACTACCCTTATGTATTAATTTTATTTTTTTAAAGTTCATCTTAATTGATTAGCAAAATTTTATTAATGTTCAGTATGAGTAGTACTGCTCCTAGATGTCAGTGGTATGTGTTTTTAAAAGTATGACAACTATTTTTGACATATAGAAGTATATAACTTATAACTGGTGAAGAACTTTAAGAAAAAAAATGAGTAAAAAAGGTCATTATGGAAATCTACACCAGTAAGAAAAGATGGACTAGTCACATGCAGAGAGGTCAAGCATTCCATTGGCAATCTCGCAATACCAGGAGTAAATAATGGTGGCATCTTGCATGTTTAATAGACCTCTTGTGAGGAGTTTGTGGGAAGACATGAGTAAGAGTAGCATCCAATAGGATAGACAGGCATGAATGGGTTTTAATTTATAGATTTACTAATACTTGGGTTTCTTCTCCAGGTCACTTGGAGTAAGCAAGGATCAAAGTCCATCTTTACTGAACCTGATTGAGTCATGGGAGTGTTATGAATATCAAAACTTCAGTAGAGAATAAAATAGTGGAAGGAATCCTAGTTTTGGCTTCAAAACACCTTCATCCAGTCCTCAAATCCGTCGCTTACTACTTGTATGACCTTGTCCAAATCACTTAACTTTTGCCTTAGTTTCCTCATTATAAAATGAGGGGGTCAGGCTGGATGACTTCCAAGCTCCCTTTCAGTTCTTAATCTATAATTCTTAAGATCCTAAAATAAGATAGAAAGCTCATTCCTTCATTTAATTGTCATTCTCTGGCTTTGTTTATACCAGGAGCTCTCAAGGATTCTAAGTAGACCAGAGGCCAGGTGGGAACTAACTAGGATTCTAAGGACCAAGAGGATTCTAAGCAGAAGTGTGGCAGCCAAGACAGAAGGACTTTCTATCCAAGTTGATTAGGGGGTTATAGACTTATTAAAGAGGGAAGAAAATTTCACAGAACTTGCTTCATTGAACCCAGCTATGAATGCCAACCCCCTTTAGCATGAGGTGGGTTTTTTATGTTTGGGGGCAGCTGTGAGATATAGTCCCAGAACAGAGGTGTCTGTCAAAACAGGGAAATTACTAGCGTAAGTCTAGAGGGCCTTGGGGAAGAACAGAGTGCAACCACTGTTCAGGGTGAATGCACTGCCTTGACTCAGAAGAGCATACCTGTCCACCCCCTCTGCTAGGGATGTAATGACCTAAGCCAAGGCAGAAAGGAACTTCACATTGTAGGAGATTTTAGACTGGTCCCCATCATCCTGGGCATGATTGTACCAAGTGGGTGGATGATTAAGTGGGAACATGAAGAGAAGTGGGAAGAAAATGGATGCAATGAGTCAGAGCTGCCAAGGCAGCCTAAGGTTTTCCCAGGTGCTTTTCTCATGCATTTGTCTGTGCTCCTGGTCATGACATCTGTTGGTTAGGAGAAGCCATGAAGTATGTTGGGGTTGGGGTTATTTGTGTATCTTCAGGGTACAGACTTATCTGTCTGTGTCCATGTTGACAAGCATCTCAGGGTTTGGGGTAGATAGACACTAATAGGAACTCAGACAATGAGAAGTTCAATGCCTACTGGCACATCTTGTCTTCTTGTCTTCTGTTTCATGAGATCACAGGCTCGTAGGATTTAGAGATAGAAAGGACCTTAGAAATCTTCCTGTCACATCTAATTTTATAGGATGAGGAACTAAGGCCAAGAGAGATTAAGTGACTCATCTCAGGTCACATATGTAAGAGTGTTAGAGCCAGCCTTGCTGCCTCTCTGCCTCATCTAATGCTAATTCCCATTCATCTTTGGGTAAACCCATGACCAGTGATTGACTCTATTCTTTGTCCCTAACCCTAATTCTGATTTATTGAATTATCATGGTTTGGGATGATTTTGAACCAGTCCTATAATTTCATTGATTTAGGGCACTTCCAATGAGGAAACTCCCTCTACCAATGCAGATCTGCACTTTCTCTTCAACATGTAGTCCTACAAAGCTCTTTGGATCATTGAGAGGGTAAACGCCTTGCTCAGGGCCACACAGGCAATAATTATGTGAGGTGTGTAGTGCTAATGCAATATTTACAGTGCCCATGATCATGATAAAGCCTGTGACTATAAGTATCACATGACATTTGATTGCAAAATATACCAAATTCTCCAGATAGAGGATAGAACTGAAGCATTTATTTAGAAACCAGAAAACCAAATCCTGAAACCAGTAAGCCCATTCCATCATAGCACCAAAGATATTCAGAAGCCATAATAATGCTGAGAGCCACAGCATCCTTCAGCCTTCCCACAAACCATTACAAGATCAATATTTACTCACAGACTTCTCTATCTCCTTGCCTAAGCTCCTCTCTCCCCCACTGTCTCTCTGGCTCTGACTCCCAGCTTCCTGTGGGCTTTGCTTCCCTTCAGCAAACTCCTCTCACCACAGGCTCCATGTGACTACATTCAGTCTATCAATGGGCAGAGTTTACCTTCACAGCAGGGAAGCTTCCTGTGGGCTCTGCTGTACCCTTCAGCAAATTCCCTCCATCACAAGCTCCATGTGATGACATTCAGCCTATTAGGGGGCAGAGTTTACTTTCAAAGCAGGGGGGGTCTTCAAAGGCACCCCCCAGGTCTATTAAGGGGCAGGGAAGATCTTCAAATTCCCATTTCCATTACCAGCGGGATTCAAACCTAGGTCTTCTTGACTCAGAGGTAAGTTCTCTCTCTATTTCACATTGTTATTTAAATATTTCTTGTGACTATTGCCTGCCTCCTCCACTGAACTATACACTTTTTGGAACAATGGACTGTGTATTCTTCTTTTGTGTCCCACACGATGCCAGTAGAGGATTCTGTTTGTTATAGGTGGTCAATAAATGCTTGTTGAGAGAAGAAGTGGTCTCCACAACTTTCCCTGTGAAGCCCTGGAGGATTCCTGACCCTGCTATTTAAGAAACACTGGTCTATAAAGATAGAGGCAAATATCAATTTTGGTATTTGATAGAAGAAAAAATTAAAATGCTGAGACTTTTGGCTAAGGCTCCAAATTCAATTGCTGATAGATACTATCACCTGAGGCAGGGCCTGGGATATCATAGCTGAACCACAGCAGCACAAGGTCTCTGGAACCTCTGGGTTTGATGAAGGCCAACAGAGAGCAGAAGTAAACTGATTGGGCTGCTGCCAAATTCACTGCTTACAGATGGAGCCAGAGACACACCAACAGGGAGGGGGATGTCTACAATTCATAAATTATATTAGCTTGCATTTATATAGCTCTTTATGGTTTAAAAGGTGCCTTTCTCAGGGAGTTCAGATTGTCTGCTGATGCTTGTGATAGAAATTGTGGTTCGTTATTTTAGGAGATGAGTTGGTTAAAGGGAGGGTGGTGAGAGAAGGACCAATAGCTCAAAAGGGTAGTTTCCAAAATGAGGGGCAATTTCAGAGAAATCCAGGAAGACTTGTATAAATTGATGCAAAATGAAGTAAGCAGGGCTAAGAAAACAATTTGTACAATAACAGCAACGTTGGAAAAAATAAACTTTGAAAGACTTAAGAACTTTGATCAATGCAAGGAGCAGCTGTTATTCCAGAAGGCCCATGATGATCTGTGCTTTCCATTTTCTGACAGAGAGGTGGTGGATTCAAGATGGAGAATTAGAAACTCATTTTTGGATTTGGCTAATGTGGGAATTACTTTATGTGAATATGCATATTTGTACAAGGATTGTGTTTTTCTTTTTTTTTCTTTCTAAATGTCAGGAGTAAGTTAAAAGGAAGAGGAAAATAAATGCCTATTAATTAAAAAAACAAGCTAAAGGTTTTAAAAAGTGCCTACTTATCTGACTGCAGCCACCTGTTCTTTGAACCTTTTAAATGCATCTAATATACAAAATGCATGTGTTATATAGATGCAATAATGCATCTGGACCCCAATTTATAGGATTATTGGGTTTAGAATTAGTAGGGACCTTAGAGATCATTAACTTCAAGCCTCTCATTTTACAGATAAAGATACTGAGGCCCAGAGAGATTGATTTGCCTACCATCACCAAAATTGTATATGATAGATTGAGGACTTAGCTTAAGCCTGTTTCCTAGTGTGTTTGCTGTTGGGTGACCTAGCTACTTGCTAATCTACTGGAAAAGTCTCTCTCTAGCCATCTGGGACCTTAGCTAATCTCTAACTAAACTGAACTCTGGCTTCCTATGTCGACAAATTTTGTGACTTCCTTCTGCTGGTGTTGCAGACAAAGATTTCTGCTCCTCTTTGCATGGTCTTTGAGGTTAGTCCCCACCATAGAAGGCATTCAGTTCCCCACCAGGAAGACCCTAGAAGCCACCAGATGGGGCAGAACATAGCTATTAGATGAAGAAAGGGATCTTTCTGGGATAGGTGAGAGTGTAGCTGGAACTCAAGGCAGAAGTCAGGAACTAGGGGGGCAGCTTGAATACAGTCAATATAAGTAGGAGGAATGAGGTTTCAACCTAGAATGTATTTTAGGGTTCCAGATGGGGCAGTCAGGAAAAGCCTCTAGGTAGCAAAGTGGAAGACCATGAGCTTCTTGGCAGGCCTTGATGAATTTCTTAGGTAGTTTAAACACAAAGGGCCAGGAGCCTGTCAATGGAATCCTGATAAGCACTGAACTTTTTTGTGTTTTCAACTTGGTCTTCTATATTCTTTACCTCCACTGATTCTTTAATTCTATAAGGTATACTTTCCTTAATTTGGCCATGCCAATTTGAAAATTTTCCAGACTCATGTCTTTTTATCATTTTTAAAAATTCTAGACTTAAAAGATACTGAATAATATGAGAATTTCTGTATTCAAACAGAACATAAAAAAGAGAATTGTACCTGAACTTGTGCATATATCTTATAGACAGTTGGCTTTTTCTTTCAGGTTTATACTAAATCCAACACTTAACTTTTGAAGCTATCTTGCTTGTCTTTTGTTTCTTTAATGCCTTCTTTCTGTTCTCTTCTGTGTATTTAGAAATGTTTCAATGATTTTCTTTTCTTTTTTCCTTTTTTGGCAATCTTGTCCTCAGTTTCCTCTTTCTCACTTCTCTCCTCTTCCACCAAATTGAAAAAATAAAAATAAAAACAAAACAAATAACTCCATTAAACAAATATGCATAGCGAAGCAAAACTGACTTCCACATTGGCTGTGTTTGAAAATGTATGTTTTATTCTGCACCCTGAATCTATCACCTCTATTTCAGGAACTGTATAGTCTGTCCCATCATTCCATTGGAATGGTGGTTGTAGACATCTGTTCTTATTGAGTGAAAAGTATAAATTGATTTCTTCCTTTGGGAAACTTTAGAGTTTTCTCAATTGAAACCAAATGAATTAAAAGGGATTTGATTAAGATCTATACTCTTTTCAAAACAATGGTTCAAAAAGTTAAGAATTTTTTCAGTAATTCAAGTTAACAAGTCAAGTTAACAAGCATTTATTAAGCACCTACTATATTCCAGGCACTATGCTAAGTGCTAGAGATAAAAAGACAAGCAAAAACCAGTTCCTTTTTAAAAAAATTGCACACTCTAATGGTGGACAAAACATGAAAACAATTATGTAGAATGCTGTCTACCTCATAGCAGAGAAGTGATAGACTAGTAGACAAGATGCAACACATTTTTTTGAATGTAACCAATGTGGGAATTTAAAGACTATTCTTATTTGGTGCAAGATTTAAAAAAAAATTCAGTAAGGTCAAGGCAGGTAGAAAGAAGAAAAAAACTGCTAAATGGAAAAAATGAAAATCTAGATAAAAAGGAAGCTGGAGATACAGACAAAAAAGGAGCAGACCCTGCCCACAAGGAGCTTTCACCTCATGAGTCTAGTGATTAATTTTTTATGTTTAAAAGCTCCTAAGTATATGATTAGATGATAATAAAAGTTATGCCCAGTAGGGCTTTACTTTAAAATTTGATTCACTTCGTTTTACTTATTAGTACCAATTTATACCTTAGTTTAAGATATCTTCTGAAAGACTCTATTAATGGAAATAAAAGTATTCTGTAGTTTAGACTTTTCACTAATTCAAACTGGCTTCTTCCCAATTATTCTCAATCAGAATGCTCTATTGTAAATCTATGACCTTCAAAACCACTCTGCAGTATTTCATCAAAGGACATAACATGATACTAGATCCTAGATGTCTTGCACTGATTATATTATATTGTATTTTTGTAATGACAAACAACTGGAGACTTAAGTGGTGACCATCTGTATTAACAATGCAATATTCACTATGCCTATGGCAATTATAAATAGGCTTATGTGGTTATTAATCACAAAATATATCAGTCTCTCTATATGGGGGATAAAGCCAGAGAATTTATTAAAATACCAAATAACCGAGTCCCAAAACCAGAAAGTCAAAGCCATCAGGGTAGTTATGAAATTGGCACAAGTAGTTAACATAGTAAACAACCACATTCTTAAGCCTTCAAAACAGAACAGGCTACTTCAGGCAAAGGTCCTTCTCTCCCGACTCTCAGCAACTGCTCAGCGTCCAGGAAGCGTGCTCACAACAGCTCCGGCCCCCCGCAGTTCCAGTTCCCGGCAGCCCCCAACAAGAGTCCTTAGCAGAAATGCTGGCTGGCTTAAAAAGAGATTTGGGCCTCGACCTCTACCTTGGCAGTTACTGCTGTTGCTGTGGCCACCAACAGTCCCCAGCGGAACTCTAACTCTTCTTCCGCTTCCTCTTGCCCCTCCCCTTCCTGCTATGCCAGCAAGTCCAATGGGGCACGGAAGATCTTTAAATCCCATAACCCTTACACCATCAATCGGAGAAAGGCTGAACAAATTATAGTACACAAAATGGAATACTATTGTGCTGTAAGAAATAAAGATACAGTTTCATAAAAACAATATTATCTACATACATGTATTATATATTATAAAATTCTATCTTATGCATTATAACAATGTGATCCTTATTTCTTTTTCTTTTTTTCCCTTTTTTTTTTTGGAGGGGCAATTGGGATTAAATGACTTGCCCAAGGTCACATGGCTAGTAAATGTTAAGTGTCTTAGGCTGGATTTGAACTCAGGTCCCTCCTGACCCCAGGGCCAATGCTCTATTCACTGTGCCACCTATCCACCCCATGATCCTTATTTCTTATTGCACCAATTTGTCGATCCTATATTATTAGAGTTTGATATTAAATGTTTAGAGGAAGAAATTTTTGTTTTGTAGTTTTTATGCCTCTGGGATATAGTGACACCTCTTGCCTAGTCTAGTCTTTGTTAGACTCTGGGACACAGCACTGGGTATGGGGATGTGTCTAGATCCTGTTCCTACTTTTCAGGCATATCATCTACCTGGAAGCAGGGCCTCAAGACACTTCTCCTTTCCTCCTTTCCTAGTGGGGACAGGAAGGGAATGAGATTGAAATGGCCACTGAATTTTATCTGTGTTTTTCACATATCAAAGCCTCACTGAATGCTTTATGGACATTTATAACTGGATGTTCTGTAGATATCTCTAACTCAGCATGTCAGAAATAGAACTCATTAGCTTTCAACATGGACCCCACCTCTTCCTAACTCAACTTCCTTTTTTCTACTGTGGGCACCTCCAACCTTTCTGTCACCCTGGAGTTATACTCCACTCTTCCCTCTTTCTCCCTTCCAGTAAATTTCCAAGTCTTTCCAACAACTTTTTTTTTAAAACAACATTTTAAAAATTGTGAACTAAATTAACAACAAATTTGACCATTTCAATATATAGAGAAAATTAAAGTCTTATGTAAGAAACTATGGGTTTCTGTTGTTTACAGTTTGTTTTAAGTAGCATATGGTATATTCCTATATATATCTATATAGTACATATATACATATGTATATACACAAATATGTGTATGTATATATTTATGGCATTCATCTCACTCCAATTGAATATAAAAGCCCCTGACTTCTTTATTGAACCTATCAATCAATAAATCAGTCAGAGGTATAAACTAGTTATGAAAAAGACCCAGACCTTTACTGAATCAATCAATTAAACAATCAAAGGTATAAGCTAGGTTTGAACTTAGGAAATGTCACTCCCTGTGGGGCATAGATTAAAAACAGCAAGCTAGTTGAGAACCAAGATTCCATTGGTGGCCTAGATTAATGGTGGAACAGCCTTAGGCAAGTCCTACTGAGAGTGAATCATTTGAAGTGCAATCTCCATTCCCTACCCCCAACCCCTTAAACCCTACCCTCTCCAGCCTTTGACCAGAAGATAGACTTCTGCACTTTGACAGGGTAGAAGATTAGGTACTTGCCATCTATAATGGTGAGACTGTTACCAGAACAGCAGCATCTGTGTCCGGAGCTTGGATTGAAGATAAGCAGCTTTAGAACTCTGCAGGGATCTCAGAAGAAAGCTAGGCCATTCTGAAGAGGAGCTTCAAGAGCATCTCATAGAGGGGAAAAAGGACTTTTCCCTTCTACCTATGAATTACCCCTTTGCCACATAGGGTCCCTTAGCTAAAGCCCACTTTCTAGTACATGTGGGAAAGCATGCTCCCAGTTTGGGGAAATATTTGTACCAAATGGTCTTATAATATTGTCTTAGTAAATGTCTGTTTCTAAAAGCTAATTAAGTATATCTAGCTAATTGATATTGACTAATCACCAATGGTGAAGAAGACACAGATAAAGGGTCTCATGAGCAAAAATATTAGATAATCAGCATCTCTCTGAGTTACCCCTAGAACTGCAGTGAAAGAAGTAGTAACCATCCTGGTGGGGGCTCAATCTGCCAATGTGAATAGGAATTGAGAAAGTGAGTCTAGACTCTTTATTTCAAAGACACAGATATTGATATGCATTCACATACACACAACTTAACAAGGTAGTAAGAAAACTGCTCTATTTCTTTGTGTTTCTTTATTCACTTTGTTTTCTTCTGGCCACTAAAATGTTTTATTGATACTATTTTTTATAATTTGTTTTGCACATATTTATTTACAATGTATATTTGCGTCTTGCTCTCCACTCATGCACTAGTTCAGACCCTCATCACTTCTCAGGACCATTGCAACAATTTCCTAATCAAAATTTGATGTTTGCAATCCATCCTCCACACAGTTACTAAAGTGATTTTCCCTTCCTGAGAATCTCCAATATCTCCCTATTGCCTCTATGATGAATCAGATTTCTCTGGTATCTGTAGCCCTTTATATTCTGTCTCCGACCTCTATTTCCTCTATTTAGCACGTTATTCCCTTCACGTTGTATTCTATTCAGACCCAACTTCTTGCTGCTTTCATTCTGTCTACTGCCTCTGTATTTTTGCACAGGGTGCCCCTCTTCATACATCTAGTGCCCTCACTCCTCACTTCTGAGAACCTTTAGCTTTCTTCAAAACTCAGCTCAACTGACACTTTCTATATAATGCCTATTTGATTCCATCATGGCTAGTGCTTTGTCCTCTCCCTCCCCATTACTTTATATATATATTTAAGATCGACTTGTCAGTGTGGTTCCTACCTCCTTACTCCAACAGAATGTGAGCTTCTCAAGGGCAAGAATTTCTGGAGTCAGAGAATGTGGATTCAGATCCTACATCTGATGCTTACTACCTGTCTGACCTTGAACAAATCACCTGAGATCTCTGGCTCTTAGTTTTATTATCTGTAAAGCATGAACTAGACGACCCTTAAGGTCTCTTTTGGACCTAGATGTGTGAACTGTTTGTTTTGTTAGCTCACTGCCCTACTGCAACTGCATAGTAAGTCCTTAATAAATTCTTATTGGATGGTTTTAAATTAATTTAGAGAGGATTGCTTGGTGTATTGGAAAGTGTACTATAGCAGTTGGCCTGGAATCTGTAAAGCCTGTGTTAGAATCCTGCCTCAGGTATCTATTGTGTTACTCTGGGCAATTCCCTTAACCTCTCTCAGACACAGTTTTCTCATCTCTAAAATAAGGAGGTTGGATTTGATGACCTCTAAATGTCTCTTCCATTTATAAATCTATGACCTTATCACCTGAGTTTTAATCTTGGTTCCACTAATAACAACTAAGCTTTGTAACATTTGGTAATTTATGTAAATTTTCCTGAGCCTCAGTTTTCTCAGTTAAATGAGGACAACAATACCTGGCCTATCTACTTCTTGAGGCTCTTTCCAATATCAAGTGGGGTCATAGAAGTAAGAGTTTTGTTAACAGCAAAGCCTGTAGACACGTGAGTGACATTCTTTAAACGGCTTTTATTACAATATAGTCAAGAGGTATAGAGGCTAGAAAGCCATCCAGGAAGATGTGGGTTCTGTCTCTGACACATCCTGGCCCCCAAACTGACCCTGGGCAAATAATTCACATCGCAGTGCCCCACCTAAAAGTTGCTGATCTGCATTGGGAGAGGGAGTTTTCTTCTTGGAAGTTACATACTGGATTAAATCACAAGGCTAATAGGTCCTAGGAAGGAGGGAGAGAGAGAGAGAGAGAGAAGGAGGGAGGGAGAGAGGGAGAGAAAGAGACGGAGGGAGGGAGAGATTGACTTTACTCTGGAAAGAGTGATCTTTTGACTCAGTGCCTATTACCTTATGATCATTAGGTGAGAACTAGAAGACAACAGAATTTTGTAAGAATGGGAGGGTTTTGGATGGTATGAATGAAATGAAAAAGCATTTATTAAATTCTTACTATGTACTGGGCACTGTGCTAGTTATTGGAGGAGTGAGAAAGCCTATAGCAAGAGAGAAGAACTGGAAGAAGGAGAGGTAGAAGGGTACCCAAAGCAACCTTCATTGACTTGACAGTTTTTCCAAGGGCTGACTCTGCTCTGGGTAATTCATTTTCAGGCCTCTGGGCCTTTTGATTGAGTTTGCCCTTTTACCTGGAAGTGCCTATAGTATTCTTGGCTCCCCAGCGTCCTGGTGATCCTTACTCCTTTGGTCCAGACCAGGCTGCCCTTGCTCTCCCATTAATTTCTACACTGAAGGAAGTCCTGGGGAGCTCTGACAGAGCTAACAGACCATGCATCTATAGGAGCCTGGCTGTAAGGGCCATCCCTGAGAATGGCAGGGAGCACCCAGATTCCAGGGGCCACCTTCCTAAGATCCTGGGAACAGATGATCAAAAAGAAAGCATTAAAATGGCAACACTTTCAAGAGCACATTTCATTGCTACTCCTTTGTCTGAGTGACAAAAATTAAAATGTGTCCTAAAACAAACAAAGTGGAGGCTTTTATTTTTACAGCACAGGATCAGAGACAGGCCTGGTTTCAAGAGAAATTGAGTGAATCACAGAGGTTTTTAGAAGCTTTTTTCCCTACCTTTCTAGAAAGTCCTTAATGTGACATCTGTCTCTACACTATCAATGATTTTAAAACTAACAAATGCATGACATATAATATAACATTTATAAATTAAAGAATTCCTCCTCTTTTAATTAATATTCTTTAAATCTCTGTTTCTGACAGTCTTACTATTTGCTCAGTAACTGTAATAGGCGTATTTTTCAGAAAATAGTGAATAAAAACTGACAAGCTATCTGGGGATTTTGAATGTATAATTGATAGGGGCATAAATTAATATGATTAGGGCTTTATTGGGTGCCGAGGCTGCCAAACCTACAAAAGGGGCATGAAATAAAACATGGCTGTGTGCTCTGAGCTGATAGACATCAATATGTAATGCATATTATCTCAAGCTTTCTCATGTAGTCTACTTATGACAGCACTCAACCTAATTGAAATTTTTATCTTTCAGTTGCATACAGACAGTTTTGGCCAGCCATTTCCTGGGAAAGGGGGAGTAAATCTAGGTGACCCCAAATCAAGGTTTCATGATGGAGATCTTAGCACAAATCACTTTTTTTTAAAAATGGCATCTATTTTGGCACCATGTAAAGTCACTATGTAAAGTCAGGATCCAGCTTCTGGAATTTCCTTTCACCATCAAGTACTCCCTTTTATTTCCTTCAACTTAAAGAAGCATTCTCAAATGAAGGAATAACAAAGACATAAATGTATAATGTAAATAAATCTGAATGAATGGACAAAATTTTTTATAAATTCATGTTCACTATTTTAATTTTTACCCTTGTTTTTTGGGGTCTGAACCTGTGATTTTGTCTGTGTAGAAAAATTAACATCCCTTATGGGAAATGTTTTCACAAATGTAGATTGCCAACTTGTCCATAATTTAAAAACTACAGTCCTGGAGAGCTGTTTTGGGCACCAAGAGGCTGAATGACCTGTCTCTGATCACAGACTTAGTATGTGTCAGAGACACAATTCCATCAAGGTCTTTCTGCCTCCAAGTCCCATATTTTGTTCACCATGTTGAACTGCTTCTCATTTCCACCATCAAGTAAATGAATGTCGTTTCTCATAGACTATTCCATTCTCATAGACTATCTCACTTTCACAGAATCATACATTTTAGCTGGATGAGAATTTAAAAGTGCTTTAGTCACGGATCTCTCATTTGACAGAAGGGAAAACCTAGAGAATTTAAATGACTCACCAAAGGTTAGACAGGTAGCAGAATCAAGATATGAACCCAAATCCTCTGACTCCAAATCTAGCATATTTTCCCAAGGTTCCCACATTACCTCTCTCTTGTCACCAGACACTAAAATAATCCTACTCCTCTAATAGATTTATAGAGTCTAAGATATTAATCTTAGATCGGAGACTTTAGAAGCCAACTAGTCCAAGCTCTTTGTTTTGTTGACGGATCTTTGAAATTTGAAATGAGGAAACTGAGGCTAAGAGAGTTACTTGCCTACAGTCACGGGATTAGGAAATGTTAAAAGAAAACAACACAACAAAAGAACCCCCTAAAATGCATGTCTTTAAAAGATACCAATGACTGCTTAGATGAATCTCATTGACAATTTTCAGAATTTATTTTAAATTACAATTCTATGGTCCTAAATGATAGATAACATTCATCATTATGAGAGTTAAGTCAATGGTGACGGGAAATTTTTAGAATGACACGTTGAGTCCCAGATTCCAGATGTACTTGCACCTGTCGTTTTCCTGTAATTTGTTTTGCAGCATATAAAGTACCAGCTCCATTTTACATCTGCCCTTGGCAGTAATAAGTTTAAGGTGCAAAACAAGCTCAATATGATTTTGGGGAACATTTGTGTACTGAAACTAGAAAAGGTCAGCGTGTTTTATGTGCTTCGCGATAAAAGTGAGTGTTGATATCTAGGGACTAGACAATGAAAACTAATGGGGCATTGGAACTTTCTTGGTGACCTCATGAAGCAATTTACAGTCCTTTTATCACCCCTAATATGAGATTGTCATAAAAGTGATCTTTTAATTAAATGTAACAGGAAAGCCCTGTGCTTCTCACCAGGCATGTTTCTGGTTCTGACTATCTTTATCAGGTGAGCTAATATTTTCTAATGGGATGCTTTTTTCCCTCATATTAGTCAGTCAACAATATTGCATTTAGATGGTGCCTTTTCCTTGAATTATCTCAAAGTATTTTCATATCTGTTGCTGAGTCTGTAATGGGGCTTGAAATGGGAAAAATCAGGAATTGAAATGGTTTTCTTGGAACACAGGAGTGAACTGGAAATATCTCGGTACAAGGAAGCAGAAGACCTGGCTACTTGTTTAGGTTCTGCCATTAACTAGTTTTAGCTAAAGCACATAAGCTCTCTAGGTCCAGGAAAATGAGGAGGTCAGACTAGAAACAGGGGTTCTTAATTTTTCTGTGTGTTTCGGACCTCTTTGGCAGCCTAGCTAAGCCTGCAGTCCTGTTCTTAGAATAATGTCTTTAAATAATTGAAGGAAATGCTAATTTCAGTTGGAGGTTAGTAAAAATAAAGATGTATTTTTCCCATGAAAATTCATCAAACCCTGAAATCTATCCATAGATCCATTATGGTTAAGGTTAAGAAACTCTGTTCTAGACGTGCCCTAAGTTAAAAAAAATGCCCATTTTAACCTCAAAAATATTGTAATTCACTAACTCTGACCGTTTTTCTCCTCATCTATTATTTTGAAGAGAGAAAAAGATGCACACATACAGAGACAGAAAGACAGAGAGAAACAAAGAGACAGAGATATAGAGACAAGAGGGGGCGGAGTTTAAAAAACAGGATGTTGAGATGGGAAAGATGAGAGGGGGGATATTCTGAAGCACTTTGTTCAAGCAATGAAGTTGGAATTTTCAGCAATCTAAAACGATCCTTCACAATTCTCCTTTACCCAATATTAATAACTGGCATTCATATAGTGTTTTATAGTTTTCAAAGAACTTTGTGGATATTATCTCAATTAACCCTCTGAAGTAGATTCTACAAGTATTATTACCTACATTTTCAGATGTGGAGACTGAGACTCAGAGAGGTTAACATTACTTTTGATACCAGTCACACAGCTCCTAAATTTCAGATACCAAATATAAGCCCAGGCCTTCTTACTCTAAATTCTACATTCTATCTCCTATACCACCCCAATCTGTGGGTACTAGAATATCATGACCAAAATAACTTTTCTGATCCATGAAGTTACTAGCACTCTCTCCTAGCCAAGATGACTTTGTATTTTTTGTGTATGTTGTATATCAACTTATCTGCATAAATATTGCTTCTCTTCCAATAGCATGGAGGCTCCTTGAAGACAGTCTGGTTCAGACACAGCACACTAATTCACTCATTCAACAAATGTATTATCTTATTGCAGAAATCTGTGTGACGAACTGTGGTAGAGGGGGAAATGAATAAAGTCTAGTCTCTGCCCTTTACAATTTATGCTACTAGAGCATAAATTCCAGGAGAAAAACCAACCTGTCATTTTAGTCAGAAGTTGGGTGCATTGTCTTGGTCTTGGTATAAAGTGCTCCCATATCCTAAAATAAAGCAGTGTCTAGTGGTTAGTGACCTAGGCTAGAAATTTGGAAACTTGGGTTCTATTGTTTTATCCACTTCATTCTGACCCACTTAATCTCCTCAAGGCTCAGTTTCTCCATCACTAAAACAAAAGCAACAATGCTGGTCTTCTGATTTTACTGAAACATTATAAAGGAGTTAAATGATAGGTTTGGTACCTTGTAGACAGGACAAATCATTGATTAACTGAAGTTTTCATTTTTCAACAGGCTATTTTTGTATGAATACAGATCAGATTGTTAAATTTTCATCTTAAGCATTTAAATCTTGGAAATTGGCAAACACAGCAAATCAAATCAGGGCCTGATTTATTGTTTTGTAGTGTCTTAAGAAAGTGATGAGAAAAATGTTTATAATGTGGATTAAACTTAAAAATGTGTCATGCATGCCTTTTTTTGGTGGGGGGGGGAGAGTTGATTGTTAAACATGTGCTATCCCACCTCTGCTGTGGACATGACCTATTATTTAATTACCCCATAATGCTACAGTGAAATCAGAAGGGCAGCATCATCACTTCTGTTTTAAAAATGGAGAAATTGAGACATGAGGAGATATAAGTGGTACAGAATGTAGTGGATAAAGCAGTAGAACCAAAGTTTCTGGATTTTCAGCCTCGGTCATGAGACTCAGCTTCCTTTTAGGAGAGGGGAATGCTTTAAACTCCCAACCAAGAGAGTGTACTTGTTTAAAATGACAAGTCAGTTTAAAGGGCAGTAATGGATCAAACTCTTAATTATCATGGACTGACTATAATCTTCATTACTTTCCTAATCCTATAGGTTGTACCACTGGGGGAAAAAACCAACCTAAAGGATCAGTATTGTTTTGGGTTAAGTCAGGTGTTGACATCTTTTTTAGGGACCGGAAATATTTTGGGTAATATTTATATATTATTATAAGAATTGTATAATATTTTCTCCACATGTATATGTATATATGTACATCTATCATATATACCTATGTATACACAAACTATATATATGGATAGATAGATAGATAGATTAATGTCCAGGAAATTTTTGTACTAATCTCATTTGTGTTGGTTTATACATTAATATTATATTATTTTATTTTTACAAGTTAATACATGACAGCATAAAGACTCTAATACTTATTAGCATCTCTAAAAGGCCCTCATAATATTCCTATGTGATTTAGGAACTATAAAAGATAGAACTGTAAGGAAATCCTACTGCCTTCTCCCACCGACTGATGGGAGTTGATCAGATTAAGTAATTGTCATCATGGAAGACAAGGAAACGTTGGCTCTCAGGGGATGAAATATAGGATGGTAGGGGCTAGAGGTAAGAAGAAGAAGAAGAGGGAAGCCTAGTAATAGAAAACCCTATAGGAGGGACAAAGGTAGAGAGATGATAAATGAAGGCAATGATTAAGAAGTAATCCAAGTGGGTAAACCAGTGGGGGTATAATAGGGTGGGAATAGCATGGAACTCTCTAGGCTTGAATATTACTTCCTTCCAAGGCTTCATGATAGAGCCATTGAAGGCATTTGTACATTAAGGAAAAGAATTCACATTTAGGCACAGGCCCATGTATTATTTTTGTATTTCCTTAAAGAGCTGCATGCCTTTCCCTAGCTATTGATAATAGTCTCAATAAATCAACCAGTCAACCAACCAATCAACGAATTAACCAACCAATTGATCAATCAATAAGAATTTATTAAATATCTGCTATGTGCCCAGTATTGGTCTTGGAAGTGGGAACTCAAATCAGTTTCTGTCCTTAGGGAGTTTACATTCTACTATGGGTTAACTTTCAATGGGAGTCCTTAATAAATTTCACTTGATTGGGGCGGCTAGGTGGCACAGTGAGTAAGAGCACCGGCCTCGGAGTTGGGATGGCCCGAGATCGAATCCGGCCTCAGAAAATGAGCACCCACACACAAATAATGACTGGCCGTGTAACCTTGAGCAAGTTACTTAACCCCAATTGCTTAAAAAAATAAATTTCACTTGATTATCTGTGGTCATCAGGAATAGAGTGAGTGTAAATAATTGAAAACTATAGCTAATATCAGCCCTTAATAATAATAGAATTCATATAGTCGATATAGTTTAAGGTTTGCAAAACACATTCTATGTGTTATTTCATTTGATCCTCACAACATACTGAGAGACATTCGGTGCTATTATTATTTTCACTTTACAGAAGAGGGAACCATGGGTGAGGAAAGTTAGGTGACTTTTGGGGGGAAGAGGGGGAGGGGCCACACAGCTAGTGAGTGAGTGAGGGTTTGAACTCCGGTCTTCCTGACTTCGAGTCCATTTCTCTATACAATATACCGTCTTTAGCCCTTTTAATAGAGCTGCCAAAGAAGTACTAACTACCATGAAGTGGTTTGAGGGTTTTTTCTTTCCTCCTTGAATAATTTTAGAGAATTTTATCTTCTGAAACTTTCAAATATTGTAATCAAAGACTTTACATGAGAGAGTCAATTTGCAGAGTAGGTAGAGCAATGTGTTGCTGTGCATTTTAACCTTATCTCAAAAAGCTAGTAGCTGTGTGATCATAAACAAGTCACAGCTTTAATCTTGTCATCTGTAAAATGGGAATAATCATGTTTACTCTCCCTGTCAGGAGTTATAGAATGCATGTTGGGAATGTTGTAGTGAGGATTCTAGCATAATGAATGCTTTTTTTGGGTGAGGATTAAATGGGTACACATCATGTTTTAGTAGGGATTGTTCTTCAGGTATGGATTTTACTACAAAATTCTACAGTTCTTTGAAACAGAGCTTGGAGAGACCTTAGAGGCCATCTATTATAATCTTCTCATTTTATGGAGGTGGAAACCAAGGTAAAGAAATATTAAGTGATTTGTCCAGGGTCAACAAAGGCAGTTATGGACAGACCTGGGATTTGAACCTAAGTCCTCTGACTTCAAATCTAAAATTATTTCCATTGTAAAATAAGACTCCAACTGCTCAATAAATATTTGTTGGATGAATACATGAAAGATACTCTTAAAATTTTTAAAAATACTATTACAGAGTTGATCAATGATAATTCTGTGCCTTCAGGTTCTGTAGAAACTGTATGCCTTCTATATAGATTCTATATATAAAATTCTGAGATCACTCCCATCCTTCAAAAAATGTTGGCAACATCTAGGAGAAAGACTATAATAATAATTGCTATTGTTTTTATAGCTCTTTAAGGTTTACAAGGCACTTTACAAATATTTTATTATATCTTCAAGAGGCAAGTGCTATTATCATCCCATTTTACAGATGAGGAAACAGACAGAAAGAGGTTATGTGATTGTTCAGCGTCATTCAGCTAGTAAGTATCTGAGGCAGGATTTGTATTCAGGTCTTCCTGATTCTATGTCCAACACTCCCTCAATCTACTGTGTAATCTAGTTGTTCCTAATTTTGTATCATGTTAAACAACTTTTTCTCCAAAATGGTCTATATTTTTATGGCATTTGCTAAATTCCACCTCTAATTGTGATCATTCCAAATTCCATGTCAAACAGAAAAGTCACAAGAAGGTGCCTCAAGGACATGACCATAAGTTTTAGAATTTTAAAATGTAATTCACCAAGCATTTATTAAACACCTACCTTATACTCTGGGGATAAAGACAAAAATGAAACAGTGTGTCTTTGAGGAACTTACTTTCTACTGGCTGTAAAATTTTTGAAAATTTTAGAATATGAATTTAATAGATTTAAAGCCTTTGATGTTTATGAGTTGTTGTTGTTTTTTCTTTAACTTTTGTTTTTCAGAAGTACTCTGAAAACAAGTTGTATTCAACCTAATATTACCACTTTGGAGTCTGCAAGGAACAGCACTTCATTTCACAGACAAAGCAAAACTCATTTTCTCTGTTCTTTCAGTGATGGGAAGACAAATTCTCCCACCCCCAATTCATCCTATGAAGGACGCCCTCTGAAGGTTTACAGCATGCTGACTTTCCTTCCGTCCCTATCCAGGGAGGCTAGAAAATTGAACTGATTGATTTTTCAGGAAGCTATGGAGTAGATAGATAATGCCCCCATATTTCACTGGCTTTGGCAGACATATTTCTTTACATAAAAGGATACATTTTTTGCATCTTAATTTAGCAGCCCATCTTGAAATCCTTTCGATGAGGTGATGGTGTTACTTTATTTTTATTCACTAGTTTCTTCTGATCCTTCTGTCATCTGCTGTGGCTTCCAGCTGGTTGGCTGAGAGGCATCATGGGAGTCGCTGAAAGAACTCTGGATTTGGAGAAAGTGGAGCGGTTTGGAATCCTAGCTCTGCAATTTACTAGTTGCATGGCATGGAGCAGGTCACTTCTCTTTTCTTGGTCTCATTTTTCTCATGGATTAGTTGATCTCTTAGGTCACTTCTAGCTTGGTATGATGACTGGTTTCTTTCCTGCTAAGGTTTATAGTGTATGTCCTTGTTTCTGCATTTCCATCGATAGCAGTAGCAGTGGAATTATTTGAGAGCTACCATTATATAGCATTTTACAAAGATCTCTGCATACATGACTCACTTCATCCTCATAACAGCTCTGTAAGGTAGATAATGCAAAGTCTATTTTTTTCCCATTTCACAGATGAGTTGTCTGAAGCTCCAAGAGGTTAAATGATTTGTCTAAAGTTGCACAGCTAGTGCAACTTTTCTATGTAAGAACTTAGAATTATAGATTTAGAGCTAGAAGGAACCTGAAAGAATAGCAAGTCCAACCTCTTCGATATACATATAAGGAAACTGAGGCAAACAGAGGAGTTAAGTGACTTGCCTAGGGACACACAGTTAGTAAGTGCCTGAGGCAAGATCTGAACCCAGATTTTTCGATCTCAAAAGTGAAAGTTGTTTCTGCTGTATCATTCTGTCTCCTCAACCACTTTGATTCTCTTGAGCAAATTAATCCAATAATCTACTTTGAAACAATTTGCTAATTTCAGTCAAGCAATTGTTTATTTTTGTCCTCTGGTTGCCCAATAGCTGGTCTGATTAAAAGGTATAAATTTCCACACCCTCAGAAATGCCTTTGCCATCTACTACAGGGGACTTCTTTTTGGGGAAATGCCAAACAAGGAGGTAGTACTTGGTGGCAGATAAACTTGTAGATTTGATTAAAATTCCAAAGGGTGCTCTTTGAAATTCTATAGACAAGGGTTAGGAATGTAGCTTTCATAGATCTGTCTATATTTTAACATTTGTTGGGCATTCCCAAACCTACCCAGCACTTATTCGAAGTGTGGTAAAGGGTTCACTTAGTTAATTTTTGACCAAACTATTGTTAGAAAGAGTTTTTCTCTGCTGTGAAAATTCTGCCTTAAGCATTGACTAGTTACAACCATGAGTAAGTCCCTTAATATCTCAAAACCCCAATTTTCTCATCTACAAATTGGGGGTACTAATACTTGTACTACTAGTGACCCAGGGTTCTTGTAAAAAAGTGATTTGCAAAATCTTTAAGTCCTATGGAAATCTGAGTTATTAATGTTACTGAGCATCAGATTCTCTAATATTTTGAGATGGTATTTGTTTATGATGATATTTACTTTCATCTTTTAGATGGTCTTTGCTCTTGTTAGTTATAGACCCAGGACAAAAGAGAATAAGTTTGTGTTTATTAGATGGTCAGGACCCAGAAATCTGTAGGAAGTTCTAAAGAGTCAAACAGGGACCAATGTCAGGGTTGGGCATATAAATGAGTTCACAAGATGGTGGGAAGACTAGTAAAAATGTCCATAGAGATGAGTTGAAGGAATTGATTGTATTTAACCTGGAGAAAAGAAGACAGAGGGAACAGGAAAACTCTCTCTAAATATTTGAAAGGTTGTTATGCAGAAGAGCAAGTTCTGCTTAGTCTCAGAGTGAGAAAGAGGTGTAAGTTGAAAATAAAACAATTTAGGTTTGTCACAAGGAAAAACCTTCCTAACAATTAGAATTGACCAAGTGCAATCTGTCGTTGGAGCCCATGGGTTCTTTCTTCCTGAAGATTTTCATGGCAGGGTATGTGGCCAGATGGAAATAGGCAGAGCATACCCACTCCTCTCCCACTCATCCTCTAACCTGATACCCTTTGCATGTGTGTGTACAAAACATCAACTCTTTGCATTGAAGAAAATAGCTCAGATGTCCAAGATACACATAAAGACCTCCAAGTAGTAGCTGGATGTGCACTTGTGGAGGATGGGGAAAAGGGATTCTTGGTCAGATAAAGACTGAAGTAGATGATCTCTGTAGTCCTTCCTAATCCTGAGATTCAGGATAACGAAGGGCTAAAACATTTGTACAATGTGGCAGGCACTGTGCTAAATACTTTACAAATATTATCTCATTTGATCCTCACAACAACCCTATGAGGTCGGTGTTATAATGAGGTCACTGAACTGTGGATCCAAGACAGGGAAATAAGCAAGGAAGTAGTAAAAGTGCCATCTAAGACTAAGGTCAGAAGCAATCATTGGTCATTTTGGGAATCAGCTACTAATATGTCAGAAAATATGGTAAAGGGAAGAGCAGAGACATGCTATTAGGCTCAGAGAGGAGACCATTCTTACCAGAAAGAATTTTTGGTATCATTCTTCCTTAAGTTTTATTTCAGTTCTAGAAATCTGGTACAGGTCACCAGAAGACCTGGGTGGGAATCTAACCTCTACTATTTACTTCCTGTGTGACCTTAGGAAAGTCATATTTCCTTTTTTGGATCTAATTTTCCTTATTTGTAAAATGAGGGGATTGGACTCAATGCTTCTTAAACTCTGGATCACCACTCCACATGTGGTTGTGAAAAATTTGGCAATAGTAAAAGGCTTTTAAAAACGCAATGACCAAAAATTAATTAAAAATCAAATGCAAAATGAATCTGAGGTGTTTCTGGAAGTGCATCATGCAACTTCACTGTAGCCTTGGTTCTGAACACAAAGCATGTGCACTTTGCACTGTGAATGCACTCAGGCCACATAATGCCAAGGAATACTGCTGAAATGCAGAAAAGGGGTCAGGAGTGGAAAAAAGTTCAATAAGCCCTGGACTAGATGACCTTTAATGCCCCTTCCAGCTCTAGATCTGTGATCTTTCTCTTCTGTATGCTGCTAAGTTTATGATATGGTGAATATCCCTTTTAGAGTGATGGCAGCATAGAGTAGTAGATGGAGATCCAGCCAAGCAATTAGGAAAACGTGGGTTCAAGTCCTTTCACATACTGGATATGTGGCCCTGAATAAATCGTTAATGTCTTAGTGCACCAGCCCAGATGACTTTCTAAGACTATAAGATGTGGAACAGTTACCAGTATGTATTGGTAGAATGATTCTTCTTACTGGGGGTTCACATACTAATGAAATCATAAATCTGGTTTAACACACACACACACACACACACACACACACACACACACACACACACACACACATACTTTTATGTGCTTAATATTACCAGTACTTGAGAATTTCTGTGGACAAAAGCCCTTCAGGATGATTTTAAACATACTCTGCACATAAGTTCATATATTATATTTATTATTTAGTGAAGTTTTACATTTTCAGGGACCCTTTTCTTTGACAAGCCCAAGACACTTACACATTCATTGCTTTCCTTAAGTGCCATCATTTACACAGCCTACCTGCGATATTTCAACATGAGGTTAATTGCAGCTAAAGAAAAGTTTATGATTAGTCCAGACAGGTATTTTTCTTCGTCGTCTAATACCATAAATCCATTAAGTTCCTATCCATCTTGTCATGCTCTCCTTGAAGAGTTAGTTATTTGACCTGGAATACTAGTTCACTTTTGTGATGATAATTGTGATTGGCAGAGAGCTCTCTGTGTTGCAGTAAATTCTTCTACAGGCAGTAGGGTTTTGTTTTACCCCAAGTTAATGGTGAAATCTGAATTTTTAACACCTTTGGTACTTACCCAAGGGTTGACCACAGTATCACACAGAAAAAAGAGCCAAACTAGCTTTTAATGCATAAGATTTGCAAATGATATGCCTCTGTGGCAAAGAGTTGAGAAAGTATACACATATGGGGGCTTTTGTTTTTACTGAACTATGCATATGTCTTTAAACTCACACTTTGCCATATATTTGGACTCTGCTGGAATAAGTCGTCATAGTGAACAGGTATCCATGCTTCAGGTCTGGGTCATGGCAAAGGAACATTGTGGGGAGTGGGGCCAACCGGAAATCAATAGAACATATCTATACCACTCCCCACTCATCCTCTAATCTGATACCTTTCATATGGGTATGTGCAAAATATCAACTCTGTGTGTGTTTGCATTGAAGAAAATAGCTCAGATGCCCAAGATACATATATTTTTCCTTGAAATTTTAGTTGTTGTTGACATGCTAGAAAAATTGGGTGTGTAAATTACTTCTGACCCCAGGCACTTTGATAGGAATGGCCAGCACTTATTCAGTTGGCCACCATAGGTCTCCTGTCCTTGGCAGCATTACAGAGGTAATATTTTTTATCATGGATGAACAGCTTTTGAACAATTTCTCCAACGTACTAGGCATGAACAGGCTTTCCTTCAACATCGGGTGTGCATGTCTTCCCTACATTTATTTCTCTTCAACAAACATATTTATTGTGGCCATTACAAGAAAAATCTCCCTCTCCATAAATGTTTGTCTTCCCCTCTGTCCCTTTTATTGGATCATGAAGAAATGAATGATGGGCAGTCTTGTTCTGTGCTCATGTGTGAGTGTATTTTTCAAGGGACTCCCCTTCACTTACACCATTATCATGAGTCTGTCTTATGAATTTCTGGCCTATGGTCTTAGATAGTTTGTTGTGGTGTAAGTGGAGGTTGACTGACAATATATGGACTACATAGGACTTAAAAATGATCTTGATGGGTGAATCATTTGCCAGTTCTGGTACTAATCATCCCCCTTTTTTCATTTTCCAGTTGAGTGTTTTGGTACCACTTGTAGATGAAGGTTAGATCTGTTGACACTATAGCTTTGACTAAATTGACTGTTATCAAACACCTGATTAGTAAGAGCTTAGAAACTATTACAAAAAAACTTTAGTCAAACAACTGTTGGGGAATTGAGTGATCTAGTCAAAACAGTTTAATATATTTGTGTCTACAGACCACTAAGTCAAGAAGTTAATAATAAAAAATGGAGATATCTTGTGCAGCATGATGTTGGTTCTATTGGCTAAATTCCAAGAATTTATAACATCTTGTTACTTTTTACCTCTTGCCTCATGAGGTAAACATGCTGTTTCTAGTTCACAAATGAAGAAACAGGAGCACAGAACAGTTAAGTGACTTGTCCAGGGTCACGCAGTTTGTTATAGTGGAGAAATATTTGATCAGAGGTCAGGTGTACCTTGTTGGGGCCCTTTAAGACTCTACCTGAACTCTGAGAGCCCACAGAAAACTCAGGCAAAGGACAGAGCAACTCAAGCAGGGTTCAAGAGGCACCTGGGCGTGTATTCTCCCCCGTGATTTTGGGGTATTGAGTATGCGCTGCTAACAGGGGAGCACTCCCCTGCTATGAGAAGCTTGTTACTGCTGAGGCATGTGGGAGAAGAGAGTCGGGGGAGGGGAAAGGAGCTAAAAGGAGGGAGGCAAGGTGAAAAGCAGGAGGAGAGAGAGATGAGGGGATTGTGAATGAGAAAGAGATTAAACAGCAAGACATCTTGGTGTCAGGACTCCTTTGTCTGGGAGGAGCAGGCTCCCCCAAGGGGTTCGTGGGAGTGAACCAGAGGTCACAGTGGGGCTCCTGGGAAAGGAACTCTCTGAGGGGTCCCAGTGGGGCGACCATAAGGGTCGCAGTAGGGCGACCAGAATCGCGGAAGGCGATTGGAGTGCCGCAGAGGCGCTGGAGAGGTGAGTTTGATGTATACCCTGAAAGGCGGGCACTAACAGTGCCTGAATTCAGATTTTTCCTTAGACATTTGGCTGTGTAACTTGAGGAAAGTTATTTGACTACACTGAGCCCTTAGTTTTCTTATCCATAAATGGAAGCAATAATGTACCCCAGGGGGTTGTTGTGAAATTCAAATGAGAAAATAATGTAATATTGTAAAGTGCTTTGAAAAACTGTGCAGTACTTTAGCATGAAGAGTAAACTGTAGACTTAGAGCTAGAAGGGGGCTTAGATGTCATTTAATACAACCCTCTTAATGGATGAGGAAACAGGTCCAATTTCACGATTATTTTTATAATTAATAAATTATATTTCCACACACTGTTTTTATAATTTAGTAGCAGAGCCAGTATTCAAATGCAAACTGTAATTGTGGCTATTGTTATTTTTATAGATGATAACAACATGTAGCATTTATATATTACTTTAAGTTTTACAAAGTGTTTTACAAATAATATCTCATTTGGTCCTCACAGAAATCCTGGGAAGCAGGTGCTTTATTATCTCCATTTTACAGATGAAAAAACTGAGCCATAGAGTAGTTAAGTGACTTGCCCAAGGTCACACATTAGTAGATATCTGAGGCCAGATTTGAGTTCAAGAGTTCCTGACTCCTATGATAGCACTCTATACACTATATCCTCTGGTTGTCTCAAAGACAATGCCCAGTCTCATTAACTCAAATCCCAGATATCCTGGTCTCTATGATCTGAGGTGGCAATGGGGACAAGGATAAAAATTTGGCTTACCCTGAGGAAGAGGACATGAGAAAGTTTGTGACTTGAGTCCCACCTTATCCCTATTCCCTATTATCTCTACCTGCATGTCACAGAATCAGAGAATCTGAGTTGGAGAGTATCTCAAAAGCCATGTGGTTAAACCTATGTTTGTATCAGGATCCCCTTTAGAATCCCAAGAAATGGACATCCAGCCTTTGTTAAAAGATCTACAATGACTATCCACAACCCAGAACTTGCCCAACCATCTCAGGATGTTTTCAGATCCCTCTGACTGTTAGGAAGGTTTTCCTTACCTGGAGCCCAAATCTGTCTCTGTAATTTCAATCCCATTGGTTCTAATTCTGTCTTCTAGGGCTAACAGAACAAGTCTAAGTGGTAGAGGATATATTAATATAGAATATATATTTCTCTGGGCATGGTGATGCATAGTCCTAAGCCTTGCAACTGAGGAGGCTAAAGCCAACAGATTGCTTGATTTAGGAAGCTCTGAGCTGCAGAGGACTAAAGATGACAAGGAATCTATACAAAGTCTGGCACCAATATGGTGAGTCCCTGGAAACATAGTCAAAGAAGAGGTAAACCAGCCCAGGCTGAAAAACCGAACAGATCAAAGTTCACATGCAATTAGTAGTGGGATTGAGTCCATGGGTGGCTGCTGTATTTCCAGACTGGATAACATAGGAAGATCCAGTCTTTTAAAAAATTGTGCATATATAACTATATAAAATATATAATATATTATGTAAATATTTATTATGTCTCTTATATTTATCATATATATAGCTATTTTCCCAACTCCATTGCTTTATTTATAATTTTTTAAAATTATGATGAATATTTCTGATAAAAATATTCTCCATAAAACACCCTCCAAATAGAAATATTTCCAAGTAAAAAGTAGAACAGGAGATTATATGTGAAACCACATATCTCTGCTATATTCCATTTGTTTTAAAAAAACACATTTTGTTGATGTTATTTGTCTTTACATTGATATCATTACACACCACCTCCCTCCACATTGACTTTATGACAAAGAAAAATCATCAAAACAAAAGAAATCTTGCCTGATTATATGTGTATGTGTATGTGTATGTATATACACATATGCATATGACATATGTATGTGTGTATAATGTTTGGTTCTAGTTGTATTCTTGTGAGGGAGGAAGAATATTTTGTTATCTTTTTTTTCCTGGGACCTTAATTTTTTTTTCCTGGGACCTTCATTGTTTTTTCCCATTATTTAGAGTTCAACTTCCTTGTAATGATGTTTTCATTTATATGGTTGCTGGCATAGTACATATTTTTCTTTTGTTTTCATTGCTATATGGTTCTTGATGCTTTCATTTATATAGTTGTTGGTGTTGTGTATATTGTTTTCTTGTATTTTGCTCTGCATTAGTTCATACAAATACTTCCTTGTTGTTCTGAATTCCTCATATTCATCTTTTCTTACTTCCCAGTAAGTGAAGTACATGATATTCATATACCACACAGGCAGAAGTATACTGGAATCAGCTTAAACTAATTTAGGAGAGTTGATTGTTGAATTTTCAGTGTGAACATTTATACCTAAGAAATCGGTAAACTACAAATCAGGGCTTAAGTTATTGTTTCACTGATTGTCTAGACTTAAGAAAGTGTTGGGGAAAATGTTAATAATGCAGATTAAACTTAAAATTGTGTCATATATAACCATTTCTTTTTCTTTTCTGGACAGCTAGTTGTTAAACATTTACTAGCATATGCCTGATCATAGCATTTTCAGTCATGTACCAATAGATGGGTACCATGTTGTTTCCAGCCCTTTGGTACCTGAGAGTACTACAAAAATATTCCAGAATATGTTGAACTTTTCTTCTGTCTTCGATTCCCTTGGACTGTATGGGTCAAAGAGTATGGACAGTTTCCAGATTGGTTATATCATTTCAAAGCTCCACCAACAGTGAATTACCACACTGATCTTGTTTTTGTTTTCTTTACTAATTTGCATGGAGTGAGGTGCAACACAAGGTTCTTTTAATTTGCATTTCTTTTACTGGTAGCAATTTGGAACATGATTTCAACTACAAATATTTCATGAAAAGGTAGTAGTTTTAGAAGAATTGATTTATTCCCAGTTTACCTTTTATAAAGACTTCCCAAATTTCATAGACTTGTTCATGGGTATGGATGTTGAGCTCATATGCTAGAGGGCTGGTTGTATAAGAACCAGGAACCAAATATATAAATGTCAAATATGTATAAATAATATCTCATGTTTACATAGCACTTTAAAATGTGCAAAGCATTTTTAATACATTATTTTATGTGAGCCTCCATAGTAGTGATCAACTAGGTGAATTGGGGACACATTTTCCCCTTGGACACTAATGTTTGCAATCACACTCTGTCAGGTTTGTGAAACGAGTAGATAATCAGAGTGCACTCCTTGGGAGATGTATTTCTGCATCAGGAAGCCACTGACCTGATTGACCCTCTTATTGGCAGCCTCTGTGAAAACCACGGAGACCAAATGACCCACTTAGGTCTTCAAGGCAGCACTGAGGGAGGATGGGAATGGAGATCATTCCTGGGCCACTGATGCTGTGGCTGCTGCCTAGGCAAGACTATTTCTAGGGACAATGGGAAACATACTTCTGGAACTTCTCCCAATGTAGTTTATAGCAGAACAAAAATATTGCACTAAGATGCATGAATTAAAATTCTACCTCCAAACAAAACTTTGCAAACAACAGCCTCCTGCAGTCCAGCATCTGGAGGTTAGTTTGTATAGTTGAAAAAATGCTAGATTTGGAGTTCTAAGGTCTTGGGTTCAAGTTTTGCCACTGTGTGATGCTGGCAAGTCATTTAATCTTTCAGAGGCCCCAGTTTCCTCATTTGTAAGATGATGCTGCTGGAAGAGACGACATCTGAGGTTATTTTCTATTCAGAAACTATGCCCTTATGATCTCCAGGAACAGCTTATCACTGGCTTAAACCTCAGAACAACTCTTTGTTCTTGTGCTCCCAAACACTTTATAGGCTTCTGGGGCATTATTAGCATTTCCTCCATTTTCTCTTCTGAGAACAAGTACAGGACCAGTATAGGTATACTTACAGGGAAAAGAAAATACTATTTTAATTCTTTTAACTTTTACAGACATTGGTATGATTAGTCTGTTTGCAAAACAACATTTGCTGATGGTTGTCTATATTTAAGAGATCTGGACCAGTTTCTGTGGTTAGGAATAGAAGAAAGGAAAGGTTCAGTACCTGATAATTAGATAGATGTTTTTCTCTATTAGAAATTCTTTTAAAATATGGCACCTTAATCACTCTCTCACCAAGAGAGTCATTCTGTATAAGAAAGACTGAAAAAAGGTAGAAAAAACGATTTCAACAAAACTAACCAACACATGAACCAATTCTGCCAGTGTGTGCTGTTCCACCTATATAGTCTCCCACTTTGATAAATAAGGAATATGGGAGGGTACATTTTCTTAAATCTTTTTAAGGGTTAATCTTGGGCAACATAATTATATAACACCCAGTTTCTTTTTTTGTTGTCATCAGTTACATTTACATCATTGAAATAATTTTGCCTATTTTTGGTATGTTGGTTCTGCTGACTTCACTTTGCACCAAATCATATAAATCGTACCATACTTCTCTGAATTCTAATTCAATTTTAAACATCAATATCTGATCTGAGTGCTGTATAAGACAACTAAAGTTTTTGCTGGCCCAAGTATAGAATCAAAACAATCAGGCTTTATTTTTGGCAGGTGAGAAACCTCAGTCTTCTTTCAGTTGGAAAATGAACATGTATAACATCATGGTTAAGTCCCCCATAGGTTGATGCAGAAAGTATAATATGGGTCTCACTTAAATTACTTTTGGCCTCATGGCAGCAGAGGAGAACTCAGTTTTGCATTTCTAAAGTGCTTTGGAGGAAAATGTTCCCTCTATAAAAAGTGTCATTATAGTAGATTGATATATCTGAAATAAATTGATAATAAATTTCCTTGACTGGGTGTTAGAGAGGATGGAGGGAGGGTGGGGAAAAGTAGATGATAAGTTTGGGATAGTCTATTTCAGCTAATAGCAGAGGAAAAAAAATCTACCTTTCTTCCTTCTCTTTTCCTGATGTGAGGACAAAGGGTCAAATTAATGGAGCTCTGAATAAAATGATAGCCTCTTTCAGAGATGACTTCACATTCTGCTAGTGAAGTGAGAAAATCCTGAGTTGAATCCTGTGGCTTTCCAAAGTGTGGGGCTGACATGTTACAAAATTTTCATATTACAAAAGCCAAAAATACACTGTTTTCAGACACTCCAGCCATACAAGGGAACGCACTGGAGATTAGAACTAGGGGTAAATCAGAGTTTTTTTAAGTTGAATTATTTGGAATGGCTGCTTCTGTGGATTTTCTTTTGGATGCTGTTCTTTAGAGTACATTTTCATGGCCCAATTACCAGACCAATTATAGTTTTCTCTTTTTATTTGTTCATTTTTATTGCAACCAGGAAGGGTGGTGGTGGGGGTTCTGTGGGGGAAGGTACATTGTGACAGTCTCATTTATAGAAGGCTTTCAATGCTACTGATTAGAATGCTCTTTAGCTAGTCGACTTTCCAGTGATGATACTATAAAAACTGCCTTTCAGATTAGAATCTTCATGACAATGGAAGTGTTTCCCACTAATGGAAATATATGGATGTGAGCTGCCTCACTGAGTGAAAGAATATAACAAGGGCCTTGGTTCTGGACTCCACATTTGTAAAATCTTCATCAGGGACATGGAGGATAGAAAATGCTCATGGATCTTGCAGAAAATAAGTGACTAGGAAATAGGATCAAAATTCCAAATGACTTTGGTCATTTAGGTGTAGTGAACAGACCATGCAGAAAACCTTTCCAGGTTGAACCAGAGGTTCAGGCTGGTATCATGGAAGGGAGAATGGACTCACTGTTAGGAGATTTGGATTAATATCCTCTCTGAGACTCTGTTTTCCAATCTGAAAAATAGTACTTGCACTATTCACTTCAAGATCAAATTTGACAAGCTTTTGTTGAGTGTCTAGCATAGTTAGCCAGTTAGGCGCTGGAGATACAAGCAATAATTCTTTCCCTTAATAAGTATATGTTGGTGAGGGTTTGGGAGGGTGGTGGTAGTAAGGAAAGGGGTGGTTACAGCAAAAGTAAATCAGGGCGGTGCTGAGTGTAGGCATTAAAATGACTACTATCAGGCAGCTAAGTGACTCATTGGTGTGGGGCTTGAGCTTGAACTTAGAAAGACTTGAGTTCAAGTCCAGATCAGACACTTGCCAATTCTGTAGCCCTAGACAAGTCACTTAACTCTCAGACTCTGTTTCCATAAAAAAGAAGTGATAGCTTTTAAAATCCTTTCCAGCTCTAAATCTATGACCCATTAGATCTGTAGCAGAGAGAGAGAGAGAGAGAGAGAGAGAGAGAGAGAGAGAGATATTCATTCTGACTGCTATTTTAAGGCGAATGGAAGATGAGAAATGACTTCAAAATAGCTAGCACTTATATAGTATTTTAAGGTTTGCAAAGCATTTTTTCTAAATATTATCTTACTTTATCCTAATAGTATACCTGAGAGGTAGGTCTGTCATCCCTGGTATCCCTATCTCTGTTTTATAGACTTCAGGCAAATGAAGGTTAAATGATTTGCCTAGGGTCATACACATAGCTGGCAAGTGTCTGAGGTCAGATTTGGACTTGGGTCTTCCTGACTTCAGGTCTAGCACTCTAACTGCCATCTTAAAACAGTCAGTCTAATAGCCACAGCAGAATAAATGAATGAATGAACATTTATTATGAGCCAGGAATGAATGCACTCAAGAAGTGATGAGAAATCCACAGTTGTGATGTTCAAGGAAAGATAAGTGCGGGATAGCTACTCCAAGAAAAAAGGCTATGTGGACAGTATTTTAAAAAGATGGAGGAAGGGGGCGGCTATGTGGCGCAGTGAATAGAGCACTGGCCCTGGAGTCAGGAGGACCTGAGTTCGGATCTGACCTCAAACACTTAACACAAAAAGTAGCCATGTGACCTTGGGCAAATCATTTAACCCCAATTATCCTCCAAAAAAAAAGCAAAAAAATAAAAAAAGATGGGGGAGGCAACAGAACCAAAAACTGCTCTGGGGGTTGTCTCTTCACATGGTGTGACAAAACAACTTTGAAACTTTGCTCAGCCTTCTTTATTCTGCTGTAGCTTGATGGTCAAAGAAAACAAGTATGATCTTTTGCTGCACTGAGAGATTAACTTAGGTCTAGAAGGTTATAGGTCATGGCTGAGATAGTCCCACTGTACTTTGGTCAGATGCCATCTGGAATACTTACTATGTTCATTTCTGGCCACCATATTTTAGGAAGCATATAGATAATCTTGAGAACACCCAAAAGAGGTTGACCAGTATGGGAAAGGGCCTCAAGTTCATGCCATATGGGAATTCATTGATGGGACAAGGGAGAGTTTCGGAGGAAAAAAAAGACTTGGGAGGGACAGGATAGCTATCTTTACATATGGGACAGGCTGTCATATGGAAAAGGGATTAGATTTGTTCTGCTCCATTCCAGAGGACAGAACCAGGAACAACAGATAGAAAGTAGAGAGCCCTTCTTAACCTTTGTGCAAGGAAAAAACATCCCAACACTTCCTAAAGTTTAAAACTATTCAACAGTGTAATGAGTTGCCTTGGGGAGTAGCAGGGTCTTGTATGGTAGAGATCTCTAAACAAGGAATAGATGTCTACTTATCTGAGATGTTGTTGAGAGGATTCTTATTCAGGAATAGGTGTATTCTTCTTTTTTTGCCTTTTTTTTGGAGGGCAATTGGGGTTAAGTGACTTGTCCAAGGTCACACGGCTAGTAAGTGTTAAGTGTCTGAGACTGGATTTGAACTCAGGTCCTCCTGACTTCAGGGCTGATGTGCAATCTGGCCACCCGATAGTTTCTTCTGAGGCCCCTTTCAATCTGGGTGCTTTTAGGAGAAAGACACTATTGTTCTTTCTCTTCTGATTCCTCAGGTGTGAAAGAGGTTTAGGATGCAAGATGTGGGGGGATGGGATAAATTTTCAGGAAACCACTTCAGAAGCAGATTATGAAGGAGGGTAGTGACAGAAATTATTCTCTCACCTGAAACCCTATCTAGCAGCTAGGTGACTAGCTGCAGGGGGATTGACATCAATTAACCTGAACATCCACAACCATGCATAAGTTTTTCCAAAGATATTGGATACTAATTTGAGATTAGTTTTAAAGGAATCTTCGAATAAAGGTTTGTATATAAGATTACTGTTATATTAAATCAATAATTGTTAAAGGATTAGAGAGAAAGGTACAAAACTTTACCTTATCTTTATTTCTTTAATATAATCCTTTAAAAATTTCTGCTTAATATATTAAGAATTTAGCTGTGTGGATCTGATGCTATTTTATATTAAGAAATATTGGGAAAATATGCTCATTTATTCTTTAAAGCTTTTGGCTTATGCTTATTTCTTGGCTATGTGGCATAGTAGCTTGTCACTTTCTGGTAGCAATGTATGGAGAAAAACCAGCCTCCTAGGGGCTAAAATGATAAAAACTCAAGTGATGGAGTGATGGTCAATGTCTCAGTGACCAAAATTCAGGTGACAGCTCAGCATAAAAATTTGCTTTTATGCTTTTCATCAGTGGAATCTGAATGGGGCACAGCTGACCAACTGCTCTTGTGATTTTAGGAGTACTGGAAGGCTCCCTGTCTCCCTAATGTCCTCCCTTCTACCTCCACAAGCTTATGTTTAGAACTGTGGCCAAGGTCTACCTCTTTAATCGTAATTAATGGAGGAACAATCATTTATTAAACACATACTGTATGCCAAGAACTGTAGCTATGCTGGGGATACAAAGAAAAGTAAACAGTTTGTTTTCAAAGAGCTTACATTCTAATGGTTTGAAGCAACTCATACAAGGGAGTGATGGCCAGGGAGAGACTATTTGGTTTGTAAACCATAGGGATTGATCCCTTTCCAGAAGCAATGACAGAATTGATCTAATTACTAATAGTAGAAGTATTAGGTAGGAGAGGCAAATCTGCTAAAAGGCAAATACACCTGGGAGGTATTAACCTATCATTAATCATTCACATGTTTTTAAATTAAAGATCTGAGATCAAGAAGGGGAATGGCTAAAGGGATAATAGGCATCTGAAGTGGGGAGGGGGCATCATCGAAGGAAGAAAAGGCTAAGAATAGAGTGACTGACATTGCTCAACAATAGTTTCACTAATCCATGTCTTTGCTAAGGCAAACAAAAATGGTCAATTTAATCAGTCAATAAATATGATGTAACTGGGCACTGTGTTAAGCTCTGTGGATACAAAGAAAGGCCAAAGAAAATCTCCCCTACTGCCCTTCCCTCCTCCCACCAAATAAGAGAAAATTGGAAATAATCAATGGAGAAAGACACTAGAGTGAAGAGGGACTGGGAAAGACTTCTTGTAGAAGGTGGGATTTTAGGCGTAGGAAGACTAGAAAGATGAAGAGGAGGTTATGACTGGGTATAAAGTTGCAGCATATCTGTCCGTGATTGGCTAAGCAGACTAATCCTACCATTCTTTAGTTCAATTATTTTTGTATTAATAGATGTGATATCAGTCTTTGACTCCTGAAGAGAAATAGTGCTCCTTATGGGGCAAAAAGCCACCAAGTTTTCCCCTAGTCTGATGAATGTATGAAGACTATGCTTTTCTGAAAAAGCAGTAGCATTGTAAGCTAAAGAATAATGCTAACAACTAGCACTTATATACCACATTAAGGTTTGTAAACCATTTCATACATCTCATTTGTTCTCCACAACAACTGTGTGAGAAAATGGTAGAAGGTAGAACATGGTAGGACTCTTCTGTTAATATTGAGGAAATAGCAGCACATATGAGAGCTCCAGCTGAAGCCAGAAGCTGGAAGCCTATAGAAATTCTATTACTTCATGCCCAGTGGAATCATGCCTGATGGTGACCAGCAGCTATGAAAAATCAACAGGCAGCAATGAATGCCTGACAGATACTACATGCCATATCTCCAACATCTGGCAGAGATCATCCAATTTGGAAAAAATGTCTACTCCATGGGAGGTTTAGGAAGCAGGCTCAGGGGGAGCAACACAGTGATACTGCTGGAAAAAAATTGTTGGTTTTTAGCATCAGAGGCATGAGTTGCCTCTGCCGGGTATGACCTGACCAAACATGTTCCCTACATGTGTGCTAATATGTAATTGTTTCCCATGTGTGTCCACTTTTCCCACTGGTGGCATGTAGATTTGTGGGGAAATCTGCCTCAGATTTATAGGAAAACATTTTATCATTACTTTTCTTACTGTGATATTTCATGAAATGCCTTTACTTTGAATTAACTGTATCCTTCCATTCACTAGGAAATTAAACATCACGAGATGGCTTTTGGGTTATAGTACCTTGTGTATGAGAAAACCTAGTCTAGGCAACTCAGAGGTGAGTTGGAGGAAGCCCCCAGGTTCTGTATCAACAGCAAAAACAAAGTCTCTCATGCCATCCTTATGGACACGATGAGAGGATGCAAGGTAGATAATTCATGTAAGTAGATTTGGAGCTGGTTAAAGGATCAGATTGAAAGAATAGCCTTGAATAGGTCAATATCACCTTGGAGGACAGCATCTAAGAGTGTGACCCAGGAATCTGTCTTTGACTCTATGCAGTCTAACATTTTTATCAATGACTTAGACGAGGGCATATATGACATACCTATCAACTTTGCAGATGCCATAGATCTGGAAGTGGTAGATAATTAAAATGTTGGATGATAGAATAAGTATTGAAAAAGATCTTAACAGGCCGGTATGATAGAGTGAATTAAATAAAATGAAATTTAATAGTTATAAAAATAAAGTATTATACCTAGTTTGAAAAAAATCAACCTTACATAGAAAAGATCAAAGAGATTTGGCTGGATTACAGTTCTGGATAAAAAAAAACAGCCAGGGATTTTAGTGGATTGTAAGCTAAATAGAATTAACTATGGGACATACCAGCCAAAAAGACTAATGAAGTCTTGGGTTACATTAAGGAACAGTGTCCAAAATGATGGAGGTGATAGTCTCACTGTACACTGCTCTGGGTAAATGATGAAATTGGTAGAATAATGGACATAATGTTGGATCTAGAGAGAGGAAGATTAAAGTTCAAATCTGGCTTCAAGTTTTACTAGCTGTATGACCCTTAACCTCTGCTTGTCTTAATCCACTGGAGAAGGAAATGGAAATTCACTCCAGTATTTTTTCCAAGAAAACCCCATGGACAGTAAGTATTGGTATGCTTTGGTTCACAGGGTCATGAGGAGTTGGACATGGCTGAACAACTGAATGACAATAACAACAACAAAGGTTAGAAACCTATACAGCTGATTTAATAGTTACCTTCAAGGATTTAAAGGCTACCATTTGATTAAAATATTACACTTGTTCTGGGGGGCAGAGTCAAGATGGTGGAGTAGAAACAGGACCTCAGAGCAGCTCTGGCTCCCACCACTTCCAATCCATGTAAAAGGGGACTCTGAACAAACTTTGGAGCTATAGAACCCACAAAATGACACAAAAAAGCTAACCTCCAGCTGAGAACAGCCCGGCAGCCCAGCAGGGAGTGGCCAGCACAACGCTCTGGGAGCCAAGTGTGAGCCAGAGGTTTTAGCCCCACGGCAACCTGACCAGCAGCTGGCAAATAAGTGGAGGAAAAATTGGGAAGAGAAATGAGAACGATGCAAGAAAATTATGAAATGAGAGTCAACAGCCTGACTGAGGAAAATAACACCTTAAAAAATAGACTAACTCAAAAAGCAAAAGAGGTTCAAAAAGTAATGAGGAGAAGAATGCCTTAAAAAGGCGAATTTGCCAGATGGAAAAAGACTCTCAAAGGCTCACTGAGGAGAATCATTCCTTCAGAATTAGACTGGAGCAAATGGAAGCTAGTGACTTTATGGTAAATCAAGATGCTGTTAAGCAGATCCAAACAAATCAAAAAATAGAAGGCAATGTGAAATATCTCATGGGAAAAACTACTGACCTAGAAAATAGATCCAGGAGGGATAATTTAAAAATTATTGAACTACCTGAAAGCCATGATCAAAGAAAGAACCTAGAAATCATCCTCCAAGAAATTCTCAAGGAAACCTGCCCTGATGTTTTAGAGGGCAAAATAAAGGTTGAAAGAATCCACTGATCACCTCCTGAAAAAGATCCCCAAAAGAAAACTCCTAGGAATATTATATCTAGGTTCCAGAATTCCCAGATCAAGGAGAGAATATTAAGCAGCCAGGAAGAAACAATTTTAATTGTGGAAACACAATCAGGATAACACAGGATCTAGCAGCTTCTACACTGAGGGATCAAAGGGCTTGGAATATGATATTCCAGAGGGCAAAGGAGCTGGAATTAAAACCAATAATCACCTACCCAGCAAAACTGAGTATCATGTTTCAGGGCAAAATATGGTCATTCAGTGGAATAGAGGACTTTCAAGTATTCTTTTTTTTTTTTTTTGGCAGGTCTAAGCTTTAATGTTTTTATTACTGTGAATGGTTTGGCCCCAGCTTCCAGTTCCCATCCCACCCTGATACTATTCCTCAGGGATGCTTCCAAGAGAAATCCTGAAGCTGATTTGGGTTTGGGGGTCTTTATTGCCTGTGGGGGATGGGAAAGAAAGTCTGAGGATATTCTCTGGCAAACAAATGTGACAAGGTATCTGGTGGCAGGGCAGAGTCTAGAAAAATCGGCTTTTACTTTGGAAAAAGGAAAATACTAAAGGAAAAAAAATTTTCAATCGAGCAACATGTCCATAATTCAGTTTCACATTATGCTAAAAGGAGTCCCATCTTGGAGAGGGAGATGAGGTAAGAATGGGGGCAAGAGACAGAGAGGAGGGGGACAGGGAGAGAGTGAGGGAACACAGGAGAAAGCTGAATACAAAACTGTCCAGTGACCTGGCACTTGGCCAGCAGAAGTGGGCCTGTATCTTTTCTTCTTAGCATTGGTATCAGGGCAAAGGATGCGCTCCAAGAGTCACAATGATTTCCGAAAACCTAGGCTAACTATCCATGTCAAGGTCAGGGTCCTCTTTCCACCACAGGTAGAATGAAGCTGGGAAAAAAATCCCTGTCAGTTGTTTCATCTGGATGGTGTTCGGGCTGGATGGGACCACACTCTCTGCCGTAAGGAAGGTGCCATCCTCTTCACCAGTCCAAGAACAGTTTCCCACAGTAAGAACTTATAAAAATAAAATAAATGATACCATGTGAGATCAAGATACACAGACTGAGCTTCAACATGGAAAACAACATTTAACCATCCTTCCCATGAAGCAGTTGATGAGCAGGACAGGAGAGATTTCATAGACACACAAAAGTGGAGCTCACACCGTAAGCAGGGTTAAACTGCCAGAGCATCTTTCCAATGCCATCAAGGCTTCATTTTGCTCAGCCTGAGGTCCCGCTCAATTTCAAACTGCCTGTGATCCACTCGCTCCAGAAAAGCTTTCCTTTCAATGTACCCCTCTTTTCCTCGATTATGGATAGCGAGCTCTTCACCAATGCCCTCCTCCTCCTTGAAGCTCTCCCAGTCCAGTTTAGATTTCTCTAGGGTGCTCATCTTCTGTTTCTTGGCTCCAATTTTCCCCGAAAGGCTGCTCATGCCACTTGGTCTTTTGAGTCCTGAGCCTGTTGGGAGTGCTGATGGTGCTGAGAGGACCTGTGGCTTTTCTTTCTCATTCTGCTTGAAAAAGGATTTGGCTTCTTTTGATGCTACATCCACTTCCTTAGTCACTCTGACCTCTTCACCAGCAAAATCAAACACCTTGGTGATTTTAACCTTTTCTCTTTCGCTAGGTTTCTCTGATTCTTTCACTGTCACGAGGGATTTGTCTGAACTCTTCTCTTGGCCTTCTCCCTCTGTCTTCACTTGGCTTCTCGGAGGCCGAGCCTGTGATTTTGGTCCCACATCGCTAAGGAAGCTCGCCCAGAGGGTGTCGGCTTGTCTTTTTTTTTCTCCTCCTCAGATGGAATGCTTTTTTCTGGTTCTACCAATTTCTCTTCCTCTTCCCCACTATTTCCTTCTGGTTCTGCTTCTACTTTTTCTTCTGTCTCCTCCTTGTCTTCCATTAGCAGTCCACCTTTTTTTCTCTTCCTGGGGGTGATGGCCGGAGACTTCTTCTTGTTGTCTCTGGAATTTCTTTTTTTGCCTTTCTTTCTGTGTTTCCTCTTCATCTTGTACTTCATCTTCATTCACTAATTCATTTATATCATCTTCACTATATTCTCCACCGGAGGGCACGTAGTCTTCGTCTTCCTCGGATGACGAGAAATCCTCTGAGTCGTACCCGTCCATGGTTTCGCAATCCGAAGCCTGCCTGCAGGACTGAAAGCACTTCCACCGAGAGGCCGAATCCTGAGGGAGGACTTTCAAGTATTCTTGATGAAAAAATCAGAGTTGAATAGAAAATTTGACATTCAGATACAAGAAGCAAGAGAAGCTTGAGAAGGTAAACAGGGAAAAGAAATCATAAGGAACTTATCAAAGTTGAACTATTTACATTCCTACATGGAAAAATAATAATTGTGACTTATGAAACTTTTCTTGTATGAAAATAGTTGAAGGGTATATGGGCATATGAATACATATGCGAATATGTGTATATATGTTTACAGGTATACATAGAGGTTACAGGACCATTTTAATAGGAAGTAATGATACTTAAAAGGTAGAATTAAGAGGTGAAAGAGGAATATAATGAGAGGATATGGGGAGAGACAGAATAGAAGAGGCAAGGGAAAATGTTTGCAATGGAGGGGAAGAACAGGAAGGCAAAAAGGCAAAACCTTATTTTCATTGAATTTGGCTCAGGGAGAGAATGACATACATACTAAATAGGATATCTCACCCTACAGGAGAGTAGGGGGAAGGAGATGAGAGGGGGGATGATGGAAGGGAGGGCAGGTTGGGGGGAGGGAAGTTGGAATAACCCATTTTTGTAAAGGGACAGGATCAAAGTAGAGAATAGAACAAGTGGGAGGAGGGATAGGAGGGAGAGAAATATAGTCAGTCTTTTACAATATATCTAATATAATAATGTTTTTCATAGCTACACATGTACAAAATGTAATGAATTGCTTATCTTCTCAGTAAGGGTGAGTGATAAGGGGGGAAGGAAATGAATCTGGAATTCAAAGTTTTAAATTCAAATGTTTAAAAATATAGAAATAGTATTATTAATACTATTTTACATGTAATTGGGAAATAAGATATACAGGCATTGGGGCATACAGATCCACCATGTCCTACTGGAAAAGTTGAAGGGGGTATGGGAGAAGATATGGGAGAGAGCAGATTGGAGGAAAGGATATCCCCTGGTACTGCTTTTTTGGGGTGTTGGGTAGGGAAAATGGGGAAAAATTTTAACTCAAAATCTGGCAGAAATGATTGCTGTAAACAAGAAGTTAATAAAGCATTTGGAAAAAAAGGATAATAAAAAAATATTACACTTGTTCTGCTTGGTCCCAGAGGGCAACCTGGGTGGATGGGAGTGATGAAGAAGATTTTAGATGTGCTGTAAGCAAAAGCTTCCTAATAATTAGAGCTATCCTAAAGTGGAATGGTATGCTTCAGGTAGCAGTAGGTTTCTTGTTACTGGAGAGCCTCAAAAGCTGGTTGGATGACTACTTATTCTATTAGTATGCTGTAGAAGAAAATATTGTTCAATATTGGGACTAGTTGATATCTCAGGATCTTTAAACTCTCAGATTCTATAACTTGAAACCTTAGGCATGGGCAAGGTGATCAGGCCAACCCTGCTAATTTATTGGACCTGTTTTATTTGTTGAAAACACCAACTCTCTTAGTCTTAGAGGCTTACAAACAAAAGAAGAAAAAAGCTATGAGTTTGTGAGGTCAATGAAGGCTAAGACAGAAGATAACTTAGGTCCACCCAGACCCAGGGAGATGCCAAGTTTCAGTGTGTGGATATACCAGTCTGGGAAAGGCTTGGCAAATGTAGCTTCCATCATCTTCTTCGTCTTCTTCTTCTTCGTCTTCTTCGTCTCTCTGTCTCTCTCTTGGCATTCTGTAACTGACGGACTTCCCAAATGGGGAATTTCTTTCCCTGCCACCTGGAGGGATTTATACCTAGAGTATTCCTCAGTTGGGGGGGGCAGGGCAAAAAGAACTCAGTTTTCAAAGTGCCATTGCCTTTCTCAATAACTTTAGATTGGAGCCCCTTACTGGTAATGGGGAGAAGAAGCTGGGAGACCAGACAGAACTGGTATCTTCAGCATAAAATACTCAGAGCCAGGAGAGCATTTTAGGACTTTGCTATCTATCCTTGAAGGCTGGGTGAGGTGTAGCCACCTAAAATTTCTCCCTTTTGTTCCCGATACTGTCTACACCTTTCTCCTTCCCACAGACCTGTAGTTTGGATTGTCTGAAAGTATTCATTCCCTGATCATAGGCCACCTATATAATTGAACCTCACTAGTTCTGTGTTTCTTGAGGGCATTGCATTAAAAAAATGCTGTTAAAAAAGATGTGGATTTAGGGGTGACTAGGTGGCGCAGTAAATAGAGCACTGGCCCTGGAGTCAGGAGGACCTAAGTTCAGATCCAGCCTCAGACACTTGACACGCTTACTAGCAGTGTGACTTTGGGCAAATCACTTAACCCCAATGGCCCTCCAAAAAAAAAAACCAACAGAAAAAAAGATGTAGATTAAAAAAAATACTGATTCTTTTAGCAGCAACAGCAGGCCCATTGGTGGTGGTGGTTCTTGATTTATCTCTATCTGTAATTCATGGGCATCAACCTCATTTGATTTTAATTCATTGAAAATAAGGGAGAGTAATGTGGTACATTGGACAGAAGGTGAAATTTGAAGTCAGAAGACCTGGTTTCGAATCCTGGATTTGTCCATTAATACCTGTGTGACTTCGGTCAGCTTACTTTACCACTCTAGGTTTCAGTAAAATAAATAGGTTGGCCAAGATGCTACCTAAATTCTTTTTAGCTCTAAATTCATGATGCTATGGTTAGTGGGGGTTCATTCTCTTTGAATCTCTTCTGAGAGGCAGGATTTATGGTGATTTTGTAATTTCTATAGAGATTAAGATCACACAAGATCGCAGAATGTCAGAGTCAGAAAGATTCTCCATAGTTAAATATTATATCTCTGTGAGGAGCGGCTACCAGTTGTAAGGGTCATGAAGTAGGGTTTTTGTTGTTGTTCAGTTGTTTGCAGTTGCGTTTGGCTTTTAGTGACCCCATTTGGGGTTTTCTTGGCAAAGATACTGGAGTGGTTTGCTATTTCCTTTTCCAGTTCATTTTACAGATGAAGAAACTGAGGCAGTGTTAAGTGACTTGTCCGGTGTTATAGTGTCTGAGGCCATATTTGAACTCAGGAAAATGAGTCTTCTTGTCTCCAGGTCCAGTATTCCATTCACTGCTCCCCCAGGTGACCCTCAAGTTGGTTTCCTGAGCTTATAAGAACATAAAATAATGGTCTGAGTTATATGTTGCTAGTAATGGTGAATGGTGGCTCTCCCCTATACCTTCCTTTTCTCCTCAGGGAAACATGCTCAGGTCAGTGATTTTTACAGCCTCTGAGGAGGTGAGGAAACTGCCAGATCTGTAACACCCTGAGCTTCCCTCACTGGATTCTTTTAATATGCCTATAAGATTGCCACATGCCAATGTGACCAGTGTAAAGATTTCCATTGTTCTTGAACAAAGAAACCTTTGTGCTTTGCCTGCCTATTTAGTAGGGATGGTCCAGCAGTGTTCCCTAGTTCTTGAGTGTTTCAAATTTCTTCCTGTACCACAGCTTAGGGGTTTCACCTTTTGAAATTCTAGCTACATCATAGGGCCTGTCCCTCCCTCGTAATATGACAAGGCACTGTGGCCATAGTCTACTGTGCTAACCCATACTCATCCTACAACTCACCAGACAAGTAGTTATCCAAGCTTTTCTTAAATACCTCCAGTAAGGGGGGAACTACTATTTCCTAAGTCATCCCAATACACTTTTAGATAACTTATTATTAGTAAGTTTGTTCTAACTTCGATCCTAAATTTGCCTAAACTCCCACCCCTTGTTCCTAATTCTGCCCTCTTGGGAGAAACAGAATGTATACCCCCTTTTCCACAAGGTAGCCTTTTATTATACTTGGAGACAGATTGAATATTCTTCCAGTCTTCTCTAGTTTAAATATTCCCAGTTCCTTCAACTGATATTCATATAGCACAGAACCCCTCTTTTATTCCAGGATCTGATGGGAAGTGGCTTTTCTGCTCATTAAGGACAACCACTCTACATGTGCTAGATAGTAATAATAGCTAACATTTATTTTTAAATGATATTTTCTTTTCCTCCAATTACATGTAAAAACAATTCTAACAGTTATTCTTCTTTTTTTCAAGTTTTGAGCTCCAAATTCTATCCCCTCTCTTTTCCCTCCTCCACCATGAGGTAGATTATAAGTGTGTAATTATGTAAAACATTTCTATATTAGTCATTTTGTGGAAGAAAACAAATAAGGGAGAGAAAGTGAGAAGGGGAGAGAGGGAGGGAGGGAGGGAGGGAGAGAGAGGGGAAGGAAGGAAGGAAGGAAGAAAGGATGCTTTGGTCTGTATTCAGACTCCATCAGTTTTCTCTGGTGGCAGATAGCATTTTTCATCATGAATACTTTGGGATTGTCTTGGATCATTGTATTGCTGAAAATAGCTCAGTCATTCATAGTTATTCATCATACAATATTGTTGTAATGTTGTATTGTTGTACCGTACAATATTGCTGTATTGTTCCCATGTGCAACATTCTCCTGGTTCTGCTCGCTTCACTCTGTATCAATTTGTGTAAATCTTCCTAGGTTTTTCGGAAATCATCCTGCTCATCATTTCTTATATTTACAGCATAGCCAAGATTCATATGTAGTGCTTTAACTTTTGCAAGTGCTTTATATATGCCATTTCCTCTGATTTTCACAACCCTTGTCAGGTATGTCTAGTGATGGAGGCAACTGCAATGATCCCTGATGTTGGAAATAGTCTCTTAGAGGAAAATAATGAAACATAACTCCATTTGGTAAGGGAGGTATAGATACTGAATACAGTTGTATACAGTTTCAGATGTAGTCACCACTTTACTTGGCTTCACTTATCTGTTTTCTTTGTGGCAAAGGAGGAGTCTATAGATGGAGCATGGCAGGATGTGAGGAAATATCTATAGTGTAAAAAATAAAAGACGTAAAACCTAAAAAGAAAAACAAGCTATATTTTTAAAAAGAAAGAAAATGGCCATTTTAATGTATTACTATATTTCAAGACATTTTTCTGGTTCCCTGATACCATGCCAGTACAACAAATGGTCCTTCCAAGAAGAGATATCTGAATTGTTTGGCAGAATTCTAGGCCATGCATGAATATCTCTTCACATAAGTGCTGTGATCTCAACTCAGGAAGCAACCATTTCATCCAGTTTATCAAATACAAATTACACCCACAGACTTTTGGCAAATTCTCAATGACTTGGCTTATTGTCGTCTGTATCATAAAACCAGACCAGTCATAATATAGCCATTTTATTAACATGGATGGCACAGTTGCTTCTCAACAGCTGACATGAATAAACATGAGATTGCAGGGCTCTCAGTAGCTAGGTTGCTGAGCTGCTGTTTTCTGATAGTTAATGATGGCTTTGATGAGGGCATTAGGTGAAATATGATTCACCTGCCAACATTCTCATGTAAACCAAGACTTGTTTTCATCAGATGAAGGATTCTATCAGGATGGGCTTTAGCCAGACACATCTGCTTGCCAAGTGATGGACATGTATCTTGCTCTTTTCTTTTTCCATTCCATACTATCCAACAAGTATTTATTAATTGCCCATTGGGTGTAATGCCACTATGCTGGGAACTAGAGACACAAAGATGAAATGAAGGACAATTCCTGTTTTCAGGGGGCTTGCATTCTATTAGGGTATGGAGTATGGTATATCCAGGATGATTTGAAGCAGAAAAAAAGGAATGCTTTTTGACTTGAACCTTAAAGAAGGCTTAAGATTATAAGAGAATAGATAAGGAGACACTGCATTCTGGGTGCAAGGATGGTTTATACTATACAGAAGTGGGGCGGCTAGGTGGCACAGTGAATAGAACACCAGCCCTGGAGTCTGGAGGACCTGAGTTCAAATCTGGCCTTAGATACTTAAAACAAAAAACTAGCCATCTGACCTTGGGCAAGTCACTTAACCCCAAATGCCCTCCAAAAAGCCAAAAAAAAATAATAAATAAAATTATATTATACAGAGGTGGGGCAAAGAATGCGAGTTTGGGGAAAAACAAATAGGCTAGTGTGACTGGAATGAAGTGTCTATGAAGGGAAATAATAATGTATAATAAGCCTGGAAAAGTAGATCAGAGTCAGATTGTGAGGGACTTTAAAAGTCATGTTGAAGAGTTGGTATTTTATCCTAAGTTCCATAGGGAGCCAATGAAAGTTCTTGAGGAGTCACATAATCAGATTAGTGCTTTAGGAAGCAGATGTGTAGAGGATGGATTGGAGAAGAAGAGACTGACATATGAAGTCATTGGTGGCTTTACTTCAATTTCTGCAATTATGGAGAAACAGCTTCCAGAAGTGATAAGTGCCTGAATTAGAATGGAACCTACACAAACGAGACTTCCCTTCTCCTGGTGTAACTTCCCTTTCCTTTTTAGCTAAGTCATATCCATCAGCACTTAGTATTTCTCTCCAATAGGAAATTTATCCTGACTATATTGTCTCAGTTCTGCTCTTTCTTTTGATTTCAGTCCCCTCTGAAGTAACACTTGTGTGGCTATGCTAAGGCTATGTTGTGTAAAAATAAGGCCATTTGGCTTCCAGTGCTAACATTCTAAGATACTCTGACAATAAACAAGCAGGGCCATCTGCAAATTGGCAGATGGAATCAACTCAAGTGCAAAGAAAAGTGATTCAGAGCTCAGAAACACAAATTAAGTTAAGGTTTAAAAATGTCACCTTTACAAAATTAGGAAACAAATCGAAAACCTTGAGTTAAGACTACTAACAACAATTAAGATACTTCAAAAGACAATGAGAATCTTTTATTAAGCTAATTGTTTTTGAACCCATTTTTGGATTCAATTTAAAAAAAATTAATTTCATTAGTGTTTAAGCTCTAAATAAGGCTAAGTCATGCTTATTAATTTCCAGGATTGATCCTTTTGAAATTGGTTATTAAGGCACACAAAAGTCAAATCATATGATAGCAAGTACCATGGCAAAGGAAAGTCTAATAACAATTTTATACTTATTCCTTTTATTATAAATACTATTTTCATACAGCAAAATTCTAGTAGCTTATGTTTAATAATTTTAAAAATCGGGACCTTTGATTTAATCATTTATTGGAAATTCTTGGTGCAGAAAAATCTCTTCACATGCACGTTAACAATTCACTTGTGTTACCTTATATTTCTGTAATGGTAATGGGAATCTGAAAATCTTACCTGCCCCTTGGCCCCTTGATAGGCGTAAGTGAATCTGAGAACCTTCCCTGATTTGAAAATATAGTCTTCCCTCTAATAGGCTGAATGTGGTCACATGGAGCCTGTGGCAGGAGGCTTGTTTTTCAGGAACACCCACACCTTGTTACTTTGTGATTGGGTAGTGGGTCAATAGGGTTGTGACATTCTCTGACCCAGAAGGAGGCTATATATACCCAGATGTGAGGTTTTGCTTTGGGGCTCACTTTGGGAAGAGTTACGTGATTTGATCAGAGGAGACTCTGGGCAGCCATTGAGCCCCCTGGCTTTGAAAACCCAGATGTCGGTACTTCCCTCTCTGGTACCTAACTAGGTATGGATGTAATGGTCAGATAGCTGGAAGCCTGCCTGCTGATCTGTTTCTCTGTATTTTTTTTTTTTGTCTGTAACTTCTGTTTGTATTCTCTGAAGTTCAGAGTGCTGACTTTCCCCTCTGAACTAGGTAAATGATATATGTTTGATTAAAGTAAGATTGTAAACCCATTTTGAATTGCTTTCCTTTAGAAAAGCAGATCTAAGAACCTGTTTTAGCATCCATTCTGGATATGCTAGGGTGCTTGCTGCTACAATTACATATATTACCACTGGTCTCAGAGAGTTAGCTGGGAGCACCATTAAGAGAGTAAATGGATTGCTAAAAATTGCTAAAAATTTCATGCAATGTGTCAGAAGTAGGACTTAAACTGAGGTCTCCCCTAAGGCTGCTTTTATCTTCTATACCAAAACACATCTTATATTTAATAATTTCATTGCTATTCAGTCATTTCAGTTGTGTCCAAATCTTTGTGACCCCAACTGGGGTTTTCTTGGCAAAAATACAGAATTGGTTTGCCATTTCCTTCTCCAGCTCATTTTACAGATGAGGAAACTGAGGCAAACAGGGTTAAGTGATTTGCCTAAGGTCACACAGCTAGTAAGTATCTCAGGTGGGATTTGAACTCATAAATATGAGTCTTCCTGATTCCAAGCCCAATGTTTTCTCTATTGTGCTGCATTACCTGCCCTTTTATAGAGGGTCTTAAAGTTTGTGAATTTCTTCCCTGGAGTCAGGAGGACCTGAGTTCACATCTGAATTTAGCCACTTACTAGCTTTGTGACTCAGGACAAGTCACTTAACCATGTTTGCCTCAGTTTCCTCATGTGTAAAATGAGCTGGAGAAGGAAATGGCAAACCAATCCCATATTTTTGCCAAGGAAACCCCAAATGGGGTCATAAATAGTTGGACACAACTAATTTACTAAAGAACAATAGTTTACAAAGTGTTTTCCTTATAACAACAATATGAAGTAAGTAGCACAAATATCCCCCTCAATTTATGGAGAAGAAAACAGGCTTGGAAAGGTGAGCTGATTTGCCCACAATTACCTGACTGGTAGATGAAGAAGCCACTACCTAAATCCAGTTCTCTTGGCTCCACCTCTCAGGCTTCTCCTATATCAGGCTGTGCCTCTTTAGTTTAACAGAAGCTAATATAATCCTGTGGAATTATTTGTTTTAATATAATAAAATTTTAGTTATCATCTTTTATGACTGGAATAGGTCATATCTACATGATACCACCCATCAGAATAAAGTGAAAAATTAGTTATCTGGAATTTTAAAATATCTAGTTGGTTTGGTTCATATAGATAATTAATTTACGTGATATCTTGAACTTTCAAGTTTTGATCTGGATGTCTGGTGCTCTGTGGATATGACAACAGACAGGTTAAATGATGGTAAACAGCATTAGAGCCAGAACTAGAACTGAAGCCTTATGCCTAAGCATTTTTTTAAACTCCAGTCTTCATTGGATTTCTTTTAAAATAAGATTTAGAATAGAAGTTTCCTGCCTGTACTTTTTACACCAGACTACACTGGGTTTCTTTTAAAATTAGGTTTCTTGTTAAGATGATGCTGTTCAATAACAAATCTTTCCTTTTAATACAAAAGTACTGATGAAAATAATTTTCTTTGAATTACAATTATGCAACTTAATGAAGCTTTACGGATAAATTGAAGACATTTCTCAGCCTGTAGGTTTTTTTTTTTACTAGCTTACAACATTCTCACACTAATGTTATAGTAATGAGGCAGATGATGGTCCTGAGTATTAGTATTGCTGCTTGAAATCACATTTCTAATTTCTATTAAAATTCTTCCTTGCCTGTAGCCTGATTTCTTTTGGGTTTTGTACTTTAACAAAGGTTATACCTATATATAAACTAAGATTTGACACTTCATATAGGTTTGATTTTATTAAATGAAATAATATTTTGAAAGTGCTTAGTACAGTGTTTGGTACATAGTAGGTGTTTAATAAATGCTTCTTCCCTTCCCCTTTCCTTTTGTAGTATAGCTGGAACATACAAGTTTGTCCACCCAAGGTTAAAAAAAAATCTGTATGAAAAGTGAAAAATTAAATCAATCAGCCAGATATATTGGGATATTTGTTTATATATGCAAACCACATGGTTCATTGAAAGAATTTTAAACTTCTGATTGTTGTGTCTTGTGTTTATAGATTCCTTTTTCCTACCCTCTTTAGACTGTATCTTCTTTAATTGTCAGCTTCAAGTTTTTGGACACTGTCATGGAATCATAGAGCCTTAGAGTTGGAAAAGACGCTAGGGGTTGCCTAGTTCAACCTCTCATTTTATATATGATGATGCTGAAGCCCAGAGGTTAAATGATTTGCCCCAAATCACACAGATGTTAAGCAGAAGAACTGACATTTGAACTCAGGGCCTCATTCAGTCAATTATCCTTTAGTAAGCTCCTATTACACTGCTCAGCACTGGAGATAAAAAGAAAGACAAAATCCCCTGCTCTCAAGAAATTCTGTCCCCCACAGTCTTAGTCTCTGACTACAAAATGCAAGCACCTTCTTTTCCCTACCATGTGTTCCTCACCTACATAGGTCTCAAAGTTTTAAGTCAAATCAAGTGGCCACAGTCCTGAGAGACCCCAAGATGGATGGCGTGGCTTTGACTATCCTACTGATGGCTTCAGCTCATGAGTTTTATGAAAATCTGTACGAGCATTCTGCTCCCACACACATAGACACTTAGTCTTTTAGTTCACAGCTAATAATGTGGTTTTTCCCTCTCTGGCCTCTTTACATACTTACTTCCCTCTATATAACTTCCCCAATCTGTCTTGGCACTGTCATATTGCGTCCCCAGAGGGTATCTGCTCTTCCCAGATTTAAGGATACTCTGTGGGTCTGCACATCACCATAATGATAAGAGTTATGATTATAATAAATATGATTATAATAATATATATAATATATATAATAATAAATATAATATTTGTACAACACACATCAAAGTTCTTTCACATATCAAAATAATGATCATTTCTATAGGGATGCAAGGTTTTCAATGCATTTTATATGTATTATCTCATTTGATTTTTACATCTAACCTGGGAAATAGGTGCTATTATTATTATTATTATTATTATTATTATTTCCATTTTACAGACAGGTTGACTTGCCTGAGGTCACACAGCTAGCAAGTTTGAGGGAAGATTTGAACTCAAGTTCAAGTCATTCTCTACCTGCCACACCACCTACTTGCTTACTACTCCATCTAGCTGACCCTCATAAAGAAGAGGCATGAAAGGCAGTACAGATGAAGAAATGAAAACCCAGAGATGGGGTCCTACCTCTTTGCCCAAGGTCCCATCAACTTCCCTACTGGCAGAACTCAGGCCTGCTTGACTCCTATTCAATATTCCTTTGTCCAAATCAGATTTTTACATTTTAGGTCAGGAGAAGTCTGGGGCTGTGGTGGGAAGGATTCTCCTCTCTCTCATAGTACTTGCAACATGTCCTTTGACCTCAGTGGCACTATATTGTATATAATAAAGTTACAAATATACTGCACACAAATGTTTAGTAACATACTTGGATGATCATCAGCTTTGTTGTTCTGTGGCGTTCAACTCTTTATGAGACCATTTTTGAGGTTTTCTTGGCAAAGCTGGAGTGGTTTTCTGTTTCCTTTTCCAGCTCATTTACAGAGAAGAAAACTGAGGCAAATAGGGTTGTGACCTGCCAAGAGTCATGTAGCTAAGTATCTGAGGCCAGAGTTGAGCTCATGAAGATGAGTCTTCCTGATTCCAGGCTCAATGCTGTATTCACTGTATGACCTAGCTGCTGGATCTTCTACTTAAGATCTTTGAAACTGGGCTTGTTTTGAATCTCAAGTCTCCAAGAGCCAACAAAGAGACCTAAATAGATGTTTTTAAAAGAGGTTTTAGCTACATCTGGGGATGGAGGAGGGGATCTACATAAACGTAGCTTTCTATTTAGTAAAACAAACCTGATTTCACTTCTTTTTTAAAAATTTATTAGTTTAGTTTTAGTTAACAAGATTAATTCCATAGTTCCTTGATTTTCAGATTTCCTTTCCCTCCCTCCCCCAACCCCCCACAACAGCATATAGTCCAGTATAGGATCTGCAAATACATTCATGTTAGACATTAGTCCAATTATAAAGGCGTATTGTACTAGGTAGGATGAAAAATGGTAAAGAAGAAATAAAACCAAACAATGAAAAGAAAAAGATCAATTAATTTGCTTCCATCAGGATTCAAGCTCAGTTCTTTCTAGATATAATCACTGGATGTCGCATTTCTCTCCTTCATGAGTCTTTCAGGATTGACTTATATCACTGCATTGCTGAAAAGAGTCCAGTCTGTCATAGTTGGTCATCACACATATGTTGTGTCTGTGATTGTATACAAATTTCTCCTGATTCTACTCTTCTCACTCAGCATCAGTTTGTATAAACCTCTCCAGGTAAATATGAAAACCGTCTCTTCCTCATTTCTTATAGCACAATAATATCCCATTACATTCACATACCACAACTTTTTAGCTGTTCCCCAATTGATGGGCACCCCTTTAATTTCCAATTCTTTGCAACCACAAAAAAAGCTGCTATAAATATTTTTGTACATTTGGGTCTGATTTCACTTCTCAAAGTAAATTGGCATAATTAAAGAGAAGGCTTTGCTGGCTACTATATATTCTAAGGTATAATGGTAATTTGAAGATCTTCCCTGCACCCTAATAGGCCAAATGTAATCATATGAAGCCTCTGGTGGGAGGAGTTTGCTGAAGGGTGGAGCAGAGCCCAGGGGAAGCTGGGAGTCAGAGCAGCTAGACCTGAAGGGAGGAGAGGATGAATCCAAGGAGACAGGTTTGTGAGTGTTTGTTTGTGGGAAGGCTGAAGGATTGTGCGGCTCTCTGCCTTGCTATGGTGTATTAACTTTTTTGTTACTATGATGGATTTCAGTTTCTGGTGCTGGGATTTGGTTTCCTAGTGTTTGAATAAATGTTTTGTTATGTCTTCTATGTGGAGAATCTTATATTTTGCGACTGTGTATATATTCATAGTCAAAATGTATACATTCACAGTCAGCTGTGAATATTGTGTTGGTGCTACATAGGGGTGGTACTTTTAAAATTTACATATAGTGTGCATCTATCAAATGACACTGTGTAGTCAGCGTGAGTTTCCATCCATTTTTAAAAGCTAATTTGGGGGATTTTGCTTTAAGACACATAAAATATTCATCTTTATTATTATTTGTCATAATCTGATGCCTCCCTCTTGCAATGATTCTGGAAAAGACCTGGTATAGAAACAAGTCACACAACAAATACCTACTCCCAGTTTTGAGGACTTCACTTCTCAGGTAGCTCCACGAGCCTTCAAGACTATTTGCAGCATGGTTACCAAATTGCAGTGAAGTTATCAAACTGGTACAGTCAATGGCTTTCTTAACCCCTCCTTCTAGTCAGGGTCCTGCTGCTGCTAATTGTGTTTTCTCTTTCTTGGTTCTGCTTTCATTTTTCTGGGATTTCCCAAAGATTGTCATCTATCACTAGCGATTCCAAGTTTGTTATTCCCCTTGCTAAGAATCAACTTTATTGAACTGGAAATCTCACCCTCTATTTATTAATATAGTTTTAAAGGAATTCTCACATTTTTGTCGGTAACTGCTCAGTCGGGTTGAAATGCGATGCTCTTGTTGGCCCGTCTGGCCCATAGGGACTGCAGAGAGACAGACTTACTCAAGCTTCACTTGAACACAGAAATGAAAATCAATAAACAATTTGAACTTCTCAGAAGAGAATTTTTCTCCTCTAATGAATATACAAGCTTGGTTACAGCTTAATTTAAAGATAGAATTTAGTGTGTGTTTTTGCCTGCACCGTAAGCATGACAAACATAAGCTTCAAATGACATGTCCCTGAGGGAGACTTATTTTTTTAAAAAATCATCACACATCCCCTCTTCCCCCTGTAGACAAGAGCAAGCTAACATAAAAATGAGATCTCATCTCTAATATTTATTCAAATTGTATTCTTGGTGAATGGTTCAGTATTTTAACCAGGAACTGTGTCTATTTACCAAAACTGATATGGAAGGGGAACCCCCCCCACCCAAATAACTCGGTTAAGTCGAATAATTTGTTAATGGGGGTAGTATGTCATAGTAGATAGAGTACTGGTCTTGGAATCAAATTCTACCTCTATCCCTTACCAGGCAGGTAACCTCAGGCAAGTTGCTTGATCTTTTTGAGTTTCAGACATTTCCCTAGAACTTATCTACTAAATCATAGACCAGTTGTGATCTGCATTGGTGGAGCTAGTTTTTTTTTTTTTAATTAATTTATTAGTTTAGTTTCAGTTAACAAGATTCAATTCCATAGTTCCTTGATTTTCAAATTTCCTTTACTTCCCTCCCCCTCCCCCCACAACAGCATATAGTCCAGTATAGGATCTGCAAATGCATTCATAATAGACATTATTCCAATTACAAAGGCATATTGTACTAGGTGGGATGAAAGATGGTAAGGAAGAAATAAAACCAAACAATGAAAAGAACAAGATCATTTAGTTTGCTTCCATCAGGATTCAGGCTCAGTTCTTTCTAGTTATATCTCTGGATGGCGCATTTCTCACTTTCTTGAGTCTTTTGGGATTAACTTATATCACTGCATTGCTGAAAAGAGTCCAGTGTGTCATAGTTGGTCATCACAGATAGGGTATGTCTGTGATTGTATACAAATTTCTTCTGATTCTACTCTTCTCACTCAGCATCAGTTTGTATAAGTCTCTCCAGGTAATTATGAAATCCATCACCTCCTTGTTTCTTATAGCACAATAATATTCCATTACGTTCATATACCACAACTTGTTTAGCCATTCCCCAATTGATGGGCACCCCTTTAATTTCCAGTTCTTTGCAACCACAAAAAGGGCTGCTAAAATATTTTTGTACATATGGGTCTTCCTCCCACTTCTATGATCTCTTTGGGATATAACCCTAGAAGTGGTATTGTTGGGTCAAAGGGTATAAAATTATTTATAATGGTGGAGCTAGTTTTCATAGTTCCCTAGACTGATGAAAAAAAAATAAAAACAACAAGAGATCCTTTGGGTAATTAATGTTCAATTTGGCAAACATTTTTTGAGTACCTACTAAGTGCAAAGTGAGTGAAATAACTGATGATTGAGCTGAATTAAATCCTCTTGTGCCTTCCCATTTCCCCCAGTCATTTTATAGGTGTAGACCTCTACATGCAGAACAAGTTAGACTGCTTTGAGTCAATTTACCAAGAAATTTAGGGACTGTTTATATATACAATTGTCTTTGGGAAAAACAAAAAAGATCTAAAGCACAACTTATTATAAGCATTTCCTAACCACCTGCTAATTGCTTTCTTCAAAAACAACTTATTTGTCTGAATCCAAGCAGATTTTGTGTGTATATATGCACAAATGTGCTCTACAACCTACATAGAATCACAGAATTGAAGTGCTACTTATGAACTATCCTCTACCTACACTATTTCAGATATCATTCACATTATTTAAGAAGTCTGGCACCATATTGGGAGCTGTCCAGAATTTGTTTCTGACACCCAGGAACATAAAAAGTGATCAGTATTGGTGAGTGATCCTATGAAAAGAACATAGGTGGAAAGATACAACTACACAAACACTGAACTGATGCTGTGGGATTAAAGCAATTACTTTGCATACCAGCAGTGGCACCAGAGTTTGATTTTTAGTGAAGTAGAGAGTATAGAGTGAATGGCTGTCTATCCAATTATTAAATGTCTGTGGAGAAGTTTTATACTTCCCTTAGTAACTCATTGCAAAGGCTTAAAATGCACTTGATGGATTAATCAGTCCAATTTCCTTTCTAGGCTCTGCAGGGTAAGGCATTATGACTTCTTTGTTAAAGAGAGAAAGCATGAGCCCATCTCCCCATTTTCACAACCTTGTTCAAGTGAACAGAGGTCAGGGAGTGGTTAGGGATGAATTCTCTCAGTCCTGTATAAATCAAAAGAGAACTCCTGTTGGCTAGGGTCTATGACAAGGCCAACCCATATGTCAGAGAACTGGGCTGAATAAGATTCATGTGATGTGTTTCAGGACAATATAAATAACGCATTTTCCTGCTGCAAAGGGAGAGAAGCCCACACTTTACTCTTGTCCTATATTTGCTCTTTGAATTGGATCTACTGTTGTCCAATTGTATTCCCTCCTACTTTCTATGTGATACCTTAACTGTCACTGGGTTCCTCCCCTAAAATATAAAGCACCCATTTGCCACTTCCCTGTCTTGGCTGGTGCTTTTCTTTCTACTGTAGTTCTTTCCTCGCTGTTTAAAGATTCTTCTCCCTGGCTTACGCAACCTTACTATTCCTTCAAGGTCCTCTTCTGAGACTCAGAATTCAGTTCTGGCTTCCTAACTAGATTCATATGGTAGGCCCTTTCAATGAAGAGTTTATACTTCTTGTGTATTCCTTATGTCACCTAAAATAATGCTAGGTACATGGCTGCCCAGAGAATACCTGTTGAAGACTTGATTTAAGGAGAGTATTGTTGTCTTGGCACTGATGGTCAGTCAGGCAGTCAGTTAACAAGCATGTATCTATGTTTAACATTCACGCTTTATTTATTTATTTTTTCTTTTTGGAGGGTGGAAGGTAGGGAAATTGGAGTTAAGTGACTTGCCCAAGGTCACATGGCTAGTGTGTGTGTGTGTGTGTGTGTGTGTGTGTGTGTGTGTGTGTGTGTGTGTGTGTGTGTGTGTGTGTGTTAAGTGTCTGAGACCAGATTTGAACTCAGGTCCTGACTCCAGGGCCAACACTCAATTCACTGCTCCACCTAGCCATGCCTAACATTCATGTTTTAAAATTTTTTTTTTAAAGCAATTGGGGTTAAGTAACTTGCTCAAGGTTACATTGCTAGTCATTATTTATGTGTGGGTGCTCATTTTCTAAGGCTGGTTTTGATCTCAGGTCATCCCAACTCTGAGGCCGGTGTTCTTACTCACTGCGCCACCTAGCCGCCCCCATGTTTTAAAATTTTTGAGTTCTAAATTCTCTCCCTCCCTCCTGCCCCTCTCCCACCCAATGAAAAAGCAATCAATATGATATCAATTATTCATGTGAAGTCATGCAAAACATATTTCCATATTAGCTATTTGCAAAAAAAAAAAACCCCACACACAACAAAAAAAGCAAGAAATATAAGGAAAGTGAAAAAGTCTACTAAACTCTGTATTCAGAGTATATCAGTTCTCTCTCTGGAGGTATATAGCACATCTCATCACGGGTCCTTTGGAATTGTCTTGGATTATTCCATTGATCTATGTATAATATACTGTGATCTCCCAGTTCTGCTCATTTCACTTTGCATCACTTCCTATGTTTTTCGGAAATCATACTGTTCATCATTTCATATTACACAATAGTATTCCACCACAATCATCTACCCCAACTTGTTTGGTCATTCTCCAATTGATGGGCATACCCTCAATTTCCAATTCTTTGCCACCACAAAAAAGAGCTGCTACTAATATTTTTTTTTATACACATAGGTCTTTTTCTTTTTTCTTTGATTTCTTTGGGATTCAGACCTCATAGTGATATTTCTGGATCAAAGGGTACTCATAATTTTATATTCCTTTGTCCATAGTTCCAAATTTTTCTATAGTTCTGTGGATCAGTCCACAACTCCACCAACAATAAGTTAGTATCTCTACTTTTTTACATACCTGCCAGCATTTGTCATTTTCCTTTTCTGTCACGTTAGCCAATCTAATAGATTGAAAAGGGACCTCAGAGTCACTTTAATTTGCATTTCTCTAATTAATAGTGATTTTGGGTCTTTTTCTTATATTTATTAATAGCTTTGATTTCTTCTGAAAGTTGTCTTCAATAAGCATTTATTAAACACCCTCAGTTTGGTAGGTAGCCTAATACCTCTTCCCTCCCACACTTTCTTTCAAAGCCTCCCAAACACTGAGCTAGCTCTGGCTATGCATGTGTCAACCATTATCTATGTGGACATCCCTGGAAAATACATGGCCAAGGTAAGTGAACTTATCCATAGCATTCAAAATTTCTCCATTCACTGTGACCCATGGTTCACAAATGGTGCAGCTCTGGCTGGTAGAGGACCTACATTTTCTTGGTGTTGTTTGTCAGGTCAAAATTAGTATAAGGGAAAGAAATATGGGAGAGAAGAAGGTATTGGGGTGCATAATATGTGGTCTATGTGCTGACCTCACTGTGAAACCTGGACAGTCTATCAGAGCCATGCCAGAAAACTGAATTGCTTCCATTTGAATTGACTCAGGAAGGTTCTGAAGATCACCTGGCAAGATAAAGTCCCAGACACTGAGATTCTCTCTAGAGTTGAACTGCCAAGCATTTAAGCTTTCCTGCAGAGAGCACAATTCCAATGGGCCATGGAACCTGGATGCCAAATGCCTACTTACCTAAAAGGTTATTTTATAGAAAACTTGAAGAAAAAGCAACTACTCAAACTGTGGTCTGAAGAAGTGGTAAAAAGACCAAGGTCTCTCTGAAGCACTTTAGTATCAATTATGAGACATGGGAGATGTTGGCACAGGACTGCTTAGTATGGCGTGACTATATCAAAGCTGGCCCTGTACTCCAAGAATAAGTGAAACAGCACAAATCCAACAGGAGCTGTGCAAATCCAGACACTTCCATCCCAAATGTTCTAACAGACTACTTGTGCCCAAACTGTGGCAGAACCTTCCAAACTTATATGGGACTGATCAGGCACAGCTGAACACACTGTTTTCTGACCACAATATTGGGAAGTCATTGATCCTCTTCTGAGTAGAAGGGCAGACAATAGACACATTAAGCACCTATTATTTGCTAGATACTGTGCTAAATGCTGGGCATACAAAGAATGGCAAAAGGCAGTCCATAATTTCATGGAGTTTACCTTTTAATGGTTTCCTTGGAGTGATACCTCTGAAAGATTTTCTTTAAACAAGGAATTGCTGGCACCCTAAACTTTTGTTGTTGTTGTTTGTCCTGTCCTTCATTCTTGAAGAGGACCAATGTCATCATGAACATGATATCTTGCCTTGCCTGTAAGTTGGATTTGAATGAGAAAGAGTTGCACAGTCATCAGCTTCACTTGTTTAAGTTGTTGACAAAGAAGGATTGGTTCTGAGACGGTCAGACCTCTTTCCCTAGCCTTGTCCCCCCTTCCTCTCCCCATGCCCTCATGCTCTTCTTCTTTCTCCAGGACTCCTCTACTCACAAGGGCGACCTTGGATAGAACAGCTAGGAAGTCAACTGCATTTTGTTTTGTTTGGGTTCGGTTGGCTCATAACAGTAATCATCAAGTTCAAAAGGAATTGAGTTTATGTTGATGGTCAAAGTATGTAGTTTATAATTTATGAAGTTGTGAATGGATAGAGAAAGGGATCAGGGCATAATGGAGGGAGAACTGGTCTTAGACCATAGACAGTCAATGCTCAAGCTTTGCTTCTGGCACATACTATGTGATTATATTATGATTATGTGAATATTGACTGTTGACTCTGTGGGCTAGTCACTTAACCTTTCAATGCTCTAGGCAGCTCTCTTAAGACTATATATTACAGAGAAGGTACTACCCTGGATTGGTAGAGGAACTCTCCTTATATGGAAGTTCCCCAAACTGGATTGAAGAAATTGAAGATCTTTTGCTTACATGAATAGGTAAAGAATCAAAATCTTATGGTATAGCTAGAGAAACTTGGGGAGAGGCACAGAATACCTTTGGAGAATCACACTGCTATTGGGGTCATGATGGTATTTGTGCTGGGGCAAATTTCAAACGATTTCATTGGCATTCACACTTAATGGGGACCTATTAATTTTCAGAACCCTGCAGAGAATGAATTTCATCACTTACAAGGACATTTAAATAGCCTTTTAAAATCTGCAATGCACTTTAGAGACATTGTTTTGTTTAAGGCTTGTAACAACCCTGTGAGGTGATACTTGAGGAGTAAGAGGTAGGGAGGCTGGGCTTCAAAGGCCATGTGTAGCCTTCTAGGTCCTCACGTGCAGCCCTTTGACTAAATTCAAACTCAAAAAGGTTTCACTTGAGGACCTAGAGGCCACATGTGGCACAGGTTCCCCACCCCTGCCTTAGGTATTATTATCATCCTGATTTTTTAGATGAAGGAAGCATGTCTCAAAGTGAGCTTGTAACTTGTCTATGGACCCAGAGCTACTGAGATTTGAGTGCCTACTTTCTATCTTCCCCCTTTACCATAGTGTAATTGACTCCAGTTATTTGCTTCTTGGTCAGGTAGGAGCTACAGTGGATAGAGTACTGGGTTGGGAGTCAAGGAGGCTCCTTTACCTGAGTTCAAATCTGGCTGCAGTCATTTACTAGCTGTGTGACCCTGGGTAAATCACTTTACCCTGTTTGCCTCAGTTTCCTCATCTGTAAAATGAACTGGAGAAGGAAATGGCAAACAACTCCAGTATCTTTGCCAAGAAAAATCCCACAATGAGATCATGAAGAGTTGAAAATAACTAAACAAAAGACAAAAGTTTGTTTCTTGGGTCTTTCCTTTGGTGATATGGGTAGGGAGAAGGAGAGGGTGTTAAAAATCATAATTCTTGGTGGGTTGGCTCCATGTGTTTGTGAAAGGCAAACACATGTCCATGTGAGGTCAGAGAATTATCACTGCTTCACAGGACACAAATTAAACCTCATGCTGCCTTGGGGAAGAAAAGCAAATGGTGAGCTGATCACTTCACAAATGGTCTATGTAAGAGAGCATTAATGCCCTGAGAAAGATCTCTATGCATTCATTTTTCAGACCTCTCTGCTTGAATTTGTTACTTTCAAGGATGCAGTTACCCTAATTACTATCCTATACACACTATAGCCCACTCTACAAGATAGCATCTTTGGCAAGTGTAAAATTTCTCAGCGGAGAAAGTGACAGATAAATTAGATAACAAGATTCAGATACATAACTGTGGAGCTAGGCAAGGCAGAAACCATTTCATCAGTCTATAGAATGGATGTGACCAAAATCTATAGTTCCATACTAGGTTCTCAGAGCTTTCTTTGCTTTATGTCATCCAGAAGGCATAATTGAGATTAATGTAAATGTGTTCAACAAAAATATGCATCCAGGGGTGTGCATTATCAATTCCATTGTTGAGCCATTCGGTGAGTAAGAATTCCCAGCCAAAGGCCAAACTCACACTCATGGGCATGACCTCTCATGTCTTTCATTTTTACCCTGCCCCTTTATAAAGAGGCAGTATCTACATGTCTTAAAGGACATGGAGAATGAAGGCAATTATCCATATGACTCAAGTTTAAAAAAAAAATTCCAAACTCTCCAACTGAAATAGCCAGAAAATTGAGTCAACAGAGGGGTCCTTTAGGCCTGTATTATCCAGACAATTGGCTCAATTCTTTACTTCACTTTGCATGTGTGGACACACAGCCTGAGACACTTGACTCTCCTGGGAAAGTTGCTCAGAGAATCAATTCTAAAGAAACACCTGGGGCCCATCATTTGAGGACTCCAGCAGTAATGATTTTCTAACATCCAGATGTTAGAAAACGCATTTGCACACACTGATGGTGCCTGCTACATTTTAACAAGCCTGTGCACTGAGAATGCCAGAAAGTAAGAAAGAGACCTAGAGGAAGAACTAAAGAGGGTGCACCACCAGTTTAAAATACACACACACACACACACACACACACACACACACACACACACACACGCACGCACACACACGCACACGTGCAAGCATGTACCCATACATATGTGTGTTGCATAAAAATGACAAATCAAATAGGGGTTACAAGATGTATTTGAACGAACACACACACACACACACACACACACACACACACACACACACACACACACACACTTTGTAACCCTTATTTAAAAACTCATCAGCAAGGTTTCCTATGAGAAAATGAAGGGGCTGATTTTATTCTTGATGTGATAAAGAGACTGTCCATGCACATTAAATAGTTTGAAGTGGGGGGAGGGACGAGGAGGAGGGAGAAAGGGGTTGAATTCAAATGGCCAGTTCCTAACTGATTGTTTTTGGAATTCAGTCATTTCTTTTCAAACTGGTTTCTGGGTAAAGATATTCGCAGAGGCAGCAGTATCCTGTCCAAATGTACCATCACATCTCACCACTTGAAAGGACGAGATTTTAGAATCTCCTCCCAAAAGTTATTAAGTCATGAAATAGCTTGATTCAACAAATGTTTACTTCTATTTACCTACTCTGGGTTAAGCACTGTGCTAGGGGCAAATGGTCATACAAAGAAGTTCAAGCTTATAGTTCAATTGGAAAGACAAGATATGCACACACATAAACCCAATAACTTACAGGACATGAGAAGGGACAAATAAATAGCATGTAGTTCTGAAACAATGATGTTCAAATGACTTTTTTTTTGCAGGGTCACAAACGTAAAGGGTATTAGCAGCACTCAGTACTTCAGCAACAACGAACCTACAGGCATTAAAACATAGCAAGAATAATTAGTTAAAATAAGAAGCTACAAGATGGCAGGGTGGGGCAAGATCTTCTCCCATCAGTCCTCCTCTTTTCCCTATCCTACCATTCCAACAGCATAGTTGTTGGTCCTTGCTAGGTGCAAAAACTACACAGAGTAACTTCAGTGGAATGGACCTTAAGTGCTATTGGAGTTCAGATGAAGGAAGATTTCACTGGGAATTGGAATATTCTCGTAAGAGAGAATGGGATTTGAGCTGGGTCTTAAAGGACAGGTAGGCTTTGGATAGATAGAAAAGGAGGTTAAACAAATTCCAGGTAGCAGAAACAGCTAGTTCCTGCCCCATGGCATATTTGGACTCCTAGGGAGTGTGCAAATCCTGTTTCTGTGGTATCCCATTGTTCTGAGATGAATGACTATTGATTGATATAAGTGAAATGAGTCAATAATCTCAATTTCAGTTCTAAGCAGTGTCAGTAAACCGGAAGGAGGAAAACAGGGAAGATTCTGTTTGTTTTAAGTGAGGCAACCATATTTTCTGAACTAGAAATCATGATCCATTGTCTGATAACATTGTTAAAAGGACTAGTTAAAATATACTTTCTTTTTCTGAAATTGGATTGTCCCAGAAAATCTGGGAGGGGTGTGGGCATTATAGTTATGGGGCATCTGAATGTCCAGACCAATATCCTCATTCGATGTCTGCCTCTGATCAAAAGGATGCCCATTGACAGAATCAAATGTTGTTTTTTTGAAAACTCTGACCATTTGCTAATGGCCCATTAAGCTAACCCAATCAATTTTATCCATTTTGTCCTTGTCTTTGCTCTCATTTCTGCAGTCTTATTTACCTCATCCTGACTGGAGGATGGATCCTTTTCCCTTTAGGCTGGCTTAACTTTCCTTGGTTTGCTTTCACATTTTTTGAAGTTGATATGCTCATCTGCTCTGAGTTTTTTTTTTTTTTTTTGAGTCCAAAGCCTCCAAGAGAAGCTGGGCTATTGATTCCTGAGTAATTCCACTGGTGTGAGTTCATAGATGGGGTCACTCGCACATCCATTTGTTTCCTTGAGCCAATCCATTTGTTTATGTGGGGCTGGGGAATTTGTCTAGCCCCTGCAGGAGCAGTGCAGAGAAGGTTTTCTCATCTGAGACTCCTGAGGGACCATTGTTACCCTCTGTGAAGCCAGAAGAGGCTGGAAAGGGCCTCCATATCCTGAAACCTTATAGCTTCTGAGCCTGAAACATCAGGCAGGTTAGTAACTCTTTGCAAGGCACGAGAGGCATTTTCACATGTACATTAGAAGCAGTTCAGTGTTCATTCTCCTGACTTAAGGAAACCAGTAGTGGATATATTGCATGAATCAAGTCAGTCTGAAAGGTAAGTGACTTCCTTTGGGAAAAAAAAAGCATAACCACTGCTTTATATTCTTTTGAGAATCTATCCTAGCCCTGCCCTTCTCCCCCAACAAATTTCCCTTTGTAACCTAGTCCCACTCCAATGACTCTAGAACCATTTGCTACTTCTCAGATTTGGGATGCCATTTTGTGTTATAATAATCAGTTATTCAAGTTTACAACTCATGACATCACATGCGATGGCTACTTTATTGCTAGATACACTAGCAGGGGTGGGGAACCTGTGACCTTAAGGCCGCATGTGATCTTCTAGGTCCTCAAGTGTGGCCCTTTGAATCCAAACTTCACGGAACAAATCCCCTTAATAAAAAGATTTGTTCTGTAATCTATATCACCACATGTGGCCTTGAAGTCACAGGTTTTCCACCCGTGTAAATAAGTCATTTAATGCAATCAAATAGTCAATCAACACACAAAGCTTCTTGATATCTTTTGCTCTCTAGGTCATGTCCACTGACACTGGGTGATACCCCACCCCAACAATGTGCCCTCTTAAACTTCACTCTCTCAATTGATGATCTCATCAGCCACCATGAGTATAATTAACATCTCAGTGGTGATGATTCTTAAATTTAGTTATTCAACACCAGCCTTTTTCTTGAGCTCCAGTCTTGCAACTGTCTTTTAGACATACTGAACAGGCTATCCCACAGACATATTAGACTCAATTTGTCCAAAATAGAACTCATTATCTTTCCCTTCAAACCCTTTCCTTTTCCCCAATTACCCTCTTGCTGATGAGGGCACTACCATCCTCCCTGTTACCCAACACTCTTGGTGCCATTTGTACTCACCTCACATATTCAATCTATTTATTGCCAAGTCTTATTCTCTCTACCTTCTGGACTATCTTGTATATGATCTCTTTTCTACACTCACACAACTGCCACACTTTATCATCTCACATTTGCACTATTAATTTCTGGTTTGTCTCTTGGACTCAGGTGTCTTCTACCCTTAGTCCATGGTTCACCCAATGGCCAAAGTCATCTTCCTAAAGTCCAAGTCTGCTCATACTACCTCACCCCTCTCCACTCAATAAACTCCAGTGGTTGCTCTGTATTATTTCCAGGATCAAATATAAAACCATCTGTTTGTCTTTTCAAAGCCCTTCCCATCCTTATTTCTTCTTACCTTTCTTTTTTATATTTCACTTCCATCCATGTTCTCTATTATCCAGTGATATTGACCTCCTTGCTGTTCCTCTTCCATGCTGTTTCACTGGCTACCTCCTATGCTTGGAATGCTCTCCCCCTCCTCATTCCTACCTCCTGACTTTTCTGGTTTCCTTCAATACTCAGATCAAATCCCACCTTCTACAGGAGACCTTTTCTTGGCTCTCACCCCCCCACCCAGGTCCTTCCTTTGAGATTATCTTCCATTTTCACTCTATATACCTTGTATGTACATAGTTGTTTACATGTTTGTTTTCTACATTTTCTTGAAGTCAGGGACTCTTTTTCCCTTTGTATCCCCAGTGCTTAGCACAGTTCCTAGCACATAGTAAAAGCTTAATAAATGATTGTTGATTTGAATTGAAAATAGGGAGTCTTATTCTAGCCAAATGCATTAGCCAATGTCATAATGTAGAGGATGTATAGAGTTCAGATTGAACAGGGATCTTCTAGAGATGTTGGGGACCTTAAGAGACTCTTGTTCATAAATGACATTGTTTCAATGGCATCCAGCCCAGAAACATTGTGGAGCCTCATAAATGAGATCCATAATCACTGAGAATTTGGCTTATCTGTTTACACATGAAAAACCAAGAGGATGAAGGATGCCTACTTTCCAGCAGTTGAATGGAATGCCACAGAACTGGTTCATTAGTATAAATATCTTAGGCAGATACTATGAAAAGCCAATAAACTGGTTCTAAGTTTGAACAGAAGGGAGAGAATGAGAAGTTGTGCAATACTTTTAATGAGCTCAAGCCTCTTCCTGAAACACAGACCCATCTTTTTTGACACCAATATTCTATTGGTGATATTATACATATATATTACATACAAATCATGGAAAACCACAGTCTCTGAACAATTAAAGTTGTAGGTTACTCAGAGAGCAATGAAGAGATATCTTTTATATCAGAAGTATCATTATAAAGTTCCATGATTAGAAAGTGTGCCGGTGATTTAACAAAAACAAAGGGCAACCCATAAACCATGTACTCCATTGATATTTACATTATTTCAAGAGATCCAAGGACTCAGTCAACAGACTTTTATTAAGCACTTACTCGTACCAGACACTGTGCTAAGTGATGGGAATACAAATATAAGCAGAAAGAAAGATAGCCCCTTCCTTCAGGAAGCTTATATTCTAAAGGGAGAAGATACACAAAAAGAAGCTTAATAGTATGTACTGTGAAGGTACCTAGCTTTGGGACAGGGTAGAAGTAGTCCTATGTGTAGCCTGGAAAAGAATGAGAGATGGTTGGCTAGTTGTGGCTCTTTCTAGAAGTTCTGTTTCCCAGAAATCCCACCCAATAATCTAGTAGATGGAGAATTTGTCCCCTTAGGTAGGCAGAAGTAGTTTTGGGGACTACTTTTTGAAGTTTGTATATTATTTCTCAAATACTGTTGTGACCTTACCCATTTCCTGTATGTCAAGAAAGATCTGACTAGCTTTGCTATTTTTGTTGACTGCTAGTTCTATTATTGGTATTTGCAAAGGCTCCCAAATTGTGCGTGGCAGGGGGAAAATAGGGGACAAAGTGATAAACCATGTCAATGAATGATACAATCCCAACTGTTACCCTTTCTGAAAATGTTTCCCTGCTTGGGGCTATGAGATGTTAGTGTTGCTTTCTTGGTAAAACACTAAGAAACACTGAGCAGTTTTTAATGAATAAAACAGAAGAAAACAACATGCTAAATGTAGCCTTGCTTAGGGAAAATCATTTTGTCTGTCAGAGCCAAATCATACTCTTAATTTAATGAACATTCACAGATTGCTAAGACTATCAGGTGGATGAAAGAAAGGCTTTTGAGAAAGCCAAAAAAAATTAACTGCATTAATTCTCCAAGTGGCACTTTATCTAGAATGGAAATTGAAATGCCAGTAGGGGCAGGAGGTAGTAAACAACAGTATCAGTACTGGATTTGTACTCAAGATCTGAGTTAAAATCCTGACTGTGTCACTACAACCCATGAGACTTTGGGTCATATCTCTTAAACTTTATGGCCTTTATTCATCTATAAAATGAAGGGGTTGGATTAGAAGACCTCTAAAGTGCCTTCTGGCTCTAAATCCATAATGATGATAGTCAAGAGGTTAAAAAATTATATCTAAATTATATCTACATTATTCCAGAAATACCACTTAGCTGTCTCTAGTAATAGTGAATCCATTCATGGAACACTCCAGCCTTCATCTGAACTACATTTCCTACCTATTTGTCTTTCAATTCCATTTCGTCATAATTTATTCAAGAAGCCCTCCTGAAGGCAACCAAAATAAGGTCATCAATCTCAATGGGCCCTCAAAAAAGGAGGTTCCCTTCAACAACCACAAATTTTGTTCTTATAGTAATTACCAGTGATTTTTGGCATTCCTTGTAAGAACAGCAATGACACACCCCCTCTTAATCCCAGGGCTTTCTCTCTGGAGAAACTTTGCATCAGCTTGCTTTGTATCTATTTGTTCTCCTGTTGTCTTCCCCATTAGATTTTAAGCTCCTTGAGGGCAGGGACTGTCTTTTGTCTCTCTCTTTTTTTAATCCCCACTGGTTCTTTGTATGTAGTATGCACTTAATAAATGTTTATCGATTGATTAATATACACCAATTCAATTCAATAAACATTTATTAAGTGCTTGCAATGTGCCAGGCACTGTGATAAGCACTGCGGAGATAAAAAGAGGCAAAAGATGGTTCCTACCCTCAAGGACCTTATAATTTAATCAAAATGATAAACTCTCAGCAAACCTCAGGCAGGTTTAGGGCATTCCTCAATGGGGGCCAGTTGCTGTTCTTTGTATAGCCCTGTACAACCACTCTGGGGGCCCTTCTTATTATATGGTTGCTGACAGTGATTTATAATGACAAAGAATTGTTTGGGTGAAGCCAATCTTGCTAATTTTGTTTTGTTAGCTAATTTGCTAATACTTCCATGTGTAGGTCTTATCTTCTCCAGATAGAACCAAAGCTCCCAGAAAGCAGGATATATCTCATTTTTGTCTATCATCAGTATCTAGCCCAGTGCCAGGTATATAGTAGGCAATTAACAAATGCTTGCTAATCAATTGAAGGGTGATAAAATAGAAAGAACACCAGCATGGGAATCAATGGTATAGGTTTGATTTTGGAACCGGCTCTAACTACCTATGTGACCTTGGATAAGTTACTTAGCCTCAACTGATGAGGTTAAGTTTTAAGACCATCTGGTCTTAAGTACAAGAGAACCTCTAAGTTCTCTTGTACTTCTGACCAAAATAACAAAAGCACTGTGACTGTACTATCTAGTGTGGACGTTGAAATTTTACAGCTATTCCCCTTATTTCATCAATATTCTGTCATTTAGTCCATTCAGTCTTGTCTGACTTTGAGAATCTGTGGACGATACATCGCATGTCAATGCTGTCTATAGGATTTTCCTGAAGTGGTTTGTCATTTGTCATTAAGACAAATAGAGGTTAAGTGACTTGTTCAGGGTCATACAACTAGTAAGTGTCTGAGGCTGGATTTGAACTCAGATCTTCCTAACTCCAGGCCCAGTGCTCTATCCACTGAACTACCTAGTTAATGTTATGTACTTACTCCCATTTCTCATCTCAGATGGCACTTATCCTAGCCTTATGAATGATCAAGTAACTTTTTGATTTGGTGCTATATGTCTAAAACAGATTGGGATTCATGTCATTTTGCTTCTAATCATAAGTTCCTAGAAGGCAAGAACTCTATCCAACCTGGTTGTCATTGAATGCTTCCTAGTAACGCAGTATGTAAGATGAGTTACCTCAAAATGCTTTATAATGATGAACAGCTTTGTATTAAAGAATGTATATTAGACATCTCAAACTAGATATCCTATAGACACCTGAAACTCAACATTTCTAAATCCGATTTCATTATCTTTTCCCCAAACTCTTCTATCATCCAAACCTCCATATTATTGTCAAGGATATCACCATCCTCCCATTCCCTCAAACTTCTTCAATTCCTCATTTCTCTCCTCCTCCCCTATATTCAATATGTTGCCAAGGCCTGCTGATTTTCTTTGTAGTATTTCTTGAATACCTTCTCTCCTCTCCTACTATCACCACCCTGGTATAGGCTCTCATCACCTCACACCTGGTTGGTCTCCCTGCCTGTGGCAGGAGTCTCTCTCCATTCCAGTTTATCCTCAACTCAGCAATCAAAGTGATTTTCCTAAAGCACAGGTCTGACCACATAACCCTCCCCCACCACTGCCACATACATTTCAACTCCAGTAGCTCCCTGTCATTTCTAGGATCAAAAGTTGTTGTTCAGAGCTCTTTATAATATACACCACCCCCATCTCCCTCTCTAGTCTTCTTACACCTTATATCCCTTCATATTCTCTTTGATCTAGTGACCTTGGCTTCCTTGCTATTCCTTGAACAACACATTCCATCTCTAGACTTGGGGCATTTTCACTGGCTGTCCTTCATGACTGTGGTACTTTCCCTCCTCTTCTCATCATCTGGCTTACCTGGTTTTCTTCAAGACCAGCTAAAATCATGCCTTATATAGTATGCCTTTTGTGATCTTCTCTCTCTCTCTACATATATATCTACAACTTTGTGTGTGTGTGTGTGTGTGTGTGTGTGTGTGTGTGTGTGTGTGTGTGTGTGTATATACATACACACATACTCACAGACATAATTGCTAACATCTTGTTTTCCCCAATATATTGTGAGCTTCTTGAGGTGAGGGATTGTCTTTTGCTTTTTTTTTTTTTTTTGAGGGGATTGGGGTTAAGTAACTTTCCCAAGGTCACATGGCTAGGTTTTTGTTTGTGTGTTCGTTAAGTGTCTGAGGTCAGATCCGAACTCAGGTCCTTCTGACTCCAGGGGCGATGCTCTACTCACTGCACCACCTAGCCGCCCCACTTTTTTTTTTTTTTTTGTATTCTCAGAGTTTAGCACAGTACCTGGCACATAGTAAGTGGTTAATAAATATTTATTGGCTGAGTGAAAATAATCCAAGTAAATAATGTGTCTATATTGGAAGACAAAATGTTCAGAGTTGAATTTTGTAAAAATAACATTAAAAATTATAATGAAGGGAATCTAGAAAGTTTTCAGGATTCTGTTGACTTCCCTTTCTGTTCCATGATTCTTGGACCTTTTAGTAAATGACTGGTAGAGTAATTCTCATTCAATAAAAAAGACATGGCTATCCACAATCTGTTATAGATGAAAGTTGTTAATGAGGACTGTTAAACTTAAGGAAAATGATACTTTTATACAAATGTATGAATCTATTTTCAAAAGATATCTCTGCATTGGGACCATAATTCTTAGTACCCCCAAAGATATAGACCCACAAGCATCCATGAAAGTAGGATGGAATTAGTTTACAAATTAGTACCCGACTTAGGGTCCCAAGTCATTCAACCTATAAGATCGAAGCCAAGAATGGAAAGAAAGAGATCGAGAGAGAGGGAGAGAGAAACAAAAACAGTGACAAAAGATGCACCCTCTGGAGAGGGACCAAAGAGAAGAGAGAAATATCTGTTTCCAAACTAGTGCTTTGCCCAATAGAAAAGAGAATAATCTTTAATTCAATTAATCAAGCATTTTTTTTTTTTACTATATTCCAGGAACTGTGCTAGGACATAGGGATATAATAAATGAAACAAATAACCCTTACTTACAAAAACCTTATATTCTAAGAAGGGAAGAGGGAGCAGAAGACAATAAGGACAAAATATAGTATATATATATATATATATATATATATATATATATATGTATATATATATATATATATATATACACATATATATATGTATACATATATACGTATATATATATATATATATACACATATATATAATAAATTAATTAATGATGAAGTATTTTCAAGCTCTTGGTTATTCCCTGAAGGTTGGAAGCAAAACCCCCCCTACTCTTTCTACATTTTAAACTCTGGGTCAAATCTAATGGTCATTTAGGGAGTATTGCCCCCTTTAAAGGGTCAGATCAGGTATGAGAGACTTGAGGAGTTCCAACTGTATTACTTGAAATTGATTTCCTCAATTTTGTCAAGTAACTCTACACTACCCCATTTCTAACAACCCATTTTTCTGTCTGGAGGTGATAGGGGTGGGGAGGGGAGAAAGAAAAAAGAGAAAAGATATTATGCCCTTCCAAATAGATGGAAGGTACTGAGCTATCAATGAATGATAATAATATTGCCAGAGATAACTAAACACAGAGCATAAAAGAGTAATTATACCCATTAGATACATTGGCATCTGTAGTGACAATGTAATATTTACAGCACCAATGGTCACTATAAATATACCTGCATAATGCTCGATCACAAAATATAACAGATGCTTCATACAGAAGACAGAAGCAAAACACTTATTCAGACACCAGAAAACCAAATCCCAAGACCAGTAAGCTGATTCCATCATAGTAGCAAAGAAGTTAATAAGCCACAACAACACAGAGAGCCACAGCATCCTTTAGCCTTCCCACAAACCAACACAAGCCTAGCTGTCACAGCAGGTAGCAAACACCAACTTTTACTCACAACCTATCTCCCTCAGAAGCGTCCTCTCATCCCAACCATGTCTATCTGATCTGACTCACAGCTTCCTGTGAGCTATGTTCCACCCTTCAGCAAACTCCCCCTACCACAGGTTTCATGTGATTATGTTCAGTTTATTAGGGGGCAGGGTATATTTTCCAAACAGAGAAGATCTTCAAATTCCCATTACCATTACAGCATCCCAATAGTTGAAGCTAGGGAAATTGTTGTTGTTGTTGTTGCTGTTTTAATGAACAGTCCCAGGATCTGAACTGCTGAGAAGGGAAGAGAAACAAAGCCTTTGTTGCCTTCAATGTTAAATCAAATACTATTTGAACCACCACTGAACCCCGAGAGGCTACAGCAGCTCATGACCAACAAGGGATTAATGAGGCATTTAAATTATATTAACCAGGAGCTATACTTTTAGTGAGCTACATTGGAGGCCAAAGCTTTGTATGGCCCATTGGTAAATTTGAAAATCCCAAGATGTTTCATGAAAGCTAGGATTAGAAGGACCAAAAACAAAGTTGGCAAAAATAAACAAAGAAGTTGGCAAAAAAAAACTTCAGGAAGACATTTGGTCCCAAGAGGCCTACCAATTGGGATCTGTCAGAGTCAAGGAGACAAGCTGTACTCTGGGCAGACTAAATTTGTAAGCATGCACTTTGGTTGAACAAATACTATCTTTCAAGGAAGGAATGAATCATCATGTTACCTAACACAGGAGAGAACCAGGACACTGTGCTAAGTACATTGAACACGTCTACTAAATGTCAGTGTTAAGCTGTGAATTTGGCAATCTCATACCTAGGCCTCAGTTAACATTTTCTCAAATTCCCCAGTAGACAGTTTGTCCTAGTTGGCAACCTCCTCAGAAGAGACCCAGAAACACATTGTTAATTCAGCTAGGAAATCCCCAGAAAAGATATTCAGAGAAAATAATGTCCAAGGCTGACTTGAAGTGAGTAGCTATTGTCAAAGGGCCTCCCATAGCAGCTTAGGTGGAGGAAAGCCAGTCAGACATAGAACCATTTGCATAGATAACAATTCATCATGTCATTGGTAGAAATAGGCTGTTCAAAGGCATAGTTTGAATAGAGTGACTAGCAACAGAGTTCATGGCAGCTTAAGCATATAGTAAATCAAAGGGCTATTATAGGTATGTAATAAGCAAAAGCCACAGTAATACCAGGTGCCAACCTAAGAAAGAGCCAAAGAATGACAGAGCACTGAAAAGTCTAATTATGTAAAATAATAGGCCTCATTGGCCAGATGGCAGCTTTTAAGCCATTGGAGCTCCCTATAAGAAGTTAGGGCCAAGCTTTTAAACTTGACTCCATCTTATTTTATACCACCCCCTACAGGGAGCTTCTGGACACAGAATATCAGGTGGGAGTTGCCATAACTACAAAGCCATTGACTAGGTCAAGACTTCAATCTACTGGGAGGGGGGAAGAGGAAGAAGGGAGGGCATTGGATTGTGATAAATTCCATACAAGTCCAAAGGAATGAAACAGAATCAAAAAGTTTACTACAATTCATCTAACTACATATAGGGAGTATGTGGTATTCAGGGAGGACTAACACCTCTGGTGTGAGGCTTTACCAAGCCCTTTTCAGGGCTGCTCATCCTCCTACTGTGTCCATTGGTCACCCAGCTCTCTCCTATGGCTCCAACAAGCTGTAGCATATAGAGTGGTCATACTCTAGTAAACCTTCTTGGCAGATGGGCTAAACCAGGTTGAGGATAACTGACAGACCTCAAACCTGTAGGTGAGTTAGGGGGATGTCTACTCTGAGCATGTGGAGACTTTCCCCGGTGGAATGAATGGATAAGAACAATTTCTTCCAATGGCCATGAAGGCACCTGTAGCAGGTGCTAGGGAGTGTTTAGAGCTTAGTCAGACACATACACTTAAATGACAAGGTTGTCTGCTGCATCATAGGCCATTGCTACTCATCCTGACTTGTCACTGGTTTTTGATGACTCTAGAAGAGAGAGTGAGGCTAATGACTTTGTACCACTCTGCCTCCCTTAAACCCAGTTCACACACATCGGTCCTCTTTGAAAATGAAGGACAAAAAATAATAACCACATAATGCAGCAGAATCTTCTGTGACTTCCTGCTTCCTGTCTGAACTGCCCTGTCTGGTTTTCAAGGTCCTTTATAATCTGATTGCATTCTCATTGTCTCCTGAAGGCACAATACTTACTCACTCTTTTTTTTGCTTTTCTTTTTTGGAGGGCAATTTGGGGTTAAGTGACTTGCCCAAGGTCACACAGCTAGTTTTTGTGTTAAGTGTCTGAGGCTAGATTTAAACTCAGGTCTTCCTGACTCCAGGGCTGGTGCTTTATTCACTGAGCCACCTAGCTGCCACCTAGCTGCCCCCAGCAAAGCTTACCCTCATTACCATGACTTCATCCATGTTATTCTCCTTACTTAGAATGTTCCTGGAATAGAGGATGAGAGACTAGAGTGTTGAATCAGGAATCTGCAGGTCCTATGGTCAAATCTTGCCCTTGGTATTAAGTCGTTGTGTGACTATGGAGGAATCACATTCTCTGATCTTCAGTTTCTATATATAAAAAATAGGGATAATAAAAATATCTCTAGTACCTACATCAAAGAATATCTGTGTGCCAAATGAATGCCGATTGTTATCATAATTATTTTTATCATTACACCTTGCTTGGTCCAATCCTACTCAGTCTTCCTGACCCAGACTTGGTCCTACTTTCTTTCTTGAAGTATTTCTTGATTATTCTAATTATACCACTTAAGTTCTCTCAGCCTCACTTTTCTCTCTTGTAAAATGGGGATTAAAAAATATAGCACCCTTCTTGTACCACAAGGTTGTCATGTAAAGTACAAACCTTCAAGTGCTATACAAATGAGCGTTGTTCTTCATATATCTTCACCTACTTTCTCCCCACTTTCTCAGGTGGGAAGTTACTACATCTAGAGGCGTCCAAATAATTTTTGTACAGTGGTCATGGTTAGGAAACTTCTTTCTATATTGAACCTAAATCCAACTCCTTATAACTTCTATCCATTGGAAATACAAATTAAAGCGACTCTGAGATTCTACCCCATAGCCTTCAGATTGGCAAAACTGGCAGAAAAAGAAATGACAAATGTTCAGGGGACTGTAAGAAAAGGCTAATTATTTGGAGAGCTGTGAATAGGTCTAACCATTCTGGAAAGCAGTTTGGACCTGTGTGCCCCAAATTTCTAAATTCTGCATACCTTTTGACACTTTTAAGGCCTATATCCTCAAAACATCAATGGAAGATATACATATATATGTACACACACACACACATATATATATATCTCAGATAGCAGTGACAAAGAATTGGTAACTAAGGAGATACTCATCAATGACTGAGCAAATTGTGATGTATGAATTAATGGAATATCATTACACTATAAGAAATGTGAGGGAATGGGACAGCAAGTGGCAGTGGGAATTGTGTGAAGCACACTGACTCCATTTTGTGATTGTTCTGAAGTTCTCAGTTCCCTTCCTATTCAGTTATGGGCCTAGTCCAACTTTTGTTTTATGAGGAAACTTTATTCAGTTGTGGAAACTGTGAGAGGACTTTGTTGCATTGTTTGAAATTAGCCTTTCATGGCCCAGGAAGCTGGACCACCTCTACCTCCTGCTTAGAGACCCTTAGGTTAAGTACTAGATTATGCTGACCAGAAACTCGGTCAGAGCCAAAGATTAATGCAAGGAGTTTTTGTACAATTGTATATCTCAAGTAATGCCCCATGGCTTATGTGATGATTGGTCTTGTACTAATTAATCAATTGCTGTTTCCATGTTGCTTTGGTGTTCACACATACTTGTGGAGGAGTGGGACACCTTTTTCTGATTTCAGGGTATTTTGGAAAGCCCCTAATCTTTCTTCCCATTAGAAATCTGATTACCTAATGTATCCTGGTTAATTATTTCCTTTTAATTAATTGGTCTTTTTTTTTTTTTTTACTGTTTTTAATCTATTAAAAAAAACTGTCTTTGGGGTCCAGCCTTAAGCTGAAGAGGTCTGCAATGCAATTGGCATGCATTGCTTAATAAACTGATATGCTTGGAAGCTTGAACCTTTGTTTCCTCAGTCATTTTATCTTTCACCCTCCACAAATGACAAATAGATGGTTTTGGAGGACTCTTTATGAACTCATAGAGAGTGAAGTGAAGAGAACCATGAGAACGATTTATATAATAACCACAACATTGGAAAGACAAAGAACTTTCAAAGACTGAAGAACCCAATGACATTTCATTATTCTAGTGGAGTGATAAAGCACGTTCCCCACCTGCTGAAAGGAGAAGGCAGAATGAAATATATCTTTTCGGACCTATAGGCTATGTGGATTTTTTTTTAACTTGATTATGCATATTTGTTGCAAAGGTTTTTTTTTCCCCTTCACCTTTTTTTTTCCCCCATATGGGGGGGGGTGCGGAATGGACAGGAAGAAATACTTTTAGTTAATTTTTTTTTTAATTTATAAAATCTGCCTATTGATCCTAGTTCTGCCCATGGGGACCAACAAGAATAAGCATACTTATCTTAGATGCCTAAGACTATTAGCAATTTTTTCCACTATCAGCTCAATCATGCTACTGACTCATATGGCTCTTCTAATCCACTAAAACCCTGGGTCCCTTTTTCGTATGAACAACTCTTTAGACAGGTTCCTCCCACCTTGTAATTGTGCAATTGATACTGCGAATACTAATGCAATACTTTACCTTCATCTCTGAAAAAAATCCTTTTCTTATATTTGGCCCTTCACTAAAGCTTTTTAAAATTAGCTCTCCTTCCCAGCATTGTACCATCTAAAAATTGAATTAACATGCCACTTATCCAAGTCATTGATAAAACTGCTGACCGAAATAGGGCCAAAGAGCTATGTAACATCACTGGAAAGCTTCTAGGGTGACTGACTAATCTAATAATAAACACTAATCTTTGGGGGCAGTTGTTCAACCAGCAAGCAAATTTTCAAGAAATAATAAATGACATTTGTGTAGTTCTTTAAGGTTTGCAAATTGCTTTACTTACATTATCATATTTAGTCTGCCAATGACCCTGGGAGGTAGGTCAGTCAGTCAAAAAAAAACATTTATTAAGGGTTTATAACGAGTCATGTACTATGCTAAGTACTAGGGATACAAATAAAGGCAAAAATATGCCCTGGCCTCAAGGAGCTCATATTCTAAAGGGAGGGATATGTAAACAACTAGTCACATACCTGATGAGTGTAAATTGAAATTAATCTCAGAGGGAAGGGTCTAAAAATGGGAAGTTGGGAGGTGGAGATAAGAGAGGATACTGGGAAAGCCCTCTTGTAGAAGGTGGGATTTGAAGTGAGTTTTGAAGGACACCTGGGAAATCAGGGGCAAAGATATAGATGAAGAGCATTCCAGCCACTAAAAAGGGACACAGTAAGATAATGTCATTGGATTGTAGAGCATAAAGTAAATTAAGAAATCTGGAGAAATAGGAAGGAGCAGGCTATGAAAGTCTTTAAAAGTAGGAAAAAGCAAGTTCAATTATGGGAAAAACACTAGTAAAGTCAAGTGGACATTGAAGTTTATAGATCAATTTGAACAATCTTAGAGTTGACATTGGACAGAAACAAAATGACTGTGTCTCTGGCACATGTAATTCATGTTTGTAATCTTAACACCCCACTCAAAGGGATCTCAAAAGCTTTTCATTTAAACTACAATTATTCTTTTGTCTATTGGGAACTTAGTGTAAAGATGATGTCCTGTGTGCAGGGGGCAAGCTTGCTGAATATTAATTAATGAAGGCTTTTTAATATGCAAAAGATGAGGAACAACAATCAGTTCTGAGGCCTTATATACTAAAGGCAAAATCATTGTTATTCCAAGAGGCATCAGGAGGCCAAATTCAGGTTACAACTAGTTTCAAAAATCTCCCATAATTATGAAACATGAAAGTTTAGGCCTCTCATTATAAAAGCTGTATTGTGAATATAAAAAGAACCATTAGATGGTGGGGTGGGATAGCATTGGATAATACTGGATAATAATGAAAGATGATGAATGGGATTTGGAGTCATTCATCTAATTGAAAGTTTAAGGGACAATGTTGGTTTTATTTCGGGAGAAAAAGGAATTTAGGGCAATCTAGTGGAGATAGCTGTGTGTGTGTGTAGGGGGAAAAGGGGTGTCAGAAGACTTGGGCTACTTTAAGCAATAGTCACTTAACCCTTCTGTGTCTGCATCTGTCTCAAAGGAAGATGCAAAACATTTCTATAATGCTTATTGCCCAAGCCTTTGTGAGGATACAAAGGCGACACAGTGAAAGTAACAACAAAACTTTAAACATACTCTAAAGATGTAAGATATTATTAATGATGGGATGGCAGGACCCATAGGTAATTTAATCTGAATGAACAGTTGTTTGTTTTTGCAAATTTACTTTTTAGGTTCTCTCTTGTTTATCCACCTGACTGGGCTATGTATCTATTTCTTCTAAATACTAAAACTTTAATAGACTACATTAGGAGACGGTAGGGTTAGCTAAAGTCAAGATGAGACCTTTGGTCTCTAGGAGTTTATAATTTAGTTTATAAATGGGGGTTTTGTTAGGTACCCCCAGTACTATCTTTTAGGATCATAGCATAAAAAAAGAACTCCATACTTTTAGATCTATTTGGTATACAGAAACACAATTAAGCAATTATCTATCTCTAGATGGACATAATGGATTGAAGATATCTTAATTTAGTCCACAAGGATAACACATTTGGCAGACAGAAGCTTAAGATTCCATCTTTCCATGGAAAGAGTTGTATTCTGTTTACCAGACCATCTTAATTTGCTCTTTCAATTGAATTAATTGATTAGTTAATTAAGTGCTTAACACCATTTGTTACCTATGAATAGAATCACTAAACTTTAAATTAGTAAAAGTTTGTAAACAATGAATGAGAAGAAGGAACATTTCTCTGAGTTACTGCAGAGATCTAGGCTGTGTCTCTATGAAATAATCCAGTTCAATTCAACCTGGGAAATAAAAAAAAGTGACCCAGTTTCTGCCTTCAAGGGCCCATTTATAGACACTTCTAGTTGAATGTCAGCAAAATCTGTCAATGGAAGAGGAAGTACCCAAGGCAGGTCTTGAGGTCAGGAAAGAATCCCAGTATGGACATATATTGGGGTGTAGGGGTTGTTGTGGCTAAAGGCATAGAGGTAAAGCAAAGCGAGATAAAGTAGAGAGTGGTGAGTGATTCAGTCTCTGGGATCACAGAATGAGAGAAGGTTGGTAGGAGTCATGTCAGTTAAGACTTGAAAGGTAGACTGACACCAGATTATGGAGAACACTGAAATCCATAAACTAAGGAGTGTATATTTTATTTCATAGACCTAGCAGAGCTTTTGATGGCATCTGAGTAGGTGAGTGACCAAATGTTAACACCAAAATGCATACTTTGACAGCTGTATGATCCATGAATTGGAAAAGAGAAAAAACTGAAGGCAGGAAACTAAGTCAGGAAGTTATTATGATAGTCTGGCCAAGAAGTAATACTAAAAGCTATTATTTATATAGAGTTTAAAGTTTGCAGAGGCCTTTACATATATGGTCTCATTGGATCCTCACAACAACCCTGGGAGGTAGGTGCTATTATAATCCTTCCTTTGTAGAACAATAAACTAGGGCAGAATCTATGACCTTACATTGCTACTAAGGGTCTGAAGCAGAATTTTTATAATAATAATAATAATTTGTTGTTGTTGTTCACTTGTGCCCATTCATCGTGATCCCATATGGGGTTTTCTTGTCAGAGATACTGGAGTGGTTTGTCATTTCCTTCTCCAGCTTATTTTAGGGATGAGAAAACTAAGGCGAACAGGATTAAATGATTTGCCCAGTGTCATATAGCTAATAAGTATCTGAGTCAGATTTGAACTCAGGAAGATGAGTCTTTCTGCTTTCAGACCTACCACTCTATCCACTATCCTACTTAGCTGCCCATTTGGAACTTTTGAACTGGTTCATCATATTCGTAAACAAACAGGAACATTCCTACAGCAAATTCTGTAAGATACCAAATGACACAAGTTTATAAAGGGCCATGACAATTTTGGGACAGCTGGGGATGTTGCCCCATTTGGTGATTCCTGGGATCGAGTTCAAATGAACCCTTTTCTCGCTCCCACCTTCCTTAGCTATGTATGATGTTACATATGCTCACACATCCATAAAAGTCTTGGATCTTGAAAGGCACACACGTCTACTTCTGGTTGAATGAAAGCACTTCACTGGTATTTTCTCACTTAGAGATGAGTTCTAGCCTATTGGTTCTACCAAAACCCGTTGAAAAAATCATAATGGTGCTACAGTTAAGCCTTCAAGGCCAAAGTACCCAGTCCCAATGTCATTAGTTCCACTACCAAATTAGATTTCCATCACCAATTCAATCCACAATTGTCCTATACAGAGGAACCCCTGTCTGAATCCTGAATCCTGGGGTGAGTGATAGCTCCTGGAAATTGCTTGTAGGTCCTTATCATAAAAGACATAGCAATAAAGGAAATACTGAACAAAAGATCCTGAGTAAACGTTTACCTTTTTACAATGCCAATATGGTTGTCTGGATATTGACTCAGGAAAGTTAAGGGTTAAATCTAAATTTAGGCCACCAGAAAATTCAATGGTACCTTTTTCATTTTTTCCCTCTCTATGAGACCCTGCATGAGCTAATAATCATCTATGCTAAAGCCTAGGCCCCTGGGTTATGGCAAAATTTTGAAGAATATGGCCAAGGCAGTGAGAGCAGTCTCCCATTTCTAGAAGTGATAGGGCCCTCCTTTCAGGGCATACATCAAACTCACCTCTCCAGCCGCCTCTGCGGCACTCCAATCGCCTTCCGCGATTCTGGTCGCCCTACTGCGACCCTTATGGTCGCCCCACCAGGACCCTCAGAGAGTTCCTTTCCCAGTAGCCCCACTGCAACCTCTGGTTCGCTCCCACGAACCCCTTGGGGGAGCCTGCTTCTCCCAAACAGACAAAGGAGTTGTGACACCAAGATGTAATGTCTTGCTGTTTAATCTCTTTCTCATTCACAATCCCCTCATCTCTCTCTCCTCCTTCTCTCCCTCTTTTTAGCTCCTTTCCCCTCCCCCGACTCTGTTCTCCCACGTGCCTCAGCAGTAACAAGCTTCTCATGGTAGGGGAATGCTCCCCTGTTAGCAACACATACTCAATACCCCAAAATCACGGGGAAGAATACACGTTCAGGTGCTTCCAACCCTGCTTGAGTTGCTCTGTCCTTTGAATTTTCCATGGGTTCTCAGAGTTCGGGTAGAGTCTTAAAGGGCCCCAACATAGAAGAATAGGCCAAATAAGTCTGCAAAGTCAGTTATAGGATAAAGACTTCTTTTCTTTCCCCTTTGGCTCGTTAATCAATTGCAAAGTAGTTGTGTGACCTCGGGACAAATCCCTGAACTTTCTATCTGCCTCAAGCATCTTCCAAGGATCTTGGGATGCTGAATATAACTTGGAAGGAAGCTCAGAGGTTAGGTAGTCAATCAAACATCTTAAAGTGTAGATGTAGCAGTGGAGATGACAGAGAACACCTTTTCTTTCCCATTAGTCCCTGCCATAGAACTCTTGAAGTAAGGAAAACTGGTCAAATGTCATTGAAATATATAAAAAGAGGAAGTTAACAAGCTAATGGGACACCTAGGTGGCCATGAAGTCTGGAAGACTCATCTTCCTCAGTTCAAATCTGACTGCAGACATTTACTAGCTGAGTGACCCTTGGCAAGTCATTTCCTCCCTCTTTGCCTCAGTTTCCTCATCTGTAAAATGAACTGGAAAAAGAAAGGCAAATCACTCTAGTGTCTTTGCCAAGAAAATCCCAAATGGGGGTCACAAAGGGTCATTTATAACAGAACAACGACAAAGCAAGCTAATACTCTCTAAGCTGATCTGTTGTGGACTAGAAGATTTGCAGCAGTCCCTTTCTTTAGTCCTCCTGAGGCTTAAATGGATTTTTAAAGAATATCTTTCAATTAATTTCATTTGGACATGTATGCTTCATGCAGGGGATTTCTTTTTCTTTCTTATTGTGGATGCACATTTACCACCAAATCACTTATTTGGTGATTCTTATTAAATGTGGGAAGTAAAATGGGTAGAAGAATGTGGTCAGTTTTCTTTTTTTGTTTTAAGAAAATACTAATTCAGATATATGGGATTAACCCCAATATATAGATATTGACTGTGTTATGCCAGGCTGTATCCCTGTTTGAATTTTGAGTCAATACTTATTAATGACATTAACCTATAAATTTCCTTTTCCATTTTATTTTTCTCTGGTTTAGGTATTAGGACAATATTTGTCTCAGAAAACAATTCTGATAGGATGCTTTCTTTCTCACTTTTTGAGAATGATTTGTCAAAGATGGGTTCTAATTGATCTTTAAAAGTTTGGTAGAATTCTCCCATGAATCCATTGGGTTGGGTTTCCCCTCTCTTTGGTAGTTTCTTTATACCTAGATCTCTTTCCTTTTCTGAGATTGGGTTATTTAAGAAATCTATCTAGTCCTTCTGATGGTTTGGATATTTTAGAAGGTATTCTTTTATTTTTGTGTGTGTGTGTATGGTCTCAGTTTTGTTAGCATGTAATCGTGCATATGTTCTGATGATTCTTTTTATAATTCTTCCGGTTTTGTTGTGATTTTTTTATATCTAGTGGTCGTGTAGAAATTTACAATTTTTATTTGCTTATTGTGTTTCAAGGGACGTGATTTGACCAGCAAGATAAGTGAACTCTAGAGACGGTGTGGAATAGTGGATAAAATGATGAGCTTGGAAGTCAGAACTGAGTTTAAATCCTGTCTCTCATAGACACTAACTCTGTGATGCTAGGTTATTCTCTGAATCTCTACATACATTCCCTGGGTTCACTGGATCATAAATTTAGAGCTGGAAGGAGATAAACCACAGAGGTCTCAGAATTTAGACTTAGGAGGTCATCTGATCAATCAACAAGCATTTACTAAATGTATTATGTTCTAGACTCTATGCCAGATTCTGTGGCTACAGAGGCAAAAGTGAAATAGTTACTTGCCCTCAAGAAACATATCTATTCAGGGGACACAGAACATGATGGATTCTGTTATATACAAAATAGATACATGGTTTTGAGGAGGAGCCACTCATGTAGAAGGTAGCACTTGGACTAAGCCTTGGAGGGAGATAGGGATTCTAAGGGTAAGGAGAAAGAGCCCTGCAGTCATGGGGGACAAGCAGTATGAAGGTTGGAGATGGGAGAGGGAGTGTTGGGTATGAGAATACTATGGAGCTCAGTTTGTCTAGACTAGAGGTGGGGACCCTGCAGCGTCAAGGCCACATGTGATCCTCTAGGTCCTCAAGTGTGGCTCTTGAAGTTTGGATTTAGTCAAAAGGTGGCACTTGAGAACCTAGAGGGGTACATGTCTAGACTAATGGTTCTCAAAAGTGTGGTCCAGGGACCCTAGATGGTCCCTTTCAGGGGTCTGAGAATTGAAAACTATTTTAATCAATAACACATTTTAATTTCTAATATGGTAAATATTGATAGACATAATCCATATAAACAAAATCTCTTTAGGGGGTTCTCAATAATTTTCAAGAGAGGAAAAGGCTCCTGAGACCAAAAAATGTGAGAACTAATGTTTTAGATTTTGCATGATTTGATCAAGTATTTAAATGAATATTTGTGCCAGGCACTAAGAAGATGACAAAAATGAAACAAGCCCTTCACTCAAGTGACTTATCTTAGGGAGGGATACAATATGAATATGAGGGGTGCAAATCACACAGGTAGTAAGCAGAAGCTCTGGGAATTGAACTCATGTCTTCTGACTGCAAATTCCTCCACTTTTTCTGTTGCACATAGGTGTATTGGGATCTGTGTTGGTGGAGAGAGTTCGTACATGGAGTTCCCCACACTGAATAAATTCAACAATTTAATTTGACAAGTATAATAATAGATACTTACTATGTTCTGGACAGTATGTTAGGTGCTAAAGATACAAAGAAAAAATTGAAAGTGCAGATACTTGTATTCCTATAGAAAAGAACTGTATTATAATAATCCTATATTAATATAGGAGTTTACTTACTCCATAATCCCCAATACTGAAAACTGTAAACATCCAGGCTCAAAAGAATAAGAGAGCAGAGGTGTCAGTGAATTAAGGGAGAAGAGGAGGAAAGAAATGATTTTTTAAATGAATGAGGGGATAAGAAAAATAACAAGCACAAATACCATTCTAACATCCTCATGGGGATTTAATTTTTTTTATTACTTTTTAGATTAATTTGAAAGAAAATCTCTCATGTGCACACATAACAATACATCTGCCCCTAATAATCCCTGAAATCACTATTCATAGACATCTAATGTGTTGTTGAAATTAAACATAACACATGAAGAGAAATTTTGAGATATGTTTAGGGTTTTCTTTTTCAATAAAATGTACCACAAAGGGAATAAAGAAATTCCTTACCCAAATTAATGGTGAATTATTTTGTCATGAGAGTAGGAGTTTATATCCATTTAAATGAAAGCATATAAATTGTTCTAGACAAGAAAAACAAAGCTAGCCCAAGGCAGTATTTTCATTATAGAGAAAGGCACATGTCCATGAATATCTAGTGTAATATTAACAAAAATCGTTCAATTAGCTATGCATGTGCCTTTGTTATGAATATTTATTTGCGTCTCTTGCTAAGTAACACTGATACCTTTTATTCACTGGTTCAGAGATTCAGATGATGTGAACATTACCCTTCTTTGCCCTGGTATGCTGTAAAGAGATTTCCATGCCAGAAGGCTAGTGACTGCCAGCACTAAGGCTTCGAATTTCTTCAGAGGTCTTCTCCACTCTTTCAGAAAACCATGCTTTTATTCTTTCCTTCTCAAACTCTTAGGAAAGGAGTACTTCCCCCACCCCCCTTCTGAGGTGGCTCCTCATAGCCAAAGAAAAGAATGCCCAGAAATCTGGTGGCTCTGGAGATTCAGGCAAACAAACCAAAAGTCCCAGTCACTGAACCAGTCTTTTCAGTGGTTATTTTACTCTTAATGATAACAATAGGTAATATTTATATAGCACTTTAAGATTGTAAAGGAATTTACAAATAAAATCTAATTTGATCCCTACAACAACACTGGGAAGCAGGTGCTATTATTATCTTCATTTTATAGAGGAGGAAATGAAGGGAGAAAAAGATTAAATGACTTGGTCAGGGTCATACAACTCATAATTTTTTGAGGCTGGATTTGAACTCAGGTCTTCCTGTGCTCTATCCACTGTGCCACCTAGCACATCTTTTAGCAATGCTTTTAATACCTCCCTTCATTCCTCATGTGAAAGTTGTCTCTGTGTTTGTGTGTGTCTGTCTGTCTCTCTGTCTCCCTTACTCATCTCTCCAGCCCCCACCTCTGCCCTACTAGGCTGAGTAGGGAGGAGAGTGGAGTCCTTTCCTAAAATAAGTTCATATAATTACTCATATGCTTTAAATATCTACTGTAAAGGGTCTTACCCTGCCCTTATGTCCAGATTGCCTAACTTGGAAGCACGGTCCTTCCTTGAGTTTTCCTGCCACATGAGTAGGAACAGACTCCTTTGGTCTTTAAAACTGACAAAACTAGGGTAATCTATCTCCTTCCTGCCTTCTCTGTCCTGTCTACTCTTTCCTGTTGCTTCCAGAGCATGAAGATCACATTCCACCCATAGCCCATGTGCTATGAGTTAAATCATGAGGGAGACTATCTTCCTTCCCCTCCTCTTTTGATCTGGCACTGAGAAATGGGCCTGAGAGCATGTGTTTCTGTTTTGTTTCATTTATTCTTCTTAGTTTTAGATGCCAGTGGTGATCTCTATTAGACTGAGGGTTCAAGCCATGGTGACTTTGGAGCCAGGACTACAGGCAAGGTGTTACAGCTAGCCACCCTGGCAAGGAAGCCTGGAGACTTGAGCCCAAGGTGGGTTATAGACTTGGAATTGGAGTTGTACTCTATAAGAACTGAGTTACATTTTTATATTTAGTATTATACCATTGGAGCAAATATTTCTATGTAAAATAATCTGTTAGTAGTAAAATGGATCTGAGGTAGGGAGTCCTCCTACATTCATAGTAACACCATCGATTGAGGCTGGAGCCATTTGCAGAGAGCCTAGACATTCCCCAATGCCCCTCAATGGTTATCAGAGAACCCTGGGGGAGGGGTGAAATGTAATTGGCCTTTGGGCAGTGGGGGCCAGAATAGTCAGTTACACTACAATTTTTCCTTCCCTCAAAGGAGAATGAGCTGTAATTAAAATAATTGGTTAAGTTTTACCTAGAGATACAAATTCCATTACAACAAATACCACTAGAAATAAAGGTTCAATGTAAAAGAATTATTTTCATGTCTCAGAGTAACATAGTGTTTGTTGATCTGGTTGTGACAAATTCTTTCCCACAGACAACAGCTGAGGGCATCTTCTGTTTGCTTTAGGGCTTCTGCAGGAATCTGTCAATTACAGAACAAAGGCAGCTGAGCAAGCTGGGGTCACATTGCAAGAAAAGGTGGGAAAGCCCTCTATAAATAAAGCTTCATTCAGGAGTTTCCATCAACTGAGCTTTCAATGTGGCCAAGAGAAGAATGGAGGGGAGAGGAAAAAAGCACAGAAAAAGAAGGGGAAAATAAAACCCACTGAACATTTGGAGCTAGATAATAGAGGCAGCAAGTATGGTGAAGTGGAAAAAGAACAGGTTCAAATCTTGCCTCTAATGAATACTGACCATGTGATCCTGGGGATTCAATCATTTAGCACTCCTGGAAATTCTGTAAAACTCCAAATTGAAGAGAAAGTGAAATGTTTTCTTATCATGGAGTTCCCGTTAGCAATGAAATCACAGATTCAGCCCAGTTCCAAGTAATAGATATGAGTCTTTTCCTAGAGAGCTCCCCTTCTATAAAGGGAGTGGGATCCTCTGGAAAAGAAGCAATTTATTCTTAGAGGTAGGAGCTTCTTGTACTCCAAGGAATATAGATGCCACCTGGAAAGAGAAGTCCCCCAGTACTGCCCCAAAGAGTAAATAGTGAATGAATGAAAATAATTTGTTAAGGGCTTACTGTACCTGACAGGCTGGGAATACAAATACAAAAAGCAAAGATAGTCCTTACTGTCAAGAAACTTACCTTTTAATTGGGGAGACAGCATACAAAAAGGGAGTGGAAGCTAGAGAGGGACTCTATGGTCAAGAAAGTTACTAGGATATTGAGTAGGCTTAGAGGGGAATGGATCACCATGCCTCCTCTAGGAATAATAGCAGAGTTGATTTGATCAACTGAGGCAGTGGGGGAGTGAGAAAGGGTACCAGAGCAGGTTAGGTGTCTAGTGAGGCTCTTTCCAGGAGTGAAGTATGACTGGACTTTTCTGAAATGATGGTCTGGGAAAGTTAATTGGAGTGTGGTTGGTATTGGTGATTCCTTTCTGTTGGAAGAGTTGATATGGACAATAGAAATGTACACTGCCTTCCTATGACTCATATCTGGTCTCCAATGGGGAGTCTCCTAACACTTGGCAAATGATAATTATTACCCCCTTATGGTGATTAATGTGAGAACTAATAATATCTACAAAAGCAACCTAGAAAGCAGTGCTGGGGACTTTGAAATTCTGTGCAAGAAACTGAACATCTAACAGGTATGGGGGGGAGTTATGTTACCTTCCCACTCATACACACTCTCACAATTACACACTAAATTCTTCTCACTTCACCTTGGGCACTTTGGGAAAAGAAAGCATCCTACAGGTCATATCACTCTTCCTAATCACACTCTTCCTCTCATCACAGTGTTAGACTACTGTTGTCTTTACTAATACCCTATTCCCATCCCTTGAATATATTTAATGTTCGTTCCATATTTCATCATGAACATGATCTTATGACACCATGCCAAACAAGTACCATCAATGTACCAACCAAGTACCAATGTACCAACCAAGCACCAATGTACCAACCAAGCACTATTGCTGGTGGGAGATGGGAGATGAAGACTTGGCTGGGCTTCTGAGTTCTCTTTGAAAAGAAGTTTGGGGAACAATATTGTTGTTATTTTGTTTTTGCTCCCCTCTTTAAATTGAAAATGGTGGGGGAGTTAAAAATGATCATTTATTGCCATGCAAAAATAATACAGAAAATAGTAGGTACAATATAGTAAGAAGAATAAAAATAGAGAAGACTGATAATTCACATAATACCATAATCAAGAAAAGAGCCAGCACGAAAGCCATTGATTTCAGATCTCTCTATATAAATGCCAAAGTATGGACAATAAGCAAGCTGATCTAAAAGTCTTGATGCAAAGATGTGAATTTGACCTGAAAATTATCACTGAGACTTGTTAGAATAGGTCTTGGAATGTGGCTGGAGTATATCTCTGAAAGGGTAAATCTTATTAAAAAAGAATAAGCAAGTAAAATGGGAATTGGAGAAACCTCAAATATTAAGAATACACTTGTGGGAAGGAATCCATGAACAAGAGGAATGAAATATAGTTGAAAGACTTTGGATGAGGATCAATGTTGAAGAAAATAAAGGAATATGGTAGTAAGAGTATACTTCAAACTGCCCAGTCAGAAGGAGGATATAGACAATGAGTTTAGGATGTAGATTACAGCCCTGCCACAAAGGCATGATAGTAATGGCAGATAATGACAAAAATCTGGATAGTTGCTGAAATTTTTCTGCTAAAAGCAAAGCAGCAAATAGTTGGTTTGTCTTAATAATAATTTAATTCTCCAGAAAAGAGAGGAAACAAGGAGGAAAATTGCTATACAAGATCTGATTCTGACAATATAGCAGATCTAGTTGTTTAAGTAAAAATGGTAGGACCTTTTGGAGAAAATGACCACTTCCATTTTATTTTATTTTATTTTTAAACTTTTTTTTGGAGGGGGAAGGCAGAGCAGTTGGGGTTAAGTGACTTGCCCAAGGTTACACGGCTAGTTTTGTGTGTGTGTGTGTGTGTGTGTGTGTGTGTGTGTGTGTGTGTGAAGTGTCTAAGGCTGGATTTGAACTCAGGTCCTCCTGATTGCAGAGCTGGTGCTCTATTCATTGAGCCACCTAGCTGCCCTAATCACCTCATTTTAGAATTCATGACAATGAAGGAAAGGAAAGCCTGACATAGTCTGATGGGCCATATGGATTTTGAGAGAGTGGAGTTTAGATTTCATTGAAAGTATAGGTAGGAATACACTGTGGTTGACAGTTCTACAAAAGAAGTCATCCTAAAGTGGATGGGGAACTATGAGGAATGAAATTCTAAAGATACAAATATAAATGATTCTGATAAAAAAGAAAAAAAAATACCTAAAGATAATGTTAGATGTAAAGGGAACTCATAGAGCAACCTAAATTTTAGAGTTGCAGGCAATGGAGAATAAATACAGAATATTGTTATGATACTGTAAGAATATTTTCAGGAATACTAAACTCAGAATTAAATTAAGGATGGTGATGAATGTTAAGGATGGCAAAAACAAATAAAAAGTTTGTTACAGCAATGGAAGGTCAAAGAAAGGAAAAGACTTCTTTGATAGTGAATAGTACAATGGTAGAAAGAAGGCAGAATTACTCAATTCTTATTTTGTTTCTGTTTTCTCTACAAAGGAGAATAATTTTCTACTTGAAAAAAAATAGAATGGAAATGGTTAATAGGCCCTTGAAATTAAAGATAAGTGGGAAGGTAATAAGAGAACACCCCACTATTTTTAATGAATTTAAGCCACCAAGCCTAGATGAACCATATAAAAGGGTACTGAAATAACTGGCAGTTATGTTGCTGAGCTGTAGTCAGTGATGTTTGAAAAATCATGGAGAATAGGAAAGACACCTTAGGATGAAAGGGAGATAAATATTGTCTAGATATTGGAAAAAAAAAAAGAAAAGGTCGATCCTTGTAAGCTTGACTTCTATTGCTGGCAAAGAGAATCTGGAATGTATTTTTTTTGCTTAAGTAGGTTATCTCAATTTTATTGGTTTCTTTTGTTTTTATATCACCTTCATTTCTGAATATATCCTCCTTCCCTCCCTTATCCAATGAGCCATCCCTTGCAACAGACTGAAAAGTGATTCTTTTTGTCCTCCTTCCTCTGATAAATCATAGTCTTTTCTCCCTTTGATCTCTCATGAGAATTATTGTCACAAAAGCACAGTGCTATATAAATGTAATTTATTATTATCACTATCTGATAAACATTGGAAATATCCAAGGACAGTGGCATAAAAACTTCCTTTAGGAATGCATGGCTTCTTCCTTGAGGGATCAGGGAGAGCTCTACAGAGGAGGCAAGATTTGAGCTGGGTTTTGAATGAGGGAAAAGATTAAAATAGAGAGTGATGTTGCTGTTGTTCAGTCTTCTCAGTCGTGTCTGACTCTTTATGTCCCCATTTGGGGTTTTCTTGGCAAAGATACTAGAGTGGTTTGCTATTTCCTTCTCCAGCTTATTTTACAGATGAGGAAACTGAGGCAAACAGGGTTAAGTGACTTGTTCAGAGTCATATAGCTACTAAGTGTCTGAGGCCAGATTTAAATTTGGGTGTTCCTGACATGGCACTCTATCCTCTATGCCACCTACTTGCCCATAAGAATGATGTAGGGGGAGAATATTCCATGCCCTAGTGGTAAGATTGGCATATAATCAAGGGTCTGCTTTGGCTGGAACATAGAGTATGTGAGGGGCAGTAAAAACAAAGCAGTAAAGATAGATCTCATTTGATTAGTAATGGGTAACCATTGATGATTTTTTTTATCAGTGGAATTAGATGATCTGTGCATTAAGATGATTATTCTGATGAGAGTGTGAAGGATAGATTAAACAGCGGAGAGTAGAAAGGAGACTCTACTATTTAGGATATTACAACATTCTAGATGGGATTTAATGAAGGTAGCAGTACTAGTTGTAGAAAGGACAGAATATATCAGAAATCTATTGTAGAGAGTGTCTAAAGGACTTGGAAACTGATCAGATGTGGGCCATAAGGGCAAGAGAAAAGTCAAATCTGACTGAGGTTTTGAGTGCCAGGGTCTAGAAGAAAGGTGGTCCTTAAAAACAGGGAAGTGAGGAAGAGGAGCAGGTTTGGGGGAGGTGTTTTGGTTTCAGTTCTGGTGGGTTTGCAATGTCAACAGGACGTTCATGGGTGGTTATCTAACAGGCAGCTGGAATTTCTGACTGGAACTTAAGGGACAAGTTATGGCTGGACAGATAGATTTAGGAGTTATCTCCATAAAGATGATAATTGAAGCTGAGGGAGCAGATATGCCTCCCCAGTGAACAAGTGTAAAGAGAGATCCCGGACACAGCCTTGGGGGATAACCACATTTAAGGGGCAAGAGGTGAAAAAAGAGCTGGCAAAGAAGACAGAAAAGGAGTAATCAGAGAGGTAATAGTCCATGGTAATAGTCATTTATTTTGGTTAATATATCTGACCGTGTAATATGTTAATACAATCACAGAATTTTAGAGAGAAAGAACCTTAAGACAGCTAGACCAACCCCAACTTGTTAATTCACATTAGACAGGCTCAAAATCAACTTTTATCTTTAGGTCTTGGAAATAGGGAGTGTGATTTTTTGTTTTTAGAAATGTCCTAACCAAACTTGATTATGATAGAACATTGTGGAGGGAAGAGATGGGGCAAAATAGTGGATTATGAGCTAAGGCTGGGTTTCTAGTCTTGCCTTGGCCACTGACAATCTCAGAAAAAATGACAATCTCTCTGAGCCTCAGTTTCCTCCTTTTTAAAATGAAGGGATTAGACACAGCTCTAGATTATGATTCTAGGTCTAATATTATTTAATTGGATGGGGTTGTTCTCTGTACTTGAAGTTAGGGTTGTGACAGGTTAAAATATTACATAAATTCTGAACCAAGAGTTCTACTTCTCTGTGATGATAGGTATAAGATTTAAAGCATCTCTCTAGGATAGTATGAACACCAACTAGATTGTAAACTCCTTGAAGACAGGGTCCATGTGCATTGAGGTGGCATGTGAACCATCTTGACTTAGAGTAAAGACCTGAATTCAAATCCTGCCTTTGACACTAACTGTGTGATCCTAGGCAAGTGACTTAATAACTCTCAGTCTCAATTTCTACATCAGAAAAATGGGCATGAGAATAATTCCTACCTCCCAGGGTTGTAGTGAATACAAAATAATTTTTTTTAAAGCAATTGGGGTTAAGTAACTTGCTCAAGGTTACACGGCTAGTCATTATTATTTATGCGTGGGTGCTCATTTTCTGAGGCCGGATCTGATCTCGGGTCATCCCAACTCCGAGGCCGACGCTCTTACTGCGCCACCTAGCCGCCCCTTTAGGGCAATTGGGGTTAAGTAACTTGCCCAAGGTTACACGGCTAGGTTTTTGTTTGTATGGATTAAGTGTCGGAGGCCGGCTCCGAACTCAGGTCCTTCTGCTTCCAGGGCCGGCGTTCTATTCACTGTGCCACCTAGCTGCCCCCAAAATAATTTTTGTAAAGCATTTCCCAAACCTTAAAGTACTATATAAATGCTAATTATTATTTCTCTTAATCTTCTCTTCCCCCTAGTGTGTAACAAATTTCTAGTTAATAGTAAAAGATGATATTTCATTAAAAGTTTCAAAAAGGTTTAAGTGTTTAAAGTTTCATAAGAACCCTATGACCTAAGAACAACAGTCATTATTTTACAGATGAGAAAAATATATGGTTATATGGTTTAACTGTGGTCACAGAGCTAGATACATGGTTGGTGTGCATCTGAACCTGAAGTTGGGCTGGACATCCTGCCTCAATCTCAAGTGTGTGACCATGGGCAAGTCACTTAATTGCTTTAAGCCTCTTTAAAATGAGAATAATAGTACCTGTAAGTACCTACTACAAAAGGGATTGTGAGGCTTAAATGAGATCACAGGTAAAGTGGTCTATAAACTTGAAAGCATTATACAAAAATTAGCTATTATTATTGTCAGAAATAGGATTCAAACCCAGGTTCCTTCTAATTCCAAGACCAGTGTATGTATGGATACATAATGTGTCCTCAACTAGTCAGCCCTTTTGGTTAGTTTCTCACGCCCCACCCCCTTTAATTAATTAATTAACATTTATTTATTTTTAAATTGTGAATTCCAGATTCTCTCCTTCTCTACCACCTCTCCCTCACCCACTGAGAAGGCAAACAATATGATATCAATTATCCATGTGAAATCTTGCAAAACATATTTATATATTAGCCATATACTCCCCCCCCAAAAAAAATAAAGTAAGAAAATTATATTTCAATTTGCACTCAGTTCATCATTTCTTTCTCTGGAGGTAGAATTGCCTTAGATTATTGTATTAATTAGAGTAGCCAAGTATTTCACAGTTGATAAGTCTCCCCAGTTTTTTGAGACCACCCCGTCATCATATCTCTTAGCACAATAGTACTCCTTCACAATTATATGCCCAAACTTGTTCAACCATTCCCCAACTGATGAGCATCCCCTTGATTCCCAATTCTTTGCCACCATAAAAAGAACAAATATAAATATTTTTGTATGTTTAGATTATTTTTTTTTCTTTGATCTCTTTGGGGTATAGACCTAGTTGTGGTATTGCTGGATCAAAGGGCATAGTTCCAGATTGTTCTCTAGAATGGTTGAACCAGTTCACTTACTCCATCAATAGTTTTTGAATGTATCTATTTTCCATCATTTGTCACTTATAGTAGGTGTAAATCAACAATGATTTAGAGTATTTTTATATGATTGTAGATAGCTTTGATTTCTTTTTCTGAAAACTGCCTGCTTATGTCCTTTGACCATTTATCTTTGGGTAATAGCTCTTATTTTTATGAATTTGACTGAGTTCCCTATATATTTGAAAAATGAGGCCTTTATTGAGGAAAATGTGAATTTTAAAAAAAATATTACTTTATTGTCTATGATACCTTTTAGAAAAATGTAATTTCTCTTATTATTTGTTTTAACTATTATTATTTTTTGCTTTTGTTTTGTCTGAGATCTTGATTGGTATCCCTACCTTTTTTTTTACCTCTGCTAAAGCATAATATATTCTGCTCTAGCACATTATTTAACTTTGGATGTGTCTTTCTGTATCAAGTGCATCTCTTGTATACAACATATTGTTGAATTGTGACTTTTAATCCATTTTGCTACCTGCTTCCATTTTATGGGCTAGCTCCTTCCATTTACATTCATGATTAAGATTATTGTGTATTTCCCTCCATCTTATTTTCTTCTGTTTATTCTCTCTCTTTCTATATTCTGTTGCTCCTCAAAATCTGTTTAGCTTCTGACCACTGCCTCCTTTAATCCTTCCTCCCTTTTATCAGCCCTCTCCCCCAATATATCTTAATCCCTTCTGCTCTTCCTCTTTATCAATTGGGTAAGATACTATATAACTTCTCTCTCCCTCTCCCTCTCCCTTTCCCTCCCTATTCCCCTCTCTTCCCCCTCTCTCTCCCTCCTCCCCCCCCTTTGAACACATCTTTGAACCAATTCTGATGAGAGTGAGGTTAAAGTGTCTCTCTCCTCACCCTCCTTTTCCCCCTCACTAAAAGAGTTCCTTGGTCACCATAAGTGCTAGTGTTCTTCTTGGCCCAAGAACTGTAACCAGGGCCCCTACTCCCTTATGACTGACCACCAGCACTCCTCTCCACCCTGGCACTGTGACCCAGAACTGCTGATAGATGATGGAGTTGCCCATCATTACCAGATGCACCCAGTAATCAAAGGGTCCCCTGTAATCTCTTTCTGACCAGTTGACTGAACCCCTTACCATTTCTGGGCTGAGAGCTCTCAAAGCTACTGCTGTTGCTGTCACAGCACCCACCTCCAAGGCCCACTGCTAATACTCCTGCTGTGCCCCAGGCCAGCACCCAGCCCAGTGACACAGACTTCTGTTGGCCTCCTAGGTTATCTTTGGCTAGAAAAAATATCTCCTTCTGACTTTTTCTTGACTTTTGCTGCTACAACATTTAATTTGAAGTTGTTTAGAAGAGAATGTTGAGAGAATTTAGCTGGGTCCCCCCTATCATCTGCCATCTTGGGCTCCCAGAAGGCCTCGGTTAGTTTCTTGATGGATTGAGGTGGTAACACCGGACTGGGCCTATCTATTTCATAGAGTTGTTGTGAGGATCAAATGTGAAATACTTTGAAAACCTTAAAATCCTGTATAAGTGCTATCTTTTGTCATATGTGTTATAATATATCCTTTTAAAGGATATATTATTGCCTTTGATCCAGTCTTGGGATACACAAGCATATATTGGCTAAGAGCTATACAACTCACCTTAGCACATAAGCTCTATGATGGGGAAGGTGTAAAGGGGCAAGAGTAGCCTGAGGGAGAGAAAGGTCACCTCTAGGGTGAACTCAGGTACTCTAGAACTAGCCCACTCCAGTCACCAGTGCAAGCCCAGAGCAGGCCTCTTAGGGTGACTCCAGAGAGGACTGGATCATTATGGAGGTGCCAGCCCTGAATCACACTCTGAGGGTAACCTTGAATCTTGAACTTGCTCAGAGTTCAGGAAGAAAAGGTAAGGAACAGCCTCATGACCTAGTAATATTGATTGGGGGCACACCCAATGGCTCTGTGATGCCAACCCAGACCTGTGCCTCCAGTCCCTGTGCCCCTCATGCATTGCAGGACTGTTACACTCCTTTAAACGATCCCCTAGTGGCTCCAAAGTGCTGATGCCCTTTTCACAAACAGCTAATTTAGAAGGAGGGAATAACTAAAGCAGTGGGAAAGTTGTGTTCTTTTGGCCTCAGGTTTAAATTAGCCTGGATAGTGGAGGATCCTTAATAGAGCATTTTTATTTTTGGTGGGCATCAAGGGAAGACGTTGAGATCTCTGCCCTCAGTTGGTGTGGTAGGAAGGCGAGTCAGGTCTTTATTTTAACCATTAAAGCCCTAATTAAGCCTGTGTCAAGTACTGGGATTCATTATCCTTCTATACAGCTTGTGAACCAGCTTGTAAATGACATTACTGTTATAAGCCTAGGAATACAGATGATCTGCTTCTGCCAGCCAGAAAGCAGATCCTGCACAAGGAAGACATGGTGTATATTAATATGCCCCCTTTGGAATGAAAGCAAAATGTCTTCAAATCTTCGGATTCTCCCCTAACATAATGTTGGGTCTTGGGGTGGTGGGGATGAAGTGAAGGAAAGGAGGTCATAGAAGGGAAGGGAAAGAGAGCAAGGGAAGGGAAACAGTGAAGTCTTTCCTTCCTGCATATACCTGGAGAATGAGTTTTTTCTGCCAAGCTATAGCAGTCAGAAGGAGGAGGAAGAGACATTGCCTCAGTATCATGAAGACCCGGGCCATGTCCAGCCTCTGACTCATATGGGTTGGGTGACTCTGGACAAGTCACTTAACCCCTCAGTGACTCAGTCAACACTGTCATTGAGCAATAAATATTTATCCAACCTCTGCTATGAACCAAGCACTGTGCTAGCTTTGGGGTATACAAAGACAAACACAGTAATAGGTAGCATTGAAATTGGCCCTTTAAGGTTTGCAAAGTGCTTGGACATACATTCTTTCATTCAAGGGACTTATTTTCTATTGAGGGGGACAGTACAAATGCATCTATGAAATAAATACAAGGTCATTTTAGGGGGGGAGGCAAGTGAAGCTGAGGGGACAGGGAAAAGCTGTTCCTAAGCTTATACATTGCAGAGTAATTTCCAGTCTATACTTATAGGAGGAATTTCATCACTGAGAGGCAGATTAAAAACAAAACAAAACAAAACTCCCTAAACTATAAAAGCTCATGAGTTTTGGAAGAAGGTTAATTATTTTATTCCCATCAGGAGATAATTTTTGAATAGGTGATAAGAAGGGCAATCTAGTGAACCAAGTTACATTTCAGTTCTGACCTATTTCTTACCAACTGCATCACCTTAGATGAGTCACTTAATGGCTATGCCTTATTTTTCCACCTATGAAGTGAAGAGAATAATAGTTACCACAACATATTTACTCTCCAAGTCTTATATGCTTAACTAGAATATATCTAATACTCTCCTAAAAAAGTAACATTGAGTCCAATCATTTTGACAGTATATATTTAAACCCATTAATATAGAGCAAACTTGATCACTGAAACTAATTGGAGGATAGCTATTCTCTCTCTCTCCATATGTATATGTATACATGTATATATGACCTAGGGCCAGTCACTTGACTTTTCTGGCCCTAAGTTTACTCATGTGTTACATGAAAGGAGCATACTCAGCAACTTCTAAGGGACCTTCCAGTTTTAAACCTGTAGTCCAATTAATTTATTTACTGAGGGACTCTCTTCTCATATGAAGAGGCCCCAAGGCTCAAGGTTCTTTGTGGACATTTTTGTGGACCAAAAAACATAGCCCCCACCAATATGTTAATTTTTCACTAGTTACCCAGAAGATACAATTAGTTCAAAGCAAAGGTATTTCATGTAATAGCATAAAGAAGAAAGTTGCAATAAAATATTCCTTCCTTAGCCCTCAAAGCTAGAATGGCCTAGGGCACACTCCACATGGATCATTAGTGGATCATGGATAAGGTTCACGTGTATAGGGAACCCACAAGAGGAAGGGCAATCCATGCCCCTCAGAAACTACAGTACTCTCTGATGATATCATTTTGCTATTCTTACTGGGCCTGCTCCACAGTGGGGATGACAGTTCTTCCAGGTACACTGCTACTCTGGTCCTCACTGCTGTTGAATGTATGGTGGTCTGCTGGTTGTTATTCTGCTGGTTTCTAAGGTGACTTCTAGTTACATAGCTTATGCTGGGTGATGTTACCTGCATCCAGCTTTTGAATTTATTTCCTTGTGGCTACCAAGCAACCATCTCAGCTCTAATTTAATAAGGCAGTAGTTCACAAAGTGTGGTCTGGGGATACCCATGGGTCTCCAAGATCCTTTCAGGGGGTCTACAACAAGGTCAAAACTAGTTTCATAATAATACTAACATGTTTTAATTTCTTATGTGATAAATAACAATTGATATAACCCTTTCCTTGGGAAAGGGGTCCTCAGTAATTTTTAAGAATATAAAGGGAGCCTGAGACTGAAAGTTGGAGAATCTTTGTTAGAGGGTATAGTGGATAGAAGCTCTCTCTATAAGGATAGGCTCATAATTCTCTTGGCAGCAATATATGATCCAGGTTGAGATTACTAAATACCATGGATAATCCAGAAAATGTATAATTGCCATATGGATAATTTGGAATTTGATTCTATCTTTTCAACTTTCTGCTTCCCCAAGAGAATTTTAGAAATTCTCATAACTTATGAAAGACCATTTTTTAATGCAAATGCTGAATGGAAAAACAGGAAAGTTATGTTAAGTCTCATCATAAGGATATAGCATCATAACAAGGGGCTTTTCAAATGATTTCATTGTACTGGAATTCCATTGTATTAAATAAAATGTATAAATGTAATATCAATGTATTAAATAAAAGTATAAATGTAATATCAACTAGACCTTGGACATCTCTTGAACTCACAGAGATTTTCATGGGACTTGAGCTATAATCTTATTAACACTCATTTATGATGTAATGGAATTTAGGGACATCAGAGGATTCCCAAACATACTAATGGCATTATTAAAATAGTTCATATTAAGTGCAACCTGAGGTCTTATCAATGTAGTTGGGTTCTCCTAAGCATCCATCTGCCACAGTTTAGGATGTTCGTAAGGAATGACCACCATAGCTCTCCAGACCAGTTTAAGCCAAGCTGTGACTTGTGAAGACAGACCTGGCTCAACCTTCCTATACCCAAATAGGCAGAATTCATGGGCTGCTACATCAGATTCTCAATAGCTACTTCCAATGTCCCACTAGCTATTAGACCAGTAAGTAATGCCCCACTTTTTTCTTCATCTGTCAGCCAACAATATCTGGTTGTGAGTTACTGAAGTACTGGGTTTTCTTTCTTCTCAAAATTGTTTCATAGGAAAGTAAAATAAAATAAAAATCCCCAAATGGAAAAGAAAAAAATTTTCCCAACTGGCCTGTTGCAGTTTAACGTGTCTTTTGATAAATCCTTTTTGACCAAGGTTCTGCTTTTCCCTCATGAGCCGAACATTCAAATGATGGGTCTCTAGGATGGAAAACGGAGAGCTGCAGTGATAAAATATCAGAGATTAAAAGCCCATTTTATTTTAGTCTTTTGAAATCCACTTTAACTCATTAGTCTTTTATTTTATATCTTTCTCCAAAATTGCTTGGTGCCTGATCATTTCAAGGAGAAAACAAAAAGCTTCTTGGCATCTCATCTGAAGCCAAATTATTAGGTAGATTTACATCCTCCCATAATGTTGGCTTAGAGATATGTATATCTCCCATCAAGCTCATATAACCTTCGCTCAGATTTAAACTACAGGTAATCAATTCCATGGCGTTGGAAAGAGACCCCACCTATTTCTTCGAAGGGACTAGAACAAACAAATGTTTGGCCGACCACAGCTGTATTAATAAACATGAGAAAGCAATAGCTAGTGTTATTCTACTGAAATGAATGAATGAATGAATGAATGAATAAATAAATAGACTCTAAGCACTTTATTCTTCTCACATAATTTCTTCTCAGTGACATTATTGAACAGGCTGTTGAAAACAAACATCGTTAAATGAGAAAAGAAGAGCGGCAGCCTCTCCAATTCCCCACTGCAACATTTTCCAATGACGAATGCTCCCTAAATGGATTTAGCTTTTTTGAAAAGAAGTCAGAGAGAAATTTGATGTGGCCCCCTGACCCCTGGTAAGCACATGTATCTTCACCTGTCACATAACACACTAGTACTCGCTTACTTTTCAGCAAAGACTATTGATTTTGCTTATTGGCTGCAGGCGAGTCCATGAAGAACAAATTACAAAGTCAGAGGTCCACAGTTAGCAATTGCTTGCATGATAACAGGGGACTTAGCACTGCTCCAACCGTGCACCATTAGCATCCTCACAAATGGAAGGATGGGGGGCAGGGAGGGAAGTCAAGATGGAAACTGGTCTGATGTTTCCACAGGTTACAGAAGAGGATGAGACGAGAGGAAATGGGATTAAACTGGAGACACAGGAGGGGTTTATTAGAGATAGCAAAGAATTTCTTGAGGGAGACCTGGAGCTTGGGGCAGCCAGGGAAGATGGTTCCCTCTTTGGGGGGTCTTCTAAAGCTAGAGATCCCATTGCCTGAGGTGGCTAAAATGAGATTCTCTCTGAAGGAAAGGGTGTGCACTAGCTAAGTTCTTTAGGTGCCTTCTAGATTCTGAGATCCTTTGATTCTTACTAAAGACTGGAAGGCAAGATAGGGTGTGGCATCAAAGCCTGGGTATTTAGTCTGAAAAACAAATAGGAAAGAAAGTGGGATGCAATGATTTCCAAGACTTTTCTTGTCATTGACTGCTCATTTCCTTTTATTACTGGCCATTTTAAATGACATAGAACTAACAAATAATGTAGGCATCTGAATTGTTCTCCAGCTACTTGAAAGCTCTTTCCAGATGGAATTTTTAAAGACCACTGTCCAAACCTCCTTACTGCTTCTCTCCATAGCCTTGACAAGTAGAAGAAAATGAACAGCACTTGGAACCACGGACACTGGAAAATTCTGGCTGGGAGTTCAGATTTTAATTCCAGAAGAGACTGTCTTGGAATCCCTAGATCATGACACTAAGGATTAAAGCAAAGAGACACATGGCAGTTTTAAAAAAAGACTTGTCATAGAACTAATGAATCATTTTCATAACATGTATATTCTCTCAGAGGGCAAATGTTAAGTACATCAGTCATGTACTGCAAATCTGGGGCTTTTGACAGACATGGGGAAATAGAGTAGAGTTACTCAGGCCTTTTGTATGGCTTAATCAGGAAAATAAATATTTGAGACACCTATCTGAAAGTTAATACTACATTATGTTGGTTTTGCAGATGACCTTTTGTGTGTGTGTATGTGTGTGTATGTGGTGTGTATGTGGTGTGTGTGTGTGTGTGTGTGTGTGTGTGTGTGTGTGTGTGGTGCACACCTAGGATTTCAGCAGTAACACCTCTTCATCTAGGCAGATGGAAAAATCTTGGGCAGCTTAGTCTTAAAGAATTGTTCCAGGTCACTTAGAGCTGAAATGGCTTGTTAAGAGTCACACAACTCGTATGTAACAGAGAAGCCTCGAACCTAGGCTTTCCTCACTCTATAACAAACCCTTAGAACCACTAGTCCAGGGGTGGGTCACCTGTGGTGTCGAGGTCACACATAGCCCTCTAGGTCCTCAAGGGTGGCCCTTTGACTGATGGATTCAGTCAAATCCACAAACCGGATTCAAAGGGCCACCCTTAAGGATCTAGAGGGCTATGTGTGACCTCAAGGCTGTAGGTTCCCTACTCCTACTGTCTATTTAGTTTCTCAGATGACCAGACATGTCAGACCATTTGTCAGTTCTATATCATATCAAATATATAAACATTAAAGCACTGTGCTAAGTTCTGGTGATCAAAAAAAAAAAAAAGACAAAACCCCTAACCTGGCTTGTAAAGACCTCATAGTCTGGGTTACCCCATTTAGGGTGTAAGTACAAAACCCTTGTCCTGTAGCATAAAAATGAAGATTTTGTTTAGCTTCTCCACTCATTGGCTGAACCTGACAGTCATTTAGGAGATTTGAAGGGGTGCCATGCTATGGAGACAGAGGCACAAGCCTGAAATAGCTGCCCTGTAAGGAAAACTTCTAAATATACCTCTCCCCACACGACATGGGGCTCTTACAAATATTATTGTGCATTATCATCAGTTTGACGGAACTGCTGAGCTAGGTTGCTGTTTTAAGTGAAAACTAAATAAAATCTTGGTCACTTTATTTTCAATGACACCACAGAGACTCCTGGTTAAGCTTCCTCTGGAGATATTTTTCAAGGAATGTTTGGCTATGCAAATCACTTACTCAAATGGCTTCTGATCTAGAAGCTGACAAGAGAATTGCATGTACTTGGAATGAAAGAGAAATGCTTTTGACAAGTCCAGCTTGGAGAACAAGGTGTGAAGGCCAGCATTAGAAAGGGGATCTGCTGTCCACTTTTAAGTCCTAGGAGCCCTATTGGATTTCAGGCAAGGAAAAGTCTCAGACATCAGAGCCAAACTATGATGCCTCCCATGATGAGGTGATTTATATATTTATTTTCTTACCAGACTCCTTTGGAGGCCCACAGCCCTTTTAGCACATAGGCTTTTTTCCCCTCTTTTTTCTTTCTTTTTTTGTGGTATCAGATGGATGGAACAAGTTTGTCATCATTTGTAGCTAGTAGTAGCTGTGAACTGGTACTTGGCGGGGGAGGGGAAGAGAGGAAGAGGCGGGAGGGAGGGAGGAGGAGTCAGTATGTTTATGTTCTTCCACAAAGATTGCTGTTACTAATTCTACTGTGGAATATGTAGAGCATCTGGAGAGGGAATTCAGTAAAGTGTGGCCAAAATAGCACTCGCTTTATGCCCTAGCTTCTGGCAGCCGTTTAAGACAGCACTGAGACAGATCATATGACCCTAGCCCTTGCAAGACCTCATCACTTTTCATGGGAGAACTGGAAAGTGCTGATCCTGAAGCGTTTATGCTGATGGAACACAGATAAAAATCTGCAGGTGTAACTTTTTAAAAATTTAGTATGTGAAGCATAAAAAATATATATCAGTACCTCTATACATCACCCAGATCTGAGTGTAACACAAAGTCCCATGGATGAAAAAAGTTCCCTCAGTTGCAGCCCACCCTCTGAAAGCCCACAAGATTGAAGCCCTGTAGACATCACTTTTCCTTTCGTATTTCTCAAAGAAGAAACAGGGTGCAGTATGTAATGGTAATAGGTGACATTTATGATGTTTCCTGTTTTATGAAGCACAACAAAGAACCCAGTGGTAGGGGCAGTATGAGTACAGATGAGGAAATAGAGGCTCAGAGAACTAACTGGCTTAGAGATCACAGGTCATAGATTTATCACTGTTAAGTTTCCTCAGGGATCATCTATTACAACTCCATCACGTTATAGATAAGAAAACTAAGGTCCAGGGTCACAGAGGTCAAAAGTGACAGAATGGAGGTTTCAAGCCCAAGTCTTTTGACTTTGGGTCTAATGCTCTTTCCATTGTACCCTATGACCTCTAGGCACTGTGACCTCTAGCCCAAGGTTATACTAGTAAATGGCAAAGCCAGGGCTCTAATCCAGGTCTTCTGACTCCCAAGTTTAATGCTCCTTTTAATGTCCTCACATTGTATTCTTGAGGTCTTATTCTATAGAATGTATGACAGTACCATAACTCCATTTGTGAGTATGTTGTTTTTGTTGTTAGTCATGTCTCATTCTTTGTGATCTCATTTGGGGTTTTCTTGGCAAAGTTACTGGAGTGGTTTCCCATTTCCTTCTCCAGATGTGTGTGTGTGTGTGTGTGTGTGTGTGTGTGTGTGTGTATGCATGTACACACAGATTGTGTGGGTGTGTATGTGTATTTAGGGGCAGTCAGAGAACAGAAGTATACAAGTTTGGAAGCTATTTGTTGGACCTGGAAAAAGTCATATTGATTTTTCTGAAACATAGTCCATTTACTCTGTACATATCTTGTATATCCCATATAAGTTTTGAGATTCTTTATCTCAGCTCCCATGCCTACTGACAAGTTGGATACCCAGAACTTGGCTAGTTATATCTTCCCTCAGGGGTATACGGAATTGCTGAGGGTTTGTAGAAGTGTCTTTTTTTATGCCGCCATGGACTTGAATTCCCATTGGTATTTTTCTTCCTAAGACTATCATGTTGAGTCATTCAGCCTTATGTATCTTTTAGAAAGGGTTATTTACTAAGGATGGAGAGTGGGAACAGTTAATACAAAGCATCCTCCCCCGATTTTGTGAGATATTCTCCCACAAATATGTACAGAGTTCAAAGCAATGTTGACTCAAGCTTAGAGAATACAAGTGACAAAGAGATAATTCAGAACTTCTGGTCACTTGGAGTCCTTTTCTCCTATTTGTAGGGTACTCAAAGATTTCCCCTTAAGCATAGTGAATCTGTGTCTAGTCTCTCCTAGGCTTCTAAAGCAGATACAGATAGTGCCACTAGCACCTGCTTTCCCGGGGAACAACATGATGATACTGATAAGAATATGGAAAAATCAAAATCCTCCAGACTTTTTGAAGCTCCACTTTCCTTTCCAACCCTTTTTTCTTCGGGGGGGGGTGTGTTCTGGAATGCCCTTTCTTTAATTTCTGGAATTTTAAAATTCCAGTTAGCTCAATACTTTTTTATAACCCAGTGGGCATGAGGGAATCTCTCAACCAATTAGAACAGACTTCTTGTTTGGTACCATTCCATTTTATCAAATGACTGACAAAGAATTTTCACATTTAGTCAAAAACCTATTATTGCAATTGATTGGGCATTTTATAATTTACTTTAAATAGAATTGAGTTGAGCAAATTATTGGTCCTCACTCTCATACTTTATATAGTTACTGACATATTTTCTCCTCCATTACAATGTGAACTCCTTGAAGGCAGGGAGAATGTTTTTGCCTTCTCTCTGTCTCCAATCCATGTCGACTGACTAGTTCTGCCATTAGACATCAGAGCACATGTGGAAGTCCTTTCAGAACTTGATGGTTGGGGAACTTACTCAGAGCTGTAACTAGAGTACATTGCTCCCAGGATACTGAAATATAGAAGACTTTATCCCCAGGGTGTCGAAATCTAGAGACTACACGCCACTGACAGTGCTTATAGTCCTATAATTTAGAAGCATTTAACACCTAGTTAGCAAGAATAATTAGTAACAAAAGGAGGTTACCAGACATCATGTTTCCTTCCTCCAGCCTAGGCTGACCCTGCTCCTTTTAATCCTGCTCAATTGAATTTGCCTTAGAAAGTTTATTTGAAGGCACATTTTGGACCACTTGCCCAACTACAAAAATGGTTAAATTTGGCTCTGTCTCTCCATCAGGAAGACAAGTTCCTTGGCACTGGCATCTTCATATTGACCGTCATTTGGAGATCTGCAGTTCCTAACTACACCCCTTGTACATGTAGCATGATAGTAAAGTAATGAGACAAAATTGATTAACCACAAGTGAAAATAGTTTTTGTTACTTTATAATCGTACCTAGAACTTGTTCTGAAATTCTTAGTGCAGGTATAAAAATACATGCATGCAGTGTTCCAAAAACTCATGTGTAAGACAGTTGTTTAGAACTCAGAATGCATTTTTTTTCACCCTGAGGAAACATGGTGGTTAGATTCTCAGACAGGCCCACAAAAGGCTATTAAACCCAGAATGTAGCTGAAATACCCTACTCTTGAAACAAAAATAGTTACAAATAATATTTTTTGAAAAACTAAACCAAAGCAGAAAGAAGGAATAAAACGAATACATTTTTTATTTATCATTAATATGGTGCTCAAGGAAAACCAGATTTAATTAGATGAAGCCTAGTTTGCCTCAGTTTCCTCATCTGTAAAGTGAACTGCAGAAGGAAAAGGCAAACTGCTCCACTATTTTTGCCAAGAAAATCCCAAATGGAGTCACAAAGAGTTGGACACAACTCAACAATAACAAAAATAACAACAATAAAGAGATGGAGATAGAACTTTGTGGAGATTCTGAAAGGAATTTCTCAACTCTTTTGAGACTTTACAGGAGAATGGCCCTTATTTCATCGTTTCCATGTTTGATTTCACTTCAGCGTTTTTTACTCTGATACATGTGCTTTGATGGCATTATCTTTTAGTTCCTAGCACACAGTTAGGGTCGTTTGGGGCTCATGAGTGTAATGGAGAGGGGGAAAAGAGGAAGAAGATGAGGGGAATGTAAAAAGGGAGAGAAAGGGAGAGGGTGAGAGAGAGAAAGAAAGAAAGGAGCAGGAAAAGGGGCAGGGTTGGAGAAAGAGAATAGGAGGGGCAGGGAGAAAGAGGGAGAGAAGAGAGATAAAAGTTTTCTTGAGGTCACTAGACTAGAATTGAAAGTGAGAGGAAAGGAAATAAAGTCGTATATGAATGAGTAAAATAATTTTCAACTGCATTGGATGTGATAGAAGAAGAAAAGGTGAGGATATGACAAATGTGCAGAAATATCTTGTACAGGGAAGGAAGTCGAAGGGATAGATATTGGGTCATTCAGTTCTTGATGCTCAGGAACCAACGTCCCATAATAGGAGCCTGCTTGCTTAGATCTCCTTGATATCATCGTAACCATTGCTTGATACCTCATTAGAGCAATGTTAATAACAATTATAAAAATTTATTCAGTGCTTTTAAAATTTCCGAACTAACTCCAATGGAGCCATGGTCATTCTTGGCAGCTAAGTGACCCAATCAGTAAATGTTGGACTTCCTGTAGTCAGGAAGACCTGAGTTGGAATCCTCCCTTAGAAACTTACTACTTGGGGGCAGCTAGGCAGTGCAGTGAATAGAGAACTGGCCCTGGAGGCAGGAGGACCTGAGTTCAAATTTGATCTCAGACACTTGATTACACTTACTAGCTGTGTGACATTGGGCAAGTCACTTAACCCCAATTACCTTGCCTTCCCCCCTCAAATAAAAGAAGCTTACTACTTGGTTGCCTGTATCAAATTTCTTACCTGTGCTTCAATGTCCTAACCTCTAAAATGAAAGGGTTGTATTTGATGGTCTTTTAGTTCTAAATCATTGATCATATGAAATCTCCTTTATGTATTTTATCCCATTTGTGCCTCATAATGACTTTGTGAGGTAGGTACTACAGCTATTAGCATCTCCATTCTAAGGCCCAAACCTATTCATTGTGACTATTTGGAATGGGGGGGGATAAGAATATGTCCCTCCCTAATGTGGCTTCTACTAGAACAACAGGTCTCAGAAAAGGGTGGAAAGCAATGGTTTATATGGCAGATTGAAGCTATGGGTCTTGCTAAGTGGGATTGGATTTCCTCGTTTCAAAAACTGACCTTTCTTTAAAAAGAGTCACTCCCTTATTGTTTCAGTTCTGTCTGACTCTTTGTGACCCCATTTGAGGTTTTCTTGGCAAGGATACTGGAGTGGTTTGCCATCTCCTTCTCCAATCTAATTTTGTTGTTGTTGTTCAGTTTTGTTCAACTCCTTGTAACCCCACTTGGGGTGTTCTTGGCAAAAATACTGGAGTGGTTTGCCATTTCCTTCTCCATCTCATTTTATAAATGAGGAAACTGAGACAATTAGGGTTAAATGACTTGCACAGGGTCACACAGTTAGTAAGTGTCTGAGGCCAGATTTGAACTCAGGAAGAGGAGTTTTCCTTACTTCAGGCCCAGTGCTCTGTCTACTATGCCACCTAACTACCCTACTGATTTCCTATTGACCTCTAAGTCTATCATGTAACTCCTATCATAGAAGTTGGGGATGTTACTCCATTCCCCAGAGGCAGCTAACACCAAACTGTAGGCCTAATAGGGCCCAGCACCTGTATTGATTTGTATTCTAATTCTGTCCTCTTTCCAGGAAGGCTGGCATATCATATCTTTAAGGCTACTGTTAAGATTTATATGCACTGCTTGAAGAGGTCCCTTCTGCTGGTTTAACCTGTTTGTCCTAAGCCAAAAATTTCCTTGAAAGTTCAGGCTTGTAAACTACTTTTCCTCAGATGCCGGTAGATAGAACAATGAACCTTGCTTGAGTTAGGAAGATGAGTTTAAATCCGGTCACAGAAACTTACTAGTTGTGTGACTCTTGGCAAATTACTTAACCTCTGCCTGCCTCAGTTTCCTAACCTGCAAAATGAGGATAATAGCAGCATCTACCTCGAAGAGTTGTGAGGATCAAAGGAAATAGTATTTGTAGAGTATTTAGCATGATACTTGAACCATAGTAGGTACTTTATAAATGATAACTCCTTTCTCCTTCCCTGCCTTCCCTGAACAAGGTTGTTTCTTTATGGAATTCTTTTAATGAAATTCCATTTCCTTAACTAGCTTGCTACTAAGCAACTTATTATCAAGGCTGTACCCTAAATAGCTACAAAACAAATGATGCTCTCCTAAGGATGCTGAAACAGAAACTGAGCCCTCTCAGATTTAGGATTTGTGGAATTACATGCTACCAGCCATACAGCAACCAAATGAAGTTGATTGCTTACTGACTATTCTCAGTCTTGTGATCTTGGGAAGAAACATATTCTACTACAGTGTTCTATACACCTTTGCTTAAAAGGACCTGAGATTTTGCAGCTTGGTAAGGGGGAAGCAAATTGTGCCTGGAAACCCTTTTCCAGGCAGTATAGTGGGCAACGTGCAGTATGTAGTGGGAAGTGTCAGGGGGAACATGAATTACTTGACGTCACAGTGTGTAACTATAAGTTCATGCGTATGAGACTCCCAAGAAAGGTTTTAGATTTTGAGGAGTGCCTATAGACATACTTTTCTGTTCTCTCTCATATTGGTAACTAAGTCATCATTTTTTTCTCATGTGATTGTTTTGAATCTCAAGATTTTTCATGTGATCCTCTTGGGACAGAAGTAGTAATTCTCACAATTTCTTAGTTCCTTTTGTGTGAATAGCAACTCACTTTGACCTTTGGATTGGAGCCTGGACATTAGGAAAGGAAAGTCATAGGTTTACAAGAGTAAGTAAGAGACACTGATGTCTCCCTCAAGGAGTAGGGGAGAGTTGTCCATCCTTCCCCCACCCCCTGCCTTTGGCTCCAGGGTAAGTACTATAATGCCCAATGGAGCCAGAAGGGAAGAATCTGGCTGATAATATCTAAACCAAGACCATCCAACTCAAATAATCCAAAGCACTGAAGTGTTTAGGGGCATCTTTAAACTTGTTATTTCTTCTATGTGTCTAGTCCACCAAGAAAGAAAAGTGAGGGAAAACCTAGGGTTTTTCAAATAAAAAAAATATGACCTAAGGACACGGCATACTTTGTGCTCAATAAGACATTTCCAGAAACAGAAATTTCCTACCTTCAGGGATTCCAATTTGATTCAATTCAGCTATTTCTTCAATTCAGTGGTCAAAATGTATTCATACCCACCTGAGATTTTTATTAGTGCCTTTCTGCTATCTGAACTCTTCTCCAACCTGTGAATAATGCTTGTAGCTTTATTGATACTAAAGAAAAACGAGCTTTCTTTTAAGTAGTTGTTTGAAAAGCAATTTTTCCTGGGAACAGGTTTCTTCTCCCAACTCTTAAAACAGATCTATTACCCTAGTCATTTTATCCCATTCTACAACACAAAAATAGGTGGTAGCCGTACAGACAGAGCATTCCTGTAGATTTTGAGGGTGTTTGTGTGTGTGTGACTGGTGGCAAACCCTCAGGAGATGGGTTCAAGGTGGTATGAACTGCCTCCCTGACCATTCATCCAGTAAGACATATATCCCCCTCTTTCTGGGATCTGTGCCCCAAACAGAGATCAATTATCTCTGTTTGGGAAGACCAACATTCCTTTAACCGGGCTGGGCTCCTGCTTAGACCATGGTTTCTGGCAAGAATGTTCTCCACTTGTTTCATCAGCTCCTTTATCAAGGCCATATTCATCTCTTTACCCTATGCTCAGGGCAACTAATCAATAGGTAATATTAACTTTCCCAGAGAGACAACTGTGACAGTCGGTCCTGAGAGATTTCTGTGATGTTACTCATTTCCCCATCAGTCCTGGGTGCTCTAGTCTTCCCTGACACAACCCCCTTAGAGGTGATGAGTCTCATAAAGGAACTGCCAAGACTTCCATTCCATTAACCTGCTTTTGGCACATGCTGCTAAGATACTTGTTACTGAGGCTGGGCCCTAAGTACCCATAAGCAAATCATGCTATCCTAAGGATGTTGAAACAGAAACTGAGCCCCATGAACTTTAGGATATGGGGAACCACATGCTATCAGCCATACAACAACCGAGTAAAGTTGTTCTCCTGTAATCATGGAGACAATACTCTCTCCCTCTGTCTCTCTCTGTCTCTGTCTCTCTCTCTCTGTCTCTCTCTGTCTCCCTCTGTCTCTCTCTGTTCCTCTCTCTCTCTCTCTCTCTCTCTCTCTCTCTCTCTCTCTCTCTCTCTCTCTCTCTCTCTTTGCTTTTTGGAGGGCAATTAGGGTTAAATGACTTGCCCAAGGTGACACGGCTAGTTTTTGTGTTAAGTGTCTGAGGCCAGATTTGAACTCAGGTCCTTCTGATGCCAGGGCAGGTACTATATTCACAATACTCTCTATCTTAAAAGGAAAACCTTCACTTAGTTGAAGCAAATGTTCTCTGGGGTTTATCAGTAAGGAACATTGATTTTGCCTGAGTGTTGTGTAATTTGTATAATGACATCCATTTTGCACAAGCTTTTATTAAGTGCTTACTATGTGCTACGCCCTGTGGATAGAAAGAAAGGGTAAAAAGATTTTCCCTGCCCTCACAGGGCTTATAATCCAGTGGAAGACACAACATGCAAACAGTTATGTATATACAGGATAGATGGAAGATAATCTGGGAAAGAAGGCACTAGTAGTGTGGGAGGAGATGGACAGCTGGAATTTCCCACAGAAAGCAGAGGGAGGGAGGAAGAGGAAGGTACAAACATTTATTAAGCTCTTAGAATGGGCTCACTTATGTAAATATTATTAAAGTGCTTTACAAATATTGTCTCATTTGCAAGGTAGAATTTAAAGTGATTCTTGAAGGAGGCCTGGGAAACCAGCAGACAGAGATGAAGAGGGAAAGCATTACAAATATGGAGGACAGTAAAGCCAGTCTCAAATATTATAAATACCAAATGTTTCTTGTTGTTTGCCTGGTATTCAAGACCCTCCAACAATTTGACATCACCCTTCCGTAGAACCTATATCACACCTTTCTCCTCCTCATATGCTATACTCCTTACTAATAAGATTACTATGACCCTTGAATTCACCCTCAATAAATCATTAACAAACATTCATTAATCACCCTCTACAATCCTAACATCATACTAGATATTAGGAATTTATACATACATACATATATATTTATATATGAAATCTCTCTGAAGGCAGAGATGATTATATTCTCTATATATCATATATGGAGTATAATCTCTATATAGTATACTATATGTAGTATAATATATCCTATATATAGCATAGTCATCTCTATAAATCATCTCTCTATAATATACTATGTATAGTGTACTATATGTAGCATATTAATGTATATATTATAATCATCTCTGCCCTCAGAGAGATTACTGAAATTCTATTAGAATGTAAGCTCCTGCCTCTATATCTTTGCTAATTCTATTTCATATAAATATAATAACCTTCCTCCTCTTCTTTGTCTGTTGAATTCCTACCTACCCTTGAAAGTCTAACTAAAAAAGCCATTGCCTTGATAAAGTCTTCTTCTTCCTTTGGTAATGATCTTTTGATAATGACCTTTTGCCTTAAGCTTCATCTATAATTTGGTCAGTCAGTCAACAAACATTTATTAAGCACCTGTTATGTACCAGGCACTATGCTAAGGGCTGGGAATACAAAGAAAGGTAAGAGATAGTCTCTGCCCTCAAGAAGCTTGTGATCTAATGAGAGAGACAACATACAAATAACTATGTACAAACAATCTATATACAGGATAAATTGGAGACCCTCACCCTTCTAGAGAGGGGACTAGAATTAAGAGGGATCAGGAATGACTTCTAGTAGAAGGTGGGATTTCAGGAATTTGAAAGAAATTTAGTTTTGAACTTCTCTGATGTGTTTACTATTGGGAATTAGAGTTACCTGTAATATTGTTCTTTCTGGTGACCTGTGTTTGTGTCTACCCTCTCCTCCCACTTAAACTATAAGCCCCTTGAGGGCCGAGGCATATCTTATTAACAACGTGCTCCCTGCCCTCATTTATATAGCAATATAAATTATTATATAAATGTTGAACAATATATTATGAAGCACTTTACTTAGCATTAATTCCTTGGGAGAACCCTGTGAGCTAATTATTGCAGGTATTATTATAGTTATTCGACCAATGAGGCACAGAAGAGATGGATTCGAACCCAGGGCTCACAAGACTTGAAGACCAACACAAAATACAGTGATCTGTGCTTAGTTTGTACTGAATGGATGAATAGCAATAATTATGAGAACCATCATTTAAACTAGTGCCTCCTAGACCCTGTAATCATTGGATAGATATTTTACATTTACTAATCTGTGTATGAGTTGTCCCTCTCCTGTGCCCATTCTACTAGAATGTAACTCTTCAATGGCAGCGATTGGTTGCCTTTTTTTCAATGTATCCCCCATCATCTAGTACAGTGTCTGACATAAAGTAAAGACTTAATAAGTGCTTGTTGAATGAATGAATGAATGAATGAATGAATGAATGAATGAATGAATGAAACAAAGGACTCGTCAAATTGACAGCCTTGTTTTTTACCTTTTTGTGGTACTCCTCCCCAACCTGAGCTGCAAACATCAATCAGTCCTTGTTAGAGAGATCCTTGAGAGAGATGCTGGGGATGCTTAATGCTTACATTAAGGCAAGATAATACCATGGAGAGGCCCTCCATACTGCTCTGACAAATCTCTGATGAGAGTCACAGTTAGGTCTGCAAAGTGAGCTTGTTTGAAGGACACGCCACTATCATTGATCTGGCCTACATGTGCCTCTTGGTGCCAGCTATTTGACCCTTAATAATATGAATTCATAAAGCTTGAAGCCAGCTAGGTAATATTAGAATCTAGACCAGTCATATTCCAAAGGGCAAAACTTTTACATCTTAGCTCCTCAGACTTCCAAACTTTCAAATGGGTGATAAGATTGCTGAGTGGAGAGACAAGTTGTTTAGGAAAAATACGACTTTACTAACCCAGAGTTAAGACTATATCTCTGAGGATTCTGGATCCTGGTTCTTTGTGCTTTGAAACTCCTAAAAATATCAAACACTTATGTGAAGATTTTTAAAAAATCATTCAAAAACATATGTTGTTGTTGTTTGGTTGTTGCAGTTGTGTCCAACTATTTGTGACCCTCATTTGGGGTTTTCTTGGCAGTAATACTGGAGTAGTTTGCCATTTCCTTCTCTAGCTCATGTGATGGATGAGGAAACTGAGGTAACCAGGAGTAAGTGACTTGCCCAGGGTCACACACAGCTAGTAAGTGTCTGAGGCCAGATTGGAACTCAGGAAAAAGAGTCTTCCTGACTTCAGACCCAGCACTCTATCCATTTCACCATCTAACTGCCCCTCACAAATGTATGTTTTACTCTATATCATGCCAAGCACATTGGCATTTAGGAATATTTGAATTTTTGAACTTTCTTCCAGATAGTTGGTGGTCACAAGACTACAGATAGGGAATTAGAATAAATGTGGAGGTTCTCTAGTCCAACTCTCCAATTTTACAAATGAGGAAATTGAGGTACAAGAAATTTAAATGACTTGCCCTACATCATGAAGATAATAGTCAAAATTCGAACTCAGCTCCCCTGACTCCAATTCTCTCTCTTTCTTTGTTTGCCTTTTTTTGGGGGGGGCAATTGGGGTCAAATGACTTGCTCAAGGTCACACGGCTAGTTTTTTGTGTTAAGTGTCTGAGGCCGGATTTGAACTCAGGTTCTCCTGACTCCAAGGCTGGTGCTCTATTCACTGCACCACCTAGCCACCCCTCCAGTCCTCTCTTAATTTCACTTTGCTAAAGTCTTCATTGAAATGGCTTTGACCCTGGGCTCTGAACCCTGAAATCTCAACTTTTTTGGAATCAGCAAATTCTCTAAAATGTGATATACATGTGGAGAGGTGGGGAGGGAGGAGTATCCTACCCACTGAGCTAGGGTTTTCTTTCTTGTTGTAATTATATGAAAATCACTAAATCTGACTTGATGTAACTGAGTTGATTAACTATTCTGCCCCGCTATGATTATGGCCCCAAGTCTGCAAAAGTCACTCACTGATGGTCTGAGTGTCCTGGCACTGACCTCCAGCCTTGCTTTTCTTCCTTTTCTCTCTATCATGCACTTCAGATGACAAGTATGCTTTTCCTGGGGGTATTTATTGGCAAAGAAAAAATCATACTCATAGAAATAACCAAAGTTCTCAGGTCATCAAAAGGGCAGCTAAGATTTCTATCCAATCATCAGACTGAATGGCCCACAAGCTTTCTGACCTCTTCTGACTAATTAACATTGGCCCAGACTAAGTGTCCTGTCCCAGTGGTCCCTGAGGCCCCAGAACTATAGCATCCCACAGTCTTTTCAAAGACAATGACATCTTTCTTCCCAGAGGCAGGTGCTTGACTCCCACTCCTTGTTGGTGGGTGACTCTCTGGAGTTCATTTATTTAAGCTGCAATTCCGGGTTTACCTTTAGTCAATCAGGAAGCCTCTTGATCAATGGTGGGTTTTTGATGCTCCTGTCACACCTGCCCCCTTAATCATTAAATAATGTCAAGTTCCATTCCCAGGGAGAGGATATCACAACAGCCTCATTGTATTTTCCCTTTTTCTCCCTTTCAATTCAATTCAACCTAACAAGTATTATAAAAATAATAATATTTATATAGCTCTTCAAAGTCTGTACATTGCTTTACAAATATATTGTATTATCCCCACAACTCCCATAGGAGTTAGGTGCTATTATTATCCCTATTTTACAGATTAGGAAATGAAAGCAAAGGGAAGTTAAGTGACTTGCCCAGGGTCACACAGCTAGAATGTAGTTGCAGCAAGATTCAGACTCAGAGGTTCCAGCACTCACTCTACTATGATATATAACATCCTTCATTGATTAGCTACTTTTTGAAAGGTACCTATGCTAAGGGACTGGAGGGACAGGGAGTACATTATGACAGCTTTCAGTTAAAGAATGAGCAGGTTTTGTGGAATGATGAATGGTGCTAATTCTACAACCACTTCAAGCCTGAGTTTGGGGCTCGGTAATAGATACTAGTGTCAGCTCCAGGTTCTATTATCCATCTGGGGTAGTCTGCTAGCAGACTTAGGCTGCAGAGGTAAGTCCAGAACACGTTTACAGATGCTTCCTAAGGTCCCTGTGTTATTTTTGGCTTAGGAGTGAGCTGCTACATAAATAATTTTTGATGAATTGATAGTGTTGCCCAAACCAACCACCCTTGGTGGGGGGGGGTAGTTAAAAGGAAAGGAGAGGAAGAAAGGGAGGGAGGGAGGAAGCAAGTGGGAGGGAGAAAGGGAAGAAGGAAAGTAGGGGTGGAAGGAGGGAGGGAGGAAAAAGGTTAAGGAAAGAGGTAGGAAGGAAGAGAAGGGAGGGGAAAAGAAAGAGGGAAAGAGGAAGGGAGGAAGAAGGGGAAGGAAAGGATGGAATGAGGGAAGGAGGGAGGAAAGGAGGAATGAGAGAGGGGGCAAGGGAAGGACAGAGGAAATAAAAAGGGGAAGGGAGAGAGGGAGGTTAAAAGGGAAGGTAGGGAGGGAGGAAAGGAGGGAGGGAGAGAGGGAGGGAGGAAAAAAAGAAAGAAGGAAGGAAGGGAACATAGGGAATGGTCTCTGTTTATTATAATTGCCAGGCTAAAGTTCCTTCCACGGTTGCCCCAGACAATTCATTTAGTGTATTGATGATTATGCACAATATCAAATACTCCATTTCTTCTTCCATTTTCCCTCTCTGCCACCTGACTCGCTGCCTCTTGGGCAGCTGATTTGACTTGCTTTGCAGTTCTTATCTGGAAGGCACCCCTTCCTTCTGCAGTTTGCTGCTTTCTTGTGACTTCACAGGAGAACTTATTCTTCCAAGGTGACCAGATTGGTAGAATGAAAAAAAAAGGCTATAAAGTAATGAGGCTAATTCTACAGCCACCCAGAAGAGTAGTTTGGTTATTTTAGGTTATTTTATATATATGCAAAGTACCATCTTCTATATAGGTCTCCTCCAGCCCCCCAGCCCCTGAAGCACAGAATAATAGAATTTTAGATTTTCCATATAATTTCGCCTAACCCCTCATTTTATTAATAATGATAATGGGTAACTGTCAGGGTCCATTGCTAGGACTAAAGGGGCTTTTCAGACTCATTAGACTAGCCAGTCAGTGCTGAAAGCAATAGGCCCTTTTATTTGGCACATTTCAAAGAAGTTAAGAGGAGTGGCACAATGAATTATGGAGTGGTGTAATGGAGGGAGAGTCAGTCTCAGAGCCGAGAGGATCTGGGTTCATGTTCCACCTCAGACACATTCTAGGTAACTTAATGTGTCAGTGTCTTAAGACTATATAAATGGATGCCCATTTGTATTGACATTGATAGCTGGACTTCTCCTTACTGGAAGTTCCCCAAACCAATAGAATCAAAGATCCAGTTGCGCACAAAGTAGACTCATGTAGCTAAACTGGAGACAATATATGTGTGTGTGTGTGTGTGTGTGTGTGTGTGTGTGAGAGAGAGAGAGACAGAGAGAGAGAGAGAGAGAGACAGAGAGAGAGACAGAGACAGAGACAGAGAGAGACAGAGACAGAGACAGAGGAGAAGAGAGACAGAGAAAGAAGGAGAGACAGAGAGAGACAGAGACAGAGAGACAGAGACAGACAGAGAAAGAGACAGACAGACAGACAGAGACAGAGAGAGAGGCAGAGACAGAGAGACAGAGACAGAGAGACAGAGAGAGACAGAGACAGAGAAAGGCAGAGACAGAGACAGAGAAAGAGACAGAGAGAAAGAGACAGAGAGAGACAGAGACAGAGAGACAGAGAGAGAGACAAACATGTGTGTAAATAGGATTAGTAAAGGAAGGTGACTTGGGGTACTTAACCCACTGATCCTCAGTTCTGAGACTGGGTTGCCACCTCCACAGCAACTCTCCATACTGGGGCTGGGACACCTTGAAAGCATTCCTGGGAGGGTGGGGAAAGGATACTCTGAGGGATGTTGCCTAGGCAAGAGGAGGAAGTCCATAATCTTGAGATAGGCTGTTCCTAGGATTTGGGACATGGTGAACTCTCCCTGGTATTCCTGTTGCAAGGCAGCTTATTCAGCTTGGTCGGGGCAGCCAGGTATTGAACAGAAAAGGGAGAGATTCTGTTAAAGTGAATGTGATTAGTTTCCCTCCCCAGAAGTCACAGGCAAGTGAGGCACCAAAAAAGCTGGGAAAATGTAACCTTCTAGCCTGGAATAGAAAATTCTACATATAGGGTGTCCAGAAGGAAAGTAGGAAGAAAATGAACATTTTTCAAACACCAACACTGTACTAAGCACTTTACAAATATTATCTCATTTAATCTTTTTTTTAAACAAATGCTTTATTAACTCCTGTTTTACATCATTCATTTCTGCCAGATTTTGAGTTACAATTATTTTCCCCCCTGTTTTTCCCCTACCCACCCTCCCAGAATAGCAGTCCCACAAGATATCACTTCCTCCATCCTGCTCTCTCCCATATCTTCTCCCATACCCCCTTCGACTTTTCCATTAGAGCAAGGTGAATCTCTGTACCCTGATGCCTGTACATCTTATCTCCCAATTACATGCAAAAGAGTATTGATAATAGTGTTTATATATATTTGAAACATTTAATTTTAAGACCTCGAATTTCAGATCCATTCCCTTCCTCCCTTGTCACCCATTCCCTCTGGGAAGATAAGTAATTCAGTATGTGTTGTACATGTATAACTATGCAAAATATTACCATGGTAGATATATTATACAAGGCTGCTTATAATTCCCTCCCACCCATCCCACTGCCCACCTGGTCCATTCCCTACTTAATGCTGTCCCTCTTCTATAGTGGGTACTTCAAACCTCCCCTCCCCCCAAGAATGCCTTTCCATCCATCACCCCTCCTCTCATCCACCTTCCCCCTATTCTGCTTCAGGTTGAGATATCCCATTTAGTATGTATGTCATTCTCTCCCTGAACCAAATTCAATGAGAATGTGGTTTTGCCTTTTTTGCCTTCCTATTCTCCCCCTCTGTTGCAACCACTTCCCCTTGCTTCTTCTACATAAGATAGTTTACCCTACCCTGTCTCTCCCCATCTCCTCTTGCCACTTTCCTCTCTCACCTCATAATTTCATCCCTTGAGTATTCTCCCTTCCCAACAAATTCAACCTATGCCCTCTATCCATATATAACTGTAACCATCTACACACACCTTCACATATGTATTCATATGACAACACACCCTTCTTGCATTATTTTCATAGTGAGAAAGATATCATCAGTCACAGTTATTGCTTTTCCATATAGGAATGTAAATACTTCAACTTTGATAAGTTCCTTTTGATTTCTTTTCCCTGATTACCTTCTCAGGCATCTCTTGCTTCTTGTGTCTGGATGTCAAATTTTCTATTCAATTCTGTTTTTTCCTCAAGAATGCTTGAAAATCCTCTATTCCACTGAATGACCATATTTTCCCCTGAAACAAAATACTCAGTTTTGCTGGGTAGGTGACCCTTGGGTTCATTCCCAGTTCTTTTGCCCTCTGGAATATCATATTCCATGCCCTTGATCCCTCAGTGTAGAAGCTGCCAGGTCCTGGGCTATTCTGATTGTGTTTCCACAATATTGAAATTGTTTCTTCCTGGCTGCTTGTAGTATTTTCTCCTTGATCTGGGGATTCTGGAACCTGGCTATAATATTCCTGGGAGTTTTCTTTTTGGGATCTTTTCAGGAGGTGATCGGTGGATTCTTTCAACCTCTATTTTGCCCTCTGGATCTAAAACATCAGGGCAATTTTCCTTGAGAATTTCTTGAAGGGTGATTTCTAGGTTCTTTCTTTGATCATGGCTTTCAGGTAGTCCAATAATTTTTAAATTGTCTCTCCTAGATCTATTTTCCAGGTCAGTGGTTTTTCCTATGAGATATTTCACATTGCCTTCTATTCTTTCATTTGTTTGGATCTGCTTAACAGCATCTTGATTTCTCATAAAGTCATTAGCTTCCATTTGCTCCAGTCTAACTCTGAAGGAATGAATCTCCTCAGTAAACTTTTGAGATTCTTTTTCCATCTGGCAAATTCAACTTTTTAAGGCATTCTTCTCCTCATTGCCCTTTTTGGGCCTCCTTTGCCATTTGAGTTAGTCTATTTTTTAAGGTGTTGTTTTCCTCAGTCAGGCTGTTGACCCTCATTTCATACTTTTCCTGCATCCTTCTCATTTCTCTTTCCAATTTTTCCTCCACTTTTCTTATTTGATTTTTAAAGTCCTTCTTTAGGTCCTCTGTGGCCTGCAACCCACTCATGTTTACCCCTGGGGCTTTTGGAGCAGGACTTCTGACCTCACAGTCCTTTTCCCGCTCTATGCCCCCAAAATAGCAGTCTAGGGTTACATTTTTCTGTTTCCTTTGCCTTGGCATGTTGCCACTTAATTACTTGACTTTTGGGCTTGTTGCCACACTATGGCTTTAAGGCCAGATAGAGGAATTTTCATCCCGAACGTGTGGGGGGCAACTTCTGTTTCTGGCAAGCCGTAAACCCACCCACAACTTCCACCCTAGATCACAATCCAGATCCAGGGAGGTTAAAGCAAGAGCGATTACCCCCCAAGACTGATCGCTGGATCTCCCTACAATTCGCAGGCCAGGAGCTGGAGCTGCCTCTGAAAACTGCAAAATGTCGTGTCTCCTCAGAGGCTTCTAGCCCCCAGGGGAGGGAGCCGACGCATTCCCCAAATACCGGTCCCAAAGTTCATAGGACACTAACCTCTTACTTTGTCCTAGGCATGTCTATGTTGATAATTCTGGAGTCGCCACAGCTGCTGGTGTTCTGGGGTCTCTCCAGCCGGCCTCTGGCCCTGCCGCCCTGGGGCTAAAACCTCGGCTCATGGGAACTTGGGCTCCGCTCGGCTCGGCTCCCTGCACTCTACACACTGTGCGCTGCTTGCTCCCAGACCGCTGTGCTGGTCCTTCCTTCAGGGCTGCTGGGCTGTCCTCAGGGAGGTTAGCTTCTCTGTGTCGTTCTGTGGGTGCTGGGGCTCCAGAAGTCATTCAGAGTCCCCTTTTACATAGTTTGGGTGGAATCTGGGGGCAGAGTGGCTTGGATGAGCTGTTTCTACTCCGCCCGAGAATTTCTTGAAGGGTGATTTCTAGGTTCTTTCTTTGATCATGGCTTTCAGGTAGTCCAGTAATTTTTAAATTGTCTCTCCTGGATCTATTTTCCAGGTCAGTGGTTTTTCCCATGAGATATTTCACATTGCCTTCTATTCTTTCATTTGTTTGGATCTGCTTAACAGCATCTTGATTTTTCATAAAGTCACTAGCTTCCATTTGCTCCAGTCTAACTCTGAAGGAATGAATCTCCTCAGTGAACTTTTGAGATTCTTTTTCCATCTGGCAAATTCGACTTTTTAAGCCATTCTTCTCCTCATTGCCCTTTTGGGCCTCCTTTGCCATTTGAGTTAGTCTATTTTTTAAGGTGTTGTTTTCCTCAGTCAGGCTGTTGAACCTCATTTCATACTTTTCCTGCATTCTTCTCATTTCTCTTCCCAATTTTTCCTCCACTTCTCTTATTTGATTTTTAAAGTCCTTCTTAAGCTCCTCTATGGCCTGTAACCCACTCATATTTTCCTTTGGGGCTTTTGGAGCAGGATTTCTGACCTCACAGTCCTCTGACTGTTCCATGCTTCGATCCTCTTTGCCCCCAAAATAGGAGTCTAATGTTCCATTTTTCTGTTTATTTTGTTTCCTTTGCCTTGGCATGTTGCCACTTAATTACTTGACTTTTGGGCTTCTTGCCACAGTAGAACTCTGCCACCAGCCAGGGGAGCTTTGTCCCAAACATGTTGTGGGGGGCAACTTCCATTTCTGGCAAGCTGGAAACTCGCCCCACGACCTCCCCCCCAGATCACAATCCAGATCCAGGGAGGTTAAAGCAAGAGTGATTACCCCCCCCAAGACTGATGTCTGGATCTCCCTACAGTTCGCAGGCCAGGAGCTGGAGCTGCCACTGAAAACTGCAAAATGGCATATCTCCTCAGGGGCTTCTAGCCCCCAGGGGAGGAAGCCGAAGTGTTCTCCAAATACTGGTCCCAAAGTCCACAGGCCACTAACCTCTCACTTTGTCCTAGGCATGTCTGTGTTGACCATTCTGGAATCACCACAGCTGCTGGTGTTCTGGGGTCCCTCCAGCTGGCTGTTGGCCTGGCCACCCTGGGGCTAAAACCGTGGGACCTGGGCTCAGCTCTCCCCTCAGTGTGTGCTGTGCTGCCAGCTCCCAGAGCACTGCTCTGGCCCTTCCTGCAGGGCTGCTGGGCCATGCTCAGTGGGAGGTTAGCTTCTCCATGTCGTTCTTTGGGTGCTGGGGCTCCAGAAGTTGTTCAGAGTCCCCCTTTACATAGTTTGGAGGTAATCTTGGGGGAGAGAGCCTTGGAGGTGCTGTTTCTACTCTGCCATCTTGGCTCCGCCCCCTATCTCATTTAATCTTCACAAAAATCTTAGGTGCTATTGTGTAATACCCATCTTACAGATGAGGAAACTGAGGCAGGTAGAGGTAAGTGACTTGTCCTGGGTCACACAGCTAGTAAGTGTTAGACTAGACTTAAACTCAGGTCTTCCTGATTTCAGGGGCAGCCCTCTACCTACAGTGCCACCTACCTGCCCCCAGAGAAGGGTCATGGCAAAGAAAATGTAGGCTAGAGTAAAATCAGACTAGAACAACGATACATCAGGGCACTTTAAAGTTTGCAAAGCACTTTCCATATGTTATCTCATTTAATTTTTGCAACAACCCTATGAAGGTGAACAATACAGGAGTTTTTAATCTTCCTTTTACAGATAAGGAAGCTGAAGTTAGAAGAAGCTAAGTAATTAGCCCTGAGCCACCTGGTTGGTAACTATTAGAGCCAGAATTCAAAGCAAAGTCCCCCCCTTACATCAACTTCTGTACTTTGATGCTATGTTAATCTCTTGATGAAAAAAAACTGAGGTTGAGAGACTTCAGGGCAAGTGACTTGTCCAGGGTCACACAACTAGCAATGACAACACCAGAATTAGATCTTAGATGTGCTGCCTTATAATGGGATCACTGACTGAAAGTTAAAAGGGATTTCAGGGGCCCGGCTAGGTCCAAGACTCTCCTTTAATATGAATGTATATATTTATTTATTTTGCTTTTTTTTTTAAAGTGGGGAGGGCGGGGCAGTTGGAATTAAGTGACTTGTCCAAGGTCACAGGGTTAGTGTTAAGTATCTGAGTCAGAATTCAAACTCAGGTCCTCCTGTCTCCAGGGCCAATGCTCTATTCACTGTACCACCTAGCTGCCCCCAACATGAATGTATTTAAACAGTCATTTGGCCTGTGACCTTGTGAAGACAATGGCAGGTTTGCTCACTCTGGGTAGAGGGAAGGGGCCTTGAGGCCAGGAAGTTCTATCTCTGACTCACAGAGGTTGTATAACTCTGGGTAAATAGTTTAACTTCTTCAGTACCCCAGGCATCTCCCTGAGAGGTACTTTCTTCACCTGAAATTTCCCTATATCAATGAAATAACAGACTGAGTCTCTAACTCCTGTCCCTGGTCACTGCAAGACACAGATAATCCATGCAAAGATTGAATTGAAAAGAAATTATTTTAATTGAATAATTGCACAAGCCATTGCCTCTCTTTTGTAGAGGAAAGGCATTTGGGGTCTTGCTACTGATCTAAGGGGACAATTTGCTGTTCCATAAAATGACTTCTTGAGACACTAGAATGTTTTGTTCTAAAAACATTATAGAAGGGAAAAATCTTAGCATCCAGTATCCCAGCCTTTTCAGCAAAATGCCAGTGCCCAGAAAGCATTGACTTCCTGTTTAGATCATGAAAAGTAGCTCCGCTTGGGAGAGCAGTTGTCTGAGTTTGGGGCCCAGAGGCTTTATCCATGGCATCCATTTGTGGTATTGATTGAGGAGCTTATTTGGACAGTGATGTACTTAGGGAACCAGTCCTGCGTCCTGTCCTAACGCACTCTAGGGTGATGCCATGTCTGGTTCCTGCCCAAAAGTGCCTAATGTAACATGACTCATCAGAAAAGGAACATGACACATCGAAAATAAATTCTCATGACGAGTGAATTAGGCAGCAAATTAAGGCAAGTACATTGTATTATTCATGTCTAGATAATATTCATGGATAATTCAGGATCCCCAAATCTCTAGAGATGAAGCTTCTAAGGCAAATACACAGTTTCTGTGGACTTTGCGAAATCAAACCAGATTGTGCTGTATGATACATTTTCATAAAAATACTTGAAACTTGTATTTTATAAATAGGCCCAGAAGCCAGAGACATTTTTAGTACTTAGAGCAGAACTCCAAGCTCTATACTTTATCCCATATCAGGGATTATTCATATAAGAAATCTCTATCTCAGAAGAAATTTCAGAAGTTTCCTTCTCATTTTCTATGGAGAAAGTCTTTAGTACTTCCCCACCCTCATTCTCTTCCTCTAACAAAGGAGTTCCTGAAGAGTAGAAAGATCTAAGATTCTACCCCTTGATTTCTGATGTTTTTGAGTAAATCTTAGAACATTTGGTGACAAAAAGAAGCTATAGGTACAAATTCCTTATTTATTTGAACTTTTTCTATTTCCAATTAATTCAGCAGAGATTGGATGCCTACCACACATAAAGAACCATGTAACAATTTCTTGCATTTATGATTTCCTTTGACTTACAAAGTTCTCCATGTAATGCACACATTCCTTCCATTCCTATAATTTATACCATAATATCCCATAATTCGCAATATTTTCTAGAAATTCTTTTAAAACATATCCCACTGTTTGCTCTGCAATTAGGTATAAAGAGCAGAGATTTCTGTGAAAAGTGCTTAGTCACTTTAGAAATGTGTTCTTCAAAAGAGTTCCATAGACATGTGCTCCCACACAAGGTACTAATTCAGCAATGCTTTCAGGCTTAGAATAATCTAACAGTGATGAAAGAAACCATATCTGGAATATTATATTGAGTTCTGGACATCACATTTTAGGAAGACATTGATAGACTAAAGAACATTCAGAGAAATATAACCAAGGTGGTGAAGTTTGCCTTTAGACTATGTCATATGAGAGGCTGAGGTTGTTTTAGTATGGAAAAGTGAAGACTTTGTACTATTTATTTGTGTTTCTTTTTTTAACTTCTAAAATTGGTTTTTGTCTTTATTAATAAAATGGCTAGTAGGGAGTTGATAACTAAGAGAAATAAGCAGAAAATCGGGGAGTACCTAGGTGCCCTATAGGAGTTCTAGTCAGTTGCCCAAATGACCTATATCTTTGAACACTGTGGCAAGGTAGGTGGTGTGGCAGATATAACACCAGACTTGGAATCAGGAAGAACAGAGTTCAAATCCTGTGTCTGACCCTTCTAGCTTTTTGACTCTGAGCAAGTCACTTAATCTTCCTTAGACTCAGTTTCCTCATCTGTCAAATGGGGGTAATAATAGCCCATATTTCAGAGAGTTGTGAGGATCAAATGACATCAGATATGCAAATTACTTTGTGAACCTTCAAGTGCTAAATAAATGTTAGCTATTTTCACTAATGATATTGATAAATGAACCATTGTCCTCAGTCTTTGAAAGTTATAAGAGAATGGGGGAAGATCACAAGATAGGAGATGGGCAGAGATTAATCCCAATTTTATAAGAAGAAAAGTGAAGTCTATAAACTATAGGCCAGTGATCTTCACTTCAATTTCCTGGAGAGAATATCAGAACCTGTTACTAAATGGACAATTTATTATTTAGAAAAGAGTGGTTATTGGGGCGGCTAGGTGGTGCAGTAAGTAGAGAGCTGGCCCTGGAGTCAGAAGGACCTGAGTTCAGATCTGGCCTCAGACACTTAACCCACACAAACAAAAACCTAGCCGTGTGACCTTGGGCAAGTTACTTAACCCCAATTGCCCTCCAAAAAGCAAAAAAAAAAAAAAAAAAAGAAAGAAAAGAGTGGTTATCATCAATAGCCAGTATGACTTTAGCCAGTCAGATTATACAATTTTAGCTTAATGCCTCTTTTTTGAAAGGATTACTGTCTTAACAGATCAGATGAAAGGGTTAGTTACCATTCACTTAAATTTTAGCAAAGCAGTTACCATTCTCATGTTATTATGGAAAAGGTTTAGAGTTATTGACGAGATGATACCTTTAGGTAGATAGATATTGACCTGGCTAACATAATGGATTCAAAGGGTGTTGGTTTGATGCTAAATTGGAAGGAGGTTCTTAGTAGAATATATTAGGGATCTGTGCTTTAATTCTTGTAATATATTTTATATATGTTTAATATATTTTTATCAGTGATTTGGAGGGGTACATAGCATGCTGACATAGAATTAGGAGAGGTAAGGTGACATATTGGATGATAGACAGCAGGTTAAATCTAAGTAAATGAAATTGAATAAACATAAATGTAAAGTCTTCATTTGGTTTAAGAAATCAGCTTTACAGATAAAAATGGAGTGGGAAAGGCTTAGTAACAATTCATCATCTCAACCACATCTTTCAATCTTTTCCATAATGACATGAAACTGGTAAATGCTTTACCAAAACTTAAGTAAATAGCAATGAATCCTTTCCTTTGATCTTGAAATTTGTTTCATCACACTAGCAGTTCATTTGAGAAATGATATGGGGGTTATAACAGAATGCAAATCTGAATCAAAGTGTCATGTAACAACCAAGAAAGATAATACAATCATAGGCTCTTAACAGAAACACTTTATTCCCCACCGGGTACCCTTTCAGCAAGTGACAGTGGTCTTCTAGTTGTTCTATGAACAAGATATGCCATCTCTCCTGTCTGGGAGTTTTCTCTGGTTGTGACCCATGCCTGGAATGCTCTTCCTCCTTAACTACACCTGGCTTCCCTAGCTTCCTTTAAGTCCTAACTAAAATCCCATCTTTTACAGAAAGGCTTTCCCAATCACTCAATTCTAGTTCCTTCTCTGTTATTTCTTATCTCTCTCTCTCTCTCTCTCTCTCTCTCTCTCTCTCTCTCTCTCTCATTTTGTATATATTTGTTTACATGATGTCTTCTACATCGGATTGTAAGCTCCCTGAAGACAGGAACTATATTTTGCCTATTTTTATATCCCCATTGCTTATCACAGTGCCTGACATATAATAGATGCTTATTAAATGTTTTTGATTGATTGATGAATGGAGTTTGACAAGAGGTGAAATAGTCTTGCTGTGCTCTGCACGGGTCAGATTTTAGAAGTATTGTATTTACTCCTAGGAACTTCACTTTAGGAGCCACACTGATAATTCAAATAGTGTTCAGAGGACAGCATGCTAGATGGTTTGGATTCATGCCATTTGAGGATTGGTAGAAGGAAGTAGAGATGCTTAGTTCAGAGAAGAGGTTTGCGGATGAGAGGCATGATCACTGCCCTCAAGTATTTGAAGCACCATTGCATGGGAGAGGTAGTGCACTTGTAATGTTTTCTGTCCACAGAGGGCACAGCTAGGAAGGAGGAGTGGAAATTGCAGAGGTGAATTCAGGCCTGATGTTAGGAAAACATGCCCTAACACTTCGAGATATTCAAAAGTACAATGGGCTACTTTAGGAAAATGATTGTTCCTTCTCTATAGAGCAGCACTTCTTAAACTGTGGGTCGAGACCACATATGGGTTGAGTAAATGAATGTGGGGCTTGTGAAAAGTTTGGCAACAATAAAGGGTTTCTGAACATGAAAAGGCCAAAAATTAATTCCAAATCAAACATGTAATGATTCTGAGGTGTTTCTGGCAGCATTTGTCCATGTTGCATCAAGTGACTTCATTACAGCCTTGGTTCTGAACACAGCATTGACAATTATAAAATCAAAATATCTATCAACTTTGAAAAACATTGAAGATGCTCTATATCCTACAGTATCAAATATTCCGTCAAGATTTAATTCCTTATGTAAAAATAAATAAGCACATCCATCTCATTAGCTTACAAATTTGCTTTCATTTTTAATAAATGGTAAAATTATAAGTATACTAAAGAATTGTTTTAGAATACATTTCTTTATGATTTATTGTTGGTAAATGTTTGATTTGTATAGCTATTTTTTGCCTTTTTTTTTTTTTTGGAGGGCAATTGGGGTTAAGTAACTTGCCCAAGGTCACACGGCTAGGTTTTTGTTTGTGTGTGCATTAAGTGTCCGAGGTCGGATCCGAACTCAGGTCCTTCTGACTCCAGGGCCAACGCTCTACTCACTGTGCCACATAGCTGCCCCTATGTATAGCTATTTTTTATACCTATATATTTGGGGTTGTGTAAAAGTTTCTCAAGGGAGAAGGGGTTGCAAGTGGAAACAGTTTAAGTAACGCTGCTATAGGAGACTCCAAGCAAAGACCAGAAAATCACTTGTTAGGTGTGTTATAGAAGGAATTATTCGTGTAAGTTGGACTAGATGGCTTTTGAAGGGCCTTTTAATTTTAGATTCAAGGAGCCTGTGACATTAGAAGTATTCTGAAGAGTTGAGACAAGAAAAGGAGCTGAAAATCTGAAAAGTTGTTTCAAATTCTAGCAGTGAACGTATGATCAACCTGACGATTGTGAGCTTTGGTACTCAGAATGATTTTAAAAGCCTGTATTTGGGATTAAAAAAAAGTACAATCGGTCATCGCAAGCTGTCCTTTGCTGTTGCTTTACTGTATGTTTTTTTATTTTAAAGGAAATGAGACATTTCAAAAGAAAACCCAATTTTTGTCTGGTTTGATTATCCATGGGCCTTTCCCCACAATATTTGCCAGAACATCTAATTTTTCACTCTGCTTTCTTCTCATCATAGTCTTGGTAGGTCGATAAATACAAATCAACTGCTTCAAACTAATGATAAGAGCAATAGTAAATACAATTTCTCTCTTAACATTTTTGCTGGCAATCAATACAGCTTGAGACTTAACAAGAAGGGCTCTTGCAGCAGAGTGAGGTTGAAAGACAAACTTAACATCTGTCCTAGAGGAATGTAATGCATCAAATATGACACGTTGAAGGAACAATGTGGAAAATGTTAGTAATGTGCTCCAAGGATGAACATTATTACAACAAATGTGTTTAGGACTACGGGATATTTGTCGGTTCATTGAAAATGATGGGTTCCACCAATGATGTCATAACATGTGAAACATTTCTTTTTTTAAATTAATTTATTTACTTTTAGTTTACAACATTCAGTTCCACAATCTCTCGAGTTTCAAATTTTCTTCCCCTTCCTCTCCTCCCCCTTCCTCGCCATAGCAGCATGTAATCAAATATAGGTTCTATAAATACCTTCATGTTGAACATTAGTCATCTTGTAAAGAAGGATTATAACCAATGGGGTGAACAATGAGAAAGAAGGGACAAAACAAAACAAAACACAAATGAAAGAGTACAAATAGTTGGCTTCAATCTGCAGATTCTGTAGTTCTTTCTCTGGATGTGGACATCCCTTTCCATCATGGCTCTTTTGTACTTGTCTTCTAGCCTTGTATTGCTGGGAGGAGCCCAGTCTATCAAAGTTAGTTGTCACACATATGATGTGTCTGTACTTGTGTACAAAGTTCTCCTGGTTATGCTCTCCTTACTCAGCATCAGTTTATATAAGTGTCTCCAAGTTATTATGAGGTCTGTATGCTCATCATTTCTTATAGCACAATAGTATTCCATTACATTCATATACCACAACTTGTTTAGCCATTCCCCAGTCGATGGGCATTCACTTGATTTCTAATTCATCCTTTTCCCACTTCTGTGATTTCTCTAAGATACAGAACTAGAAGTGGTATTGCTGGAGCAAAGGGCATGCATTTTTTATAGCCCTTTGGGCAGAGTTCCAGATTGCTCTCCAGAATGGTTGGATCAGTTCACAACTCCACCAACAATGCATTAGTGTTCCATTTTTTTCCACATCCTTTCCAGCATTTGTAATTTTCCTGTTTTGTCATCTTAGCCAATTTGACTGGTGAGATGTGTACATCAGAGTTGTTGTGATTTGAATTTCTCTAATCAATAGTGATTTAGAGCATTTTTTAATATACTTATAGATATCTTTAATTTCTTCCTCTGAAAACCGTCCATATCCTTTGACTACTTATGAATTGGGGAATGACTTGTATTCTTATAGATTTGACTCAATTCTCTGTATAATTTAGAAATGAGGTCTTTATCAGAAACACTGGTTGTAAAGATTCTTTCCCAATTTCCCACTTCCCTCCTAATCTTGGTTACATTGACTTTTTTTTGTACAAAAACTTTTCAATTTAATACAATTAAAATTATCCATCTTGTATTTCATAATGCTCTTTAACTCTTGTTTGGTAATAAAATCTTCCCTTTTCCATAAATCTGACAGGTAAACTATCCCTTGCTCTCCCAGACTGCTTACAGTATCAGCCTTTATACCTAGATCATACACCCATTTAGGCTTGATTTTGGTGTAAGATTTTGATTTGATATGGTGTAAGATATTGATCTATACTCAGTTTCTGCCATACTATTTTTAGTTTTCTCAGCAGTTTTTGTCAAATAGTGAGTTCTTATCCCAGAAGCTGGGGTCTTTGGGTTTATCAAACAGTATATTACTATGGTCACTGACTACGTGTCTTGTGGACTTAATCTATTCCACTGATCCACCACTCTATTCCTCAGCCAGTACCAAGAAGTTTTGATCACTGCTGCTTTTATAATACAGATTAAAATCTGGTATGGCTAGGCCACGTACCCTAGCATTTCTTTTCATTAATTCCCTTTATATTCCATGCCTTTTGTTCTTCCAGATGAATTTTATTACTATTTTTTTCTAGCTCTATAAAATGATTTCTTGGTAGATTGATTGGTATGGCACTAAATATGTAAATTAATTTAGGCAAAATTATATTAGTGCAACCTAGCCACAAGCAACTGATGTTTTTCCAATTATTTAGATCTGATTTTATTTGTGTGAAAAGTGTTTTGTAATTGTATTCATATAAGTCCTGGGTTTGTTTTGGCAGGTAGATTTCCAAATATTTTATAATGACTACAGTAACTTTAAATGAAATTTCTCTTTCTTGTTATTGGATTTCATTAGAAATATATAGGAATGCCGAGGATTTGTGTAGGTTTATTTTATATCCTGCAACTTTGCTAAATTTATTTATTATCTCAAGTAGTTTTTTAACTTGATTCTCTAGGATTCTCTAAATATATCATCATATCATCTGCAAAGAGTGATATCTTGGTTTCTTATTTGCCTAATATGATTCCTTCAATTTCTTCTTCTTCTCTTATTGCTACTGCTAACATTTCTAGTACCAAATTGAATAAGATGGGTGATAATGGACATCCTTGTTTTATGCCTGTTCTTATTGGAAATGCTTCTAGCTTATCCCATCACATATAATACTTGCTGATGGTTTCACATAGATACTACTTATTATTTTAAGGAAGACTCCATTTATTCTTATACTTTCTAGTGTTTTTAATAGGAATGGATGTTATATTTTGTCAAAAGCCTTTTCTGCATCTATTGAGATAATCATATGGTTTTTGCTAGTTTTGTTGTTGATATGATCAATTATCCTGATGGTTTTCCTAATATTGAACCATCCTTGCATTCCTGGAATAAATCCTACCTATCGAAGTGTGTTATTTTCATGATAAATTGTTGTAGTCTTTTTGCTAATATTTTATTTTAAATTTTTGCATGTATATTCATGAGGGAAATGGGTCTATAATTTTCTTTCTCCATTTTGTCTCTTCCCAGTTTAGGTACCAGTACCATATTTATGTCATAAAAAGAATTTGGTAAGAGTCCTTCACTAATTTTCCCAAATAGTTCGTAAAGTATTGGAATCATTTGTTCTTTAAATGTTTGATAGAATATGCTAGTAAATCCATATGGCCCTGGAGATTTTTTCCTAGGGAGTTCATTAATGGCTTGTTCAATTTCTTTTTTTGAAATGGGGTAAAGTATTTTATTTCCCCTTCAGTTAATCTAGGCAACTTATATTTTTGTTAATATTCATACATTTCACTAAGATTGTCAAATTTATGGGCGTACAATTGGGTAAAATGATTCCTAATGATTGTTTTAATTTCTTCTTCATTGGAGGTAGATTCATCCTTTTTATTTTTATTCTTTTTATTATTATTATTTTTAAAGCAATTGGGGTTAAGTAACCTGCTCAAGGTTACACGGCTAGTCATTATTTATGCGTGGGTGCTCATTTTCTGAGGCCGGATCTGATCTCGGGTCATCCCAACTCCGAGGCCGGCGCTCTTACTCACTGCGCCACCTAGCCGCCCCTTTAGGGCAATTGGGGTTAAGTAACTTGCCCAAGGTTACACGGCTAGGTTTTTGTTTGTGTGGATTAAGTGTCGGAGGCCGGCTCTGAACTCAGGTCCTTCTGACTCCAGGGCCGGCACTCTACTCACTGCGCCACCTAGCCGCCCATCCTTTTTATTTTTAATACTTGTGATTTGGTTTTCTTCTTTCATTTTTATCTATCAATTTTATTGTTTATATTATAAAACCAGCTCAGTTATATATTTATTAATTCAATAGTTATCTTAATTTCAGTTTTATTAATCTCTCCTTTGGTTCTCAGTATTTCCAATTTAGTATTTAATTGGGGATTTTCAAATTGTTGTTTTTCTAGCTTTTTCAGTTGCATGCCCAATATATTGATCTCCATTTTCTCTATTTTATTCATATATGCATTCAGAGATATAAAACTTCCCCTAAGAACTGCTTTCACTGCATCCCAAAAGTTTTGGTATATTGTCACACTGTTGTCATTCTCTTAAATGAAGTTACTGATTGTTTCTATAATTTCTTGTTTGACCCACTCATTCTTTTTTTTTTACTTTTTGGAGTTCAATTTACTTTCTGGAGTTCAATTGGAGTCAATTGACTTGTCCAAGGTCACATGACTAATTTTTTGTGTTAAGTGTCTGAGGCTGGATTTGAACTCAGGTCCTCCTGACTCCAGGGCCAGTACTCTATTCACTGCACCACCTAGCCACCCCTTCACTCACTCATTCTTGAAGATTAAATTATTTAGTTTTCAATTAGTTTTTAATCTATCCTTCCATGGCCATTTATTACATATAAATTTTATTGCATCATCATCTGAGAAGGATGCATATAATATTTCTGCCTTTCTGCACTGAACTGTCATGTTTTTATGCCCTAGTACATGGTCAATTTTTTTGTATGTGCCATGTACCACTGAGAAGAAGGTATATTCTTTTTTATCCCCATTCAGTTTTCTCCAGAGGTCTATCACATCTACCTTCTCTAAAATTCTGTTCACCTCCTTAACTTTGTTCTTGTTTACTTTGAGGTTAGATTTATCAAGTTCAGAGAGGGGGAGATTGAGATCCCCCACTAGTATAGTTTTGCTATCTATTTCTTCTGCTAACTCCCTGAATTTCTCCTCTAGGAATCTGAATGCTATACTGCTTGGTGCATAAATGTTAAGTAATGATATTGCTTCATTCTTAATGGTGCCTTTTAGCAGGATATAGTTTCCTTCCTTATCTCTTTAAATTAGATCTATTTTTGCTTTTGCTTTATCTGAGATAAGGATTGCTACCCCTGCTTTTTTTTACTTTGGCTGAAGCATAATATATTTTACTCCAGCCTTTTCCCTTTACCCTGTGTGTATCCCCCTGTTTCAAATGTGTTTCTTCAATTTGAGTATTATGGAAACACAATCAGGATAACACAAGATCTAGCAGCTTCTACATTAAGGGATAGAATGGCTTAGAATATGATATTCCAGAGGTCAAAAGAACTAGGATTTAAATCAAGAATTACTCAGCAAAACTGAGTATAATGTTTCAGTGGAAAATATGGCCATTCAATGAAATAGAGGACTTTTGAGTATTTTTTTTTCTTTTTTGGAGGGAAGAAGGCAGGGCAATTGGAATTAATTGACTTGCCCAAGGTCACATGGCTAGTTAAGCATTAAGTATCTGAGACCTGATTTGAATTCAGGTCCTCCTGACTCCAGAGTCAGTGCTCTATTCACTGTACCACCTACATGCCCCTTTAAAAGGTTTTTTTTAACTTTCAAGTATTTTTATGAAAAAACTATAGCTGAACAGAAAATTTGACTTTCAAATACAAGAAGAAGTAAGAGAAGCATGAGAAGGTAAACAAGAAAAAGAAACCATAAGGAACTTATTAAAGTTGAACTATTTATATTCTTACATGGAAAAAACTATAATTGTAACTCTTGAGACTTTTCTCAGTATGAGGATAGTTGAAGGGAATATATATGTATATACGTATACATACATATATATGTATGTATAAGAGGGTGTATGTGTGTATAAATACATATGTGAGTGTGTATATGTGTATACATGTATACATAGATGAAGGGCACAGGATCATTTGAATAGGAAGGGATGGTATCTAAAAAATAAAATTAAGAAGTGAGAGGAGAATATAATGAGAGGAGAAAGGGAAAGATAGAATAGGGTAAATTATTTCATATAAAAGAGGCAAGAGAAAACTGTTACTATGGAGGGGAAGAGCAGGAAGATGAAAGGGAATGGGTCAACCTTACTTTCATTGAATTTGACTTAAGGAGGGAATAACATACACACTCAAATATTTTTCTTGTAGACAGCATATTGTAAGATTATGGTTTTTAATCCATTCTGCTATCCACCTCTGTTTTATGTGAGAGTTCATCCCATTCACAGTTATGATTACTATCTGTGTCTTTCCCTCTATCCTATTCCCTCCCCTCTTTATGCTTTTATTTCTCCCTTCTCCCTTCCCCTCCTTAAGAGTTTTCCTTTGGACCACCTTCTCCTTCAGTATTCCTTCCCTATCAACCCCCCTCCCTTTTCCTACCCTTCCCTTTACTATTTCTTCCTTCCCTTCTAACCACCCCCCTTTTCTTACCCCTTCCCCTTCCTAGGGGTACAGTAGATTTTTATACTTAATGTAGTATGTTATTTCCTCCTTGAACCAAGACTGATGATAATAAATCTCATGCAGTGCTCCTCTCCCTCCCCCCTTTCCCTCTATTATGATAATTTCTATGTCTCTTCACAATAGAGTCCTATAGTTAACTGATTCTGTACTTCCTCCTTACATCAAAACCAGTGAGGGAGAAACTCATATAACGTTCATCTCCCTTCTTTCCCTCTACTATAAAATGTTATTATGCCTCTCCATGTGGCATAATTTACCCTTTTCTGTCTCTTCCTTTCCTTTTCTCCCATTATGGTCCCTTTGCACCCCTTAGTAAGGCTTTTCATCACTTTAGTTAATTTATACCCACACCCTCTATTTATCGATATCCCTTTCAAATGTTGTAATAAATATACAATTCTCAATATTGACAGGTATTAGCTTCCCATATAGGTATGCAAACAGTTTGTTCTTATTAAATAACAAGTTGTGTGTGTGTGTGTGTGTGTGTGTGTGTGTTTTTCCTGTTTACCTTTCTATGTCTCTCTTGAGTCTTGTATTTGGAGCTTGAATTTTCCATTAAGCTCTGTTTTTTTCATCAGGAAGATTTGGAAGTCCTTTATTTCATTGAACAACCACCTCTTTGCCTGAAAGATTGTGCTCAGTTTTGCTGGATAGCTGATCCTTGGTTGTAGTCTGAGTTCCTTTGCCTTACAAAATATCATATTCCAGTCCCTCTGATCTTTCAATGTAGAAGCTGCTAGGTCCTATGTGATCCTGACTATAATTCCTTGATATTTGGATTTTTTATGTCTTGCTGCCTGTAGTATTTTCTCCTTGATCTGATAATTTTAGAATTTGGCTACAACATTTCTTGGAGTTTTCAATTTAGGATTTCTTTCAGGAGGAGTCCAGTAGATTCTTTCAATAACTATTTTACCCTCTGGTTCTAGGACCTCGGGGCAGTTTATCTTGATGATTTCTTGGAAGATGTTGTCCAGGCTCTTTTTTTTTAATCATGACTTTCTGGTAGACCAATAATTCTTAGATTATCTTTTCTGGATCTATTATCCAGGTCAGTTATTTTTTCATTGAGGTATTTTACATCTTTTCTAGTTTTTCGTTCTTGAGGTTTTTTTTGACTGATTCTTGATACCTCATTCAGTCATTAGCTTCAATTTGACTGATTCTAATTTTTAGCGAATTATTTTCCTTAGTTAATTTTTGAAGCTCCTTTTCCATATGTTCAGATTTCATTTTGGGGGGATGTTGAACCTTTTTTTTTTCCATTTCACACATTTTACATTTTAAGGAGCTGTTTTCTTCAGTGAAATATTTTTCTATTTTCACAATTGTAATTTTAAAAGAATTGGTCAATTTATGTTCTACCTCTCTAATTTGCTTTTTAAAGTCCTTCTTAAGCTCTTCTAAGAATGCTTTCTGGGCTTGAGACCAGTTCATATTCCCTTTTGAGGTTTCAGTTGTGGGTGTAGAGTCAATGCTGTCTTCTGACTTTGGTTTTTCACACTCGCAATAATAGGATTCTAAAGTCTTTGTCTTTGCAATCTGTTTTTCTATTTTAAGGCACAGCCTTAGCTTCACCCTTCCTCTAGAATTCCCAAGCCCTCAGTTGGTTCCACTATTTTAGGATTTTATTCTGGGGCAATATTCTTTGGGTTTTCAGAGTCAGAGGGGTGATGTTTAGAGCAGCTGGGGTTTACTCCATCATCCTGGTCCCTGGAAGTTCAGGTAGGTGCTTTTTAAACTTCCAGGCTGTGGGTTGATAGCCCCAGGAGTAGCTACTCTCACTGCCATGGGCCCTGTGTTTGTCTCTTACCCAGCTCAGACAGATCCCCAATCCTGTGGTGATAGGCCTAGGAATTGCCCCTGTGGTTGGTGAATCAGCTTGCCCAGGCTCAAGCTGGCTGCATCCACCTCCCCTCACTCTGTGTCAGCCCCAGTGAGTTACATTCACACCCCAGTGCACTGCAGGTGCTCTAGAACATTTCTTAAAGCACTTTACTGAGTCATAACATTGTTTCTTCTTTAGAAGAGGTGAAAGAGGAGTCTCTACTGACAAAACAGGAAAGATATCAAGGACCATGGACTAGAACAAACAGGTCGGGTTTTTTCCTCTCTCTCTCTAACTTGCTTGGTTATGTATTCAGAAAAGTGGAATCTCAGTGTTAGAAGGGACCTTAGAAATCCCCTAACCTATTTATCTAATGCATGGATTGCATCTGTAACATCCTTAAAAGTGGGCATCTAACCTCTGCCTGACACCTCCAGTGTGAGAGAAATCAAGAGCCCAGAAGGCAATCTGTTCCATTTAAGGATGATTTTCATTGACTAAAAAAGACTTTGTGGAATCACAGACTTTCAGAGTTAGAAGGGACCTCAAGAATTGTCTAGTCTAACTTATACCTGAAAAAGTATACCCACTGCAGCATATCTGGATATCTAGTTTTTTTTTCTTTTTCTTTAATCTCTGTCCCTTTTCAAAGCAGAATTGACCAAATAGAAAAAGAGGCACAAAAGTTCACTGAAGAAAATAATTCCTTAAAATTAGAATTTCTCGGGGGGCGGAGCCGAGATGGCGGAGTAGAAACAGCTCGTCCAAGCCTCTCTGCCCCCAGATTCTCCACAAACTATGAAAAAAAAGGACTCTGAACAACTTCTGGAGCCCCAGCACCCACAGAACGACACAGAGAAGCTAACCTCCCGCTGAGGACAGCCCAGCACCCTGCAGGAAGGACCAGCGCAGCGGTCTGGGAGCCGGCAGTGCGCAGAGCACAGGAGCCGAGCCGAGCCCAGGTCCACGTGAGCTGAGGTTTTAGCCCTAGGGCGGCAGGGCCAGCAGCGGGCTGGAGGAACCCCAGAACACCAGGAGCTGTGGAGACTACAGAATTATCAACATAGACTTGCCTAGGACAAAGTAAGAGGTTAGTGTCCTATGGACTTTGGGACCTGTATTTGGGGAATGCGTCAGCTCCCTCCACTGGGGGCTAGAAGCCACTGAGGAGACACGCCATTTTGTAGTTTTCATAGGCATTTCCGGCTCCCAGCCTACAAATCGTGGGGAGATTCAGTGATCAGTCTTGGGGGGTAATCGCTCTTGCTTTAACCTCCCTGGATCTGGATTGTGATCTAGGGTGGAAGTTGTGGGTGGGTTTACAGCTTGCCAGAAACGGAAGTTGCCCCCCACACGTTCGGGACGAAAATTCCTCTATCTGGCCTTAAAGCCATAGTGTGGCAACAAGCCCAAAAGTCAAGCAATTAAGTGGCAACATGCCAAGGCAAAGGAAACAGAAAAATGCAACCCTAGACTCCTATTTTGGGGGCATAGAGCGGGAAAAGGACTGTGAGGTCAGAAGTCCTGCTCCAAAAGCCCCAGGGGAAAACATGAGCGGGTTGCAGGCCATAGAGGACCTTAAGAAGGACGTTAAAAATCAAATAAGAGAAGTGGAGGAAAAATTAGAAAGAGAAATGAGAAGGATGCAGGAAAAGTATGAAATGAGGGTCAACAGCCTGACTGAGGAAAACAACACCTTAAAAAATAGACTAGCTCAAATGGCAAAGGAGGCCCAAAAGGGCAATGAGGAGAAGAATGCCTTAAAAAGTCGAATTTGCCAGATGGAAAAAGAATCTCAAAAGTTCACTGAGGAGATTCATTCCTTCAGAGTTAGACTGGAGCAAATGGAAGCTAGTGACTTTATGAGAAATCAAGATGCTGTTAAGCAGATCCAAACAAACGAAAGATTAGAAGGCAATGTGAAATATCTCATGGGAAAAACCACTGACCTGGAGAATAGATCCAGGAGAGACAATTTAAAAATTATTGGACTACCTGAAAGCCATGATCAAGGAAAGAACCTAGAAATCACCCTTCAAGAAATTCTCAAGGAAAACTGCCCTGATGTTTTAGATCCAGAGGGCAAAATAGAGGTTGAAAGAATCACCGATCACCTCCTGAAAAAGATCCCAAAAAGAAAACTCCCAGAAATATTATAGCCAGGTTCCAGAATCCCCAGATCAAGGAGAAAATACTACAAGCAGCCAGGAAGAAACAATTTCAATATTGTGGAAACACAATCAGAATAGCCCAGGACCTGGCAGCTTCTACACTGAGGGATAGAAGGGCATGGAATATGATATTCCAGAGGGCAAAAGACCTGGGAATGAACCCAAGGGTCACCTACCCAGCAAAACTGAGTATTTTGTTTCAGGGGAAAATATGGTCATTCAGTGGAATAGAGGACTTTCAAGCATTCTTGAGGAAAAAACCAGAGTTGAATAGAAAATTTGACATCCAGACGCAAGAAGTAAGAGAAGCCTGAGAAGGTAATCAGGGAAAAGAAATCAAAAGGAACTTATCAAAGTTGAACTATTTACATTCCTATATGGAAAAGCAATATCTGTGACTGATGATATCTTTCTCACTATGAAAATAATGGAAGAAGGGGGTGTGGTCATATGAATACATATGTGAATGTGTGTGTATATGGTTACAGTTATATATGGATAGAGGGCATAGGTTGAATTTGTTGGGAAGGGAGAATACTCAAGGGATGAAATTATGAGGTGAGAGAGGAAAGTGGCAAGAGGAGATGGGGAGAGACAGGGTAGGGTAAACTATCCCATGTAGAAGAAGCAAGGGGAAGTGGTTGCAAAGGAGGAGGAGAATAAGGAAGGCTAAAAAGGCAAAACCACATTCACATTGAATTTGGTTCAGGGAGAAAATGACATACATACTAAATGGGATATCTCAACCTGCAGCAGGATAGGGGGAAGGGGGATGAGAGGAGGGATGATGGATGGGAGGGCATCCTTGGGGTGAGGGGAGGTTGGAAGTACCCACTATAAAAGAGGGACAGGATCATATAGAGAATGGACCAGGTGGGGGGTGGGATGAGTGGGAGGGAATTATAAGCAGCCTTGTACAATATATCTACTATGATAATGTTTTGCATAGCTAGACATGTACAACATATACTGAATTACTTATACTCCCAAGAAGGAATGGGTGACAGGGAGGAAGGAAATGGATCTGAAATTCGAGGTCTTAACATTAAATGTTTCAAATATATATATATATACATATATATATATATATATATATATATATATATATATATATACTATCATTAATACTCTTTTGCCTATAATTGGGAGATAAGATGTGCAGGCATTGGGACACAAAGATTCATCTTCCTCTAATGGAAAAGTCGATGGGGGTATGGGAGAAGGCATGGGAGAGAGCAGATTGGAGGAAGCGATATCTTGTGGGACTGCTATTCTGGGAGGTTGGGTAGGGGAATAATGGGGGGAAAATGATTGTAACTCAAAATCTGGCGGAAATGAATGATGTAAAACAGAAGTTAATAAAGTATTTGTTTAAAATTAAAAAAAAAATTAGAATTTCTCAAGTAGAATATAACACCATCAGGAGAAATCAAGAAACAATAAAATAAAGACAAAAGAATGAAAAAAAAACAAAGAAATGTGAACCATTTCTTTGGAAAAATAACTGCCTTAGAAAATATATCAAGGAGAGATCATGTAAGAATTATTGGACCGCCTGAAAGTAATATCAGTATTAAAATCATATGCACCAAATGGCATACCATCCAAATTCTTGGAAGAAAAGATAAATCACTTACAGGAGGAATTAGACAGTAAAACTATATTAGTATAGTTTGGTTTTTTTGTTTTTGTTTTTGTTTTTTTTACCCTTTCAGAACTACATAACTCTAACCATAAAATAAATAAGAAAGAAATCAAGGAGACTATAGAATCTTAGAAAAGTTTGATATGCTAGACTTCTGGAGAAATTTAACAGGAATAGAAAAGGATATGCCTTTTTTTGTCTTAGCTAAACATAGCATCTGCACCAAAAATGAACAACTATTTGGGCATAAAACCCTAACAGACTAATGCAGAAAAGCAAAAAAAATATTAACTGACCCTTTTCAGACCATATTAAAATAAAAATTACATTCCATAAGGGGCCTCAGGAGCATCGATTCAAAATTAATTGGAAACTAAATTATCCAATCCAAAAGAATGAATGGGTCAAAAAGAAATTAAAGAAATAATATTTTCATTAAAAAATGACAGTAAGACAACACACCAAAAATTTTGGGATGCAGGCAATGTAGTACTTAAGGAAATTTTTTATATCTTTAAATGCTTACATTAATAATAAAGAGAAAGTATATATCAAAGAATTGGGCACACAATTAAAAAAAACTAGAAAAAGAACAAATTTCAAATCCTCAATTAAACACTATATTAGAAATCTTGAAAATCAAAGGAAAAATTTAGAAAATTTAAAAATGAACAGGTAAAAAAAACTGGGGTCTGGCTTTATGAAAATATCAATAAAATAAACTAATGGTTAATTTGATTTTTTAAAAGAAAGAAGAACATCAAATCACCATTATCAAAATGATGAAGGGGAAGGCATTAGCAGTGAAGAGACAATTGAAGCAGTTATTAGAAGCTATTTTGCCCAATTATATGCCAATCTAAGTATATAAATGTATGAATATTTACAAAAATATAAATTTCCTAGATTAACGGAAGGTGAAATAGATATTTAAATCACCATATCTTAGAAAAAGCAATTGAACAAGTCACAAATGAACTCCCTAAGAAAAAAAATTCCCACATCAGATGGATTTACAAGTGAATCCTACCAAACATTTAAAGAACAATTAATTCTAATACTCTACAAACTATTTGGAATAACAGGCAAAGCAGGAGTCCTACCAAATTCCTTTAATGCCTAAAACAGCAATACTCCTGCTAGATCTGTATCTCAAAGAGATCAAGGGAAGAGGAAAAGGACCCATATGTACAAAAAATATTTATAACAGCTATTTTTGTGGCAGTAAAGAATTGCAAATTTAGGAGATTCCCAGAAATTGGAAAATGGCTGACCAAATTGTGCTATATAACTACAGATGGGATACTATTATACTATAAGGGATAATGAGAAGGTAGTTTCAGAAAATCTTGGAAAACTTATATGAACTGATGCAAAGTAAACAGAACCAAAAGAAAACTACACAAAATAATGACATTAGAATGATGCTCAGTGGTGAAGGATTTAGCTACTCTGATCAAGACAGTGATCTAAGATAATTCCAAAGGACTTCTGATGAAAAATTCTATCCACATCCAGAGAGAAAACTGATGAAGTCTGCATGCACTATGAGGCATAATTTTTTCACTTTATTTTTCTTGCTTTCATTTTTGCATCATGGCCAATATGGAAATGTGTTTTGCATGAATTCACAAGTATAATTGAAATCATATTGCTTGCTTCTCAATGGGTCAGGGAGGGATGTGGGGAAGGGAGAGATTTGGGGATTAATTTTTTTTTTTTTAAAGCAATTGGGGTTAAGTAACTTGCTCAAGGTTACACGGCTAGTCATTTGATTTATGCGTGGGTGCTCATTTTCTGAGGCCGGATCTGATCTCGGGTCATCCAAACTCTGAGGCCGGCACTCTTACTCACTGCGCCACCTAGCCGCCCCTTTAGGGCAATTGGGGTTAAGTAACTTGCCCAAGGTTACACGGCTAGGTCTTTGTTTGTGCGGATTAAGTGTCGGAGGCCGGCTCCGAACTCAGGTCCTTCTGATTCCAGGGCCGACGCTCTATTCACTGCGACACCTAGCCGCCCCATGGGATTAATTTTTTAATGAATGCAAAAAATACATAAGATTTTTTTTTAAAAAAAGGTTAACCTAGATGAATCTGTCCATGTGGGCTCAGTTTCTGTTGTTCATATTTTATGGTCATTTACTCAAAACACAAAAATGCTAGAGGGGTTATTGTTTCAAACACAAGAAACCAAATTGGTTTCTTGAATTTATCAAATTGTCTGTTCAGTGAAATTCAAGCCAGAAGATAGAAGGATCACATACAATTTGTACTATGACTTAGGGGTCATTTAGCACAATCTTTGGCCATCACAGAGAAAAAGATAATTGTATAGATAAGAGCTCTTCTCAGGAAATATTCTTTTTCCTCTAAATTTTGAAACTCATGCTTGTAAGTGTTTTATGACATGTCATGCTTATAAATGAAGCTCCATACTTGAAACTGCATTTTTAAATGAGGAAGCTGCCAGGGCTCACTCTGGGGACCAGGCATGCAGGGCTCTGAATAACTTACATTCTCAAGTGGACTTATTGCTCCTTGTCTTCTTCATCTTAAGGCTCCTCTGGAGGCAAGTTACAGCAAATCACCTCGAAAGTGGCAAAGGCATCATGTCACTGTGGCAGGTCTGGACAAGAAGGAGGTGTGTGCTCAAATAGAGCCATATGACATCTGTCAGCAGTAGGGCAAATACAAGATTTTGGAGCTGTACTATTCCAGTTCCTGCCCCAGCAGCACCAAAGATAAAAGGCACTGGTTAAATAACCAATACTCTGTTCTCTACTCCTTGTCACCACCTTAACAAACATACAACTATTTTTGCCAAGATGACGGAGTAAGTCTGGGTTACTATTAATAATAGAGCCTTCTGGGGCGGCTAGGTGGCGCAGTGAGTAGAGCATTGGCCCTGGAGTCAGAAGGACCTGAGTTCGGATCCGACCTCAGACACTTAACGCACACACAAACAAAAACCTAGCCGTGTGACCTTGGGCAAGTTACTTAACCCCAATTGCCCTCCCAAAAAAAAAAAATAATAATAATAGAGCCTTGGTTACCACTTCCAATCAGGAGGTCATAGATTTGAAGATGAGAGGAACTATATAGGCAATCTAGCTAAATATTTTCCATAAATAAACTATATTAGTTGCAACAGTTTTTTTTTTTTTAATTCTACCTTTATCTTTCCTTTTCTTGGATAAATCAAAGTGAAGAGCAATACCAGTCAACATTATGTTTTTTAGTCATTTTTCATGCATGTCTGTCTCTTCATGATCTCATTTAGGGTTTTCTTGGAAAAAGCATTGAAAGAGGTCATTTCCTCCTGTGTCTCAGTATACATTTGCGGAAACTGAAGCAATCAAGATTAAGTGACTTGCCTCAAGTCACACAGCTAGTAAGTATCTGAGACAAGATTTGAACTTAGGAAGACGAATTTTCTTGACTTCAGGCTCAGCACTCTCTCCAATGTGCAAAATAGTTGCCCTTACCAACTAACATGGAGATGACCAAGAATAAAAACATAAAATTTGTTCAGGGTAGGCAAGATGGTGTCATGGAAAGAACTTTGGACTGGGAAGCAGGAGACCCTAGTTTCTTTTTTTTTTTTTTAA
>WOXC01006912.1:0-140384 GCA_011680675.1 Gymnobelideus leadbeateri | reverse complement strand
TTTTTTAAACAAATACTTTATTAACTTCTGTTTTACATCATTCATTTCCGCCAGATTTTGAGTTACAATCATTTTCCCCCCATTATTCCCTACCCAACCTCCAAGAACAGCAATCCCACAAGATATCGCTTCCTCCAATCTGCTCTCTCCCATACCTTCTCCCATACCCCCATCGACTTTTCCATTAGAGGAAGATGAATCTTTGTGTCCCAATGCCTGCACATCTTATCTCCCAATTATAGGCAAAAGAGTATTAATAATAGTATTTATATATATATTTGAAACATTTAATGTTACGATCTTGAATTTCAGATCCATTTCCTTCCTCCCTTGTCACCCATTCCTTCTTGGTATATAAGTAATTCAGTATATGTTGTACATGTCTAGCTATGCAAAGCATTATCATAGTAGATATATTGTACAAGGCTGCTTATAATTCCCTCCCACTCATCCCACCCCCCACCTGGTCCATTCCCTACATGATCCTGTCCCTCTTCTATAGTGGGTACTTCTAACCTCCCCTCACCCCAAGGATGCCCTCCCATCCATCATCTCTCCTCTCATCCCCCTTCCCCCTATCCTGCTGTAGGTTGAGATATCCCATTTAGTATGTATGTCATTTTCTCCCTGAACCAAATTCAATGTGAATGTGGTTTTGCCTTTTTAGCCTTCCTTATTCTCCCCCTCCTTTGCACCCACTTCCCCTACATGAGATAGTTTACCCTACCATGTCTCTCCCCATCTCCTCTTGCCACTTTCCTCTCTCACCTCATAATTTCATCCCTTGAGTACTCTCCCTTCCCAACAAAATCAACCTATGCCCTCTATCCATATATAACTGTAACCATATACACACACATTCACATATGTATTCATATGACCACACCCCCTTCTTCCATTATTTTCATAGTGGAAAAGATATCATCAGTCACAGATATTGCTTTTCCATATAGGAATGTAAATAGTTCAACTTTGATAAGTTCCTTTCGATTTCTTTTCCCTGATTACCTTCTCAGGCATCTCTTACTTCTTGCGTCTGGATGTCAAATTTTCTATTCAACTCTGGTTTTTCCTCAAGAATGCTTGAAAGTCCTCTATTCCACTGAATGACCATATTTTCCCCTGAAACAAAATACTCAGTTTTGCTGGGTAGGTGACCCTTGGGTTCATTCCCAGTTCTTTTGCCCTCTGGAATATCATATTCCATGCCCTTCGATCCCTCAGTGTAGAAGCTGCCAGGTCCTGGCTATTCTGATTGTGTTTCCACAATATTGAAATTGTTTCTTCCTGGCTGCTTGTAGTATTTTCTCCTTGATCTGGGGATTCTGGAACCTGGCTATAATATTCCTGGGAGTTTTCTTTTTGGGATCTTTTTCAGGAGGTGATCGGTGGATTCTTTCAACCTCTATTTTGCCCTCTGGATCTAAAACATCAGGGCAGTTTTCCTTGAGAATTTCTTGAAGGGTGATTTCTAGGTTCTTTCCTTGATCATGGCTTTCAGGTAGTCCAATAATTTTTAAATTGTCTCTCCTGGATCTATTCTCAGGTCAGTGGTTTTTCCCATGAGATATTTCACATTGCCTTCTAATCTTTCGTTTGTTTGGATCTGCTTAACAGCATCTTGATTTCTCATAAAGTCACTAGCTTCCATTTGCTCCAGTCTAACTCTGAAGGAATGAATCTCCTCAGTGAACTTTTGAGATTCTTTTTCCATCTGGCAAATTCGACTTTTTAAGGCATTCTTCTCCTCATTGCCCTTTTGGACCTCCTTTGCCATTTGAGCTAGTCTATTTTTTAAGGTGTTGTTTTCCTCAGTCAGGCTGTTGACCCTCATTTCATACTTTTCCTGCATCCTTCTCATTTCTCTTTCTAATTTTTCCTCCACTTCTCTTATTTGATTTTTAAAGTCCTTCTTAAGGTCCTCTATGGCCTGCAACCCAGTCATGTTTTCCCCTGGGGCTTTTGGAGCAGGACTTCTGACCTCACAGTCCTTTTCCCGCTCTATGCCCCCAAAATAGGAGTCTAGGGTTGCATTTTTCTGTTTCCTTTGCCTTGGCATGTTGCCACTTAATTGCTTGACTTTTGGGCTTGTTGCCACACTATGGCTTTAAGGCCAGCTAGAGGAATTTTCGTCCCGAACGTGTGGGGGGCAACTTCCGTTTCTGGCAAGCTGTAAACCCACCCACAACTTCCACCCTAGATCACAATCCAGATCCAGGGAGGTTAAAGCAAGAGCGATTACCCCCCAAGACTGATCGCTGGATCTCCCCACGATTTGTAGGCTGGGAGCCGGAAATGCCTCTGAAAACTACACAGTGGCGTGTCTCCTCAGCAGCTTCTAGCCCCCAGGGGAGGGAGCTGACGCATTCCCCAAATACAGGTCCCAAAGTCCATAGGACACTAACCTCTTACTTTGTCCTAGGCAAGTCTATGTTGATAATTCTGGCGTCTCCACAGTTCCTGGTGTTCTGGGGTTCCTCCAGCCGGCTGCTGGCCCTGCCGCCCTGGGGCTAAAACCTCGGCTCACGTGGACCTGGGCTCGGCTCGGCTCCTGCGCTCTGCGCGCTGCCAGCTCCCAGACCACTGCGCTGGTCCTTCCTGCAGGGTGCTGGGCTGACCTCAGCGGGAGGTTAGCTTCTCTGTGTCGTTCTGTGGGTGCTGGGGCTCCAGAAGATTTTCAGAGTCCTTTTTTACATAGTTTGTGGAGAATCTGGGGGCAGAGAGGCTTGGACGAGCTGTTTCTACTCCGCCATCTTGGCTCCGCCCCCGATGTAAGTCAATCTTGAAAGACTCATGAAGGAGAGAGATGCCTACATGCAGAGAAATAACTAGAAAGAACTGAGCTTGAATCCTAATGGAAGCAAAGTAATTTATCTTTTTCTTTTCATTGTTTAATTTTATTTCTACTTTACCATTTTTCATCCCACCTAGTACAATATGCCTTTGTAACTGGACTAATGTCTAATATGAATATATTTGCAGATCCTATACTGGACTATATGCTGTTGTGGGGGGTCTCGGGAGGGAGGGAAAGGAAATTTGAAAATCAAGGAACTATGCAACTGAATCTTGTTAACTAAAAATAAACAAATAAATTAAACAAAACTAGAAAAAAAAAATAATGAGTAGAAATACTAGGTCTAAGCTGACTCAGACTTTATCAAGATACTTCCCATTCCAGAGATGGATAAATTCTGCAAGAAAGTAACCCCTTCTTTCTTTTGTCTGTGATCTTGGTTGATGGTGAAATATTGAATTTCATTTTATGCTGGAATCCTAAATGAATACATGCTGTCATTCTGGGGGAGGGAAATGTGTTTTTCAGCAATATCAAAAGAATCCGCCTAACAATTTATCAAAGAAAAGTAATTGGTATAATTTCGATAAAATGTATACAGCTATAAAGAAATCACAGTTGTGTCCAAGACTCTCAAGGAAATATCCATATATGCACCTCTTAATTATTATTTATATGGTTAAATATTAGTACTTGCATAGCATTGTGTCACAGATAGGTTATTTGCATATATATATATATGTCTAACAGACATTTCCTAATGGCCTTCTAAGTTGTTTTTGACATTTGTGGATTGAGAAGTTAGCAAACCACCTCTACTACCTTCTATTCTGTCCCTTGAGGCCTTCTCCAGGTTTCCTGGGAGGGTCCCCTCACTTCTGCCATAGTCCATTCTGGATTGCACTCTTCTCTAAGACTGGTGCAACAGACCTTTACTATCAACTTTCCAGGTTGTCTTGGGCTGGAAGTTTGTTTCATTATCTTTTTGTGGGTTCTTGTTCTCTAGAATTTGTTTACAGTCAGTTTTTGCATGTATTTGGAGGGGCTTGGGGGAGAGCTAAAGCAAGTCCCTGCTTTTACAATACCATCTTGGCTCTGTCCCCCAAAATCAAGCTGAAAGGCTTAATTTTAAAAGGAAGGGAAAAAATAGAAAAAGTTGGGCATGAAGGAAGGAAGGAAAAAGAAAAAGAAGACAAGATAGGAAGGAACAAAGGAAGGCAGGAAGGGAAGGTGGAAGGAAGGAAGGAGGGAGGGAAGGAAAAAAAGGAAAAAAAAACTTAATAATATAAATTATATTTCAAAACAGAAAGTATTCCTATAAATTTTCATTTGCACTATTATATTATTGGCATGTTTAACTTAGAAATTGATAATTAAAGTGAAGATTTAATTCAACATGCTAATGTATTCCTCAAGTTATTTTTATTATCTAAATTACATTTTAATATAAAATGTTAACTATTGACAGATGTATTCATATTACATTACTACTACTACTACTACTACTACTACTACTACTACTACTACTACTACTACTACCACCACCACCACCACAAGAATACTACTATTAGTTCAACTTATCTAATAGTTATAGTAACAGTATTTAAATTACTTATGGAGCTGGCAATAAGGGAGGATGCAAACACAGCAATATAATGAGGAAGGAGTAGATAAATAATCATCATGCAGATTTCAATAGTTATTTAGTGTTTTTTTTTTCCTGAAAACTAATTAAGAATTAGAATATGACTATCTAATTCCCAATGCTTCAGGCAAATAAAACATTAAAATGGGTTCTAAATAAAGGATGATCACATTATTGTTTAAAAATCCAAAGGACTAATTTCTGTGATTTTTTTTCTGAATCAAATGAAGAAAAACAGCTAATGTTCTCTTCTACTTCATCACAAGATTGCCACCAGCAATTTGGCAGACCAAAAAATGCCCTTTCTAATCTTCATATGAAAATAAACTTGAGTAATTTATACGACTCAATTTCAAGTTGTGTTATATACCTGCTTGAGGGTTAACTGAAATGGTTAGAATTTAAGTTGTCACTGCTCATTATATCCATTAACAGAAAATATTGACAGTATCAACCTTGGAAAACGTCTCATGACTCGAATGGGAAAAGGTAGGATTATATTTTAATATAATATTTCTACTACTTGCCATCAAGGTTGATTTTTCTTAGTAACAGAAACATTTAATACTTTTTGGGTCTTCTATCAGGGGTGGGAGGAGGGAGGTAAGGAACAACATGAAACTGATATTCCCTTAAGGAATGAAGAGACTGAATTTTGATCCTCATCATCTAAAAGCATGAATTATGTGAATTCTTATTGATAGATTCTATGTTTACCTTATTTAGAACACAGAGGAAACGTGAAATATTTAAAATCCAATGAAATTAATTCTAAACAAAAGTAAATCATATTTTACTGTGTTCTTTCCTCACCTTAATTGTTGTGAAGATTGGCACTTCTTCTTAGGAATAGAATAAAGCAATAGATTATATTTTCATCTCCCTTTGGCAAGAAGTTCTGCAACTTGGCAGACAAAGAAATTTCTCTTTATTTTTATTATAAAATAAATTTGAGTTTATTCTTAATAGATTGAATTCTTATGACTCAGTTTCAAGTTATTTTATATGCCTGCTTGAGGGTTAAACTATATCTTATGAAGTTGAAAACAATGCTTAAACTATTCACAAAAAGGAAAAAAATAAAGAACCAGTTGCTTTTTTTATACATTTTGCCTAAAGGTATCACAGAGTGAAAAAAGAACCAGCAATTGAGAAGAAGAGAGAGAGCGAAAGACAGAGACAGAGAGACAGAGAAGGATTAGCTAGAGTTTAGGAGAGTTGCACATAGAAACGAGAGAAAAGGGGTCTGACATGATGCAATAACTAGCACACAGTAGGTACTTAATAAGTGTTTATTGACTGATTGATGTTCTAACCAGATCAGAAATACCACTACATTGTGAGTGGGTAAAAAAAGAATAAGTATAACTCTTTAAAAGATTTTTTTTAATAGGAGAAGTCTAAGGAAAGGTGGAGTTAGTGGGTAGTGAAAGAAATGTAAAAAAGAAAGAAAATGCCATCAATAAAAGACATTTTTAAATAAAGAAAAGAAATTAAAGATGTTCAGAAGAGAATAAAAAAGGATTTTAAATGTATTAAAATACATTTTAAAAGCTAGATATAATAGTTTTTTTTATTTCATATACAACATACTTTTTGTTCATTGCAATTTATAATACCTCAAGTGATTTAAGTTCATAAGTATCTATATATGTATAAATGTATAACATACATATGCACAAGCTTAATATGTGTATATAACTATAAGCATACATATACTTATTCATTCTTATATGCATATGCCCACACACATAAAAAATGTACTTAGCCAGAGGGTTTCAAATAAGCCAACCTTTTTAAGAATTATTTTATAATTGGAGCAGAGTAATATAATATCTAAGTTTCCAGTTCACATACATTAAATATGTAATTAGAGTTAATAGCAAGATATACCTAAGTCATTCTCTCTTTGAAAGAAATGAACACAAATAAAAGGTCTAAACATCTCAAAATCCAAGTTAGGTAACAAATATCAGTCCCTTTGCTGAATGAAGAGACAAATCCATATCTAAGAAATACCTCATGAAGCATTTTTTGTCAGTGACCATTTACCTTCCATATAATGACTACCAGTGAGGAGATACTGTTATCATTTCAGGGCAGACATTCTGCTTTTCTTACATTAAACTTCCTAGTCCAAAAATTAATCTGATCTTTCTTTCATGTGTCAGTCTTTCAAAAGTGAAGACAGTTTTCATGTCCCTCAAAAATCTCACATTCAAATTACACATGCCTAATTTTTCTAAGTAAAGCATGTGCGGCAAGGATTTTAATTATATTCACAATTGGTCACTTCATTAGAACCTTCAGTTAACCAATACCATACATTATATCTTTCTGCAGAATGGCCAATTCAATTTTATCCAATTAAACAACTTCTTTTTCTTCAAAATGCAAGTTACAAACTAGCCGATGAGAATTATTCAACTACTACTTTTTAACTATTTGTATTACGACATAAAAAAATAGAATTTGGAGATCATAGAATTATGTGGAACATGATGGAATGTCAGGGGATGTTAATGCGGCTGGGTAGGTTAGGCATCTATCCATGACCAGTTTGAAGATATATTTAATTCAAATTCCAGAAACTTATGAAGAATGTTTAGGGACACATATTTCAGAAAGAGTAGCTTTGCATCATGAATATAAGCCTCAATTTGGGAAGTGTGTAGAGAATGAGAATTAAAGAAAGGAGGAATGTTTGTGGAGAGCAGTATTAATTCACTATCTCTCTGCTTCTGACTGGTAAAACTTAGTTTGCAACTGAGTTCTTTTGCCAATATCTATGGAGCTATTCTAATGTGTGCTAACAGTTTTGACAGGCCTGGACAAAGTTAACAGTTTTGACCCCTTATTAGTCATTGCATTAAAAAAGATGACTCCAGTAAGTGTGGGATTTAGATAGACCCCAACCTAGAGTGTTAGTATTTGTTTGTAACTGAGTCTGCAATATTGAGTTTTTCTCTTCCTGTGCATTTCATTGTGAGCTCATGGTCTTCTAGAAGCTATGTATTACAATAAAGAGACTACTGGTCTTGAAGTCAAGAAAACTTGAGTGAATCAGTGCTCACTAAGTGAATACTTTTATAGAAACAGTTGCAGCAATGGAGATGCTTTTTTCCGTTTTATTTATCGATCTTGCCTTATGTAGAAAAGATTGGATGAACACCAGATCACTTCTTTTCTGAACTGAGCATAAATAGAGCACTGAAATTATTTGCTACCATGGCTGGGGGGAGGGAGGGATGTCACAACTCTATCTTTGGCTGTTGATCACTGAACCTTAAGGTAATAAAGGTCATAGAGCCCTGCAAAAGCATTTTAAGCACCTGAAAAAAAGAAGAGTATGATATCTCAAAGACTGGGGGAAAAAGTAAAGTAAATTTCAACTCGGTGATGAATTCATACCAAAAATTGTTGGGGCACTTACGAAGCAGAGCAAACCAAATGACAGCTGCTTCCTCTGACTGATTGAAGTCTTCTTGGACCAATTACCCAAGTTTTGATTACTGTGACCCTAACTGTAATGACCCTGTGAAGTCACTTTACCTCTGTTCACCTCAGTTTCCTTGTCTGTAAAATGAGAATGATATTAGCATCTACCTTAAAAAAAGTTATTTCAAATAGCAAATGAGATATTTGTAGAGCTCTTAACAAAGTGCCTGGCAGAAAGCAAGCAATTATATATTTATTATCTTCGCCCCTCCCCTCACATCATCTTCATAATGTGTAACCAAAGAATTTGTATACTAATCTGGCATTGCTTTTGGCTGACAGGTCTCTTCATTCAGCAAAGGGACCTATATTTGTTACCTAATCTGGATTTTGAGATGTTTAGACCTTTTATTTGTGTTCATTTCTTTACACTGTTTTAATTTCTCTAAGAAATATTATTAATTATAAAACGTTTAATTTTATCCATCCCCCCTGACAGTTCACTTGGAAGCTACTGTAATTTTCACAAAGAGTGTTATTTTATATTTCTCATTTATTTTCTTTTGATGTTAATTTTAGCTTTTCTACTAATCACATCATATGTTGCTATAGATGAATGGATGATTTCTAAATTATTTCCATGCATTTCTAGCATGTGAAGATATAACAAATTCACCTGTTACGATTTTTTTCAGTTTTTACCATGTTTACTGCCTTTTGACTCTGTTCTAAAAGGAAGTATTTAAAATATACATGATGGTCATGATTAATATATGTTTTCATACAATTTTATTTTCTTAATTCTCAATTATATTTTCCTACACATCTATTTTTATCTTTCTCACATATATTTTCCCATTGATGTCAATAAATATTATCATATATGTTAATTCATTTTGGAAAATCTTTTAATTTTTTTTCCTTCTCCATCAGCAATCAATTCAGCATTAGTCCATTTTCAGAAAGAAAAAAAAAACTCTTGCATAAGTTAAAAAGAAAAAAAGCTTTCAAAGAAAGATGATTATGTACCCCATGATATGCTGTATTTTGTTTCCATTGGGTGCACTATTGTAACCAATTCTTTCATTTAATTTTCCTAGGAGAATCTAACAGCCACCTTTCTACTCAGCTGTAAATTCTTTATATTTTCATTTTTCCTTTGAAATATGCACCTTTTAAAATTACCAAAGATGAAGACTAGAATGGGAAAAACAGACACTGAAATTTGAAAGGAAGATTTTTAGATGTAAAGGGAGCATTATAAACCCTAGAAAGGGACTGAGATTTACATAGCTCAATGGAACATAAAATGACCAGCATGAAAATGAACTTCCCCAAGGTTTAAATTGTTTCAATTACTCATTTGAATAAGAACTCAACAAGAATCTGAGATCTCTGTTAACTGTCAGGTGACCTCAAATAAAGGTGAAATCTACCACTGAAGGAACTGGATCTGAAATAGAAAGAATTGTCAGTTAGGAGAGACATTTTCAGTCTTTCATCCATTGGTGACCAAACTCAAAGCTTAGGCCCTAATGGAGTTAAAGAGAAAAAAAGCCTCTGATAAGCACAATAGAATGGCTATTTTTCTTTTAGAAAAAGAATAGAAGCACTCCAATTAAAGATAGCACTATAATATTCCTTTGAGAAGCATAGTGATATTTAGCTAAGCCAAATGCCTAAAGTCTTGATGACTTCAACACTCCATCAAAATCCGACCCAAAGAACCCAACAGAATGATCCATCCAGTCAAGTGGTACACCGACCTGCCTGGTCTTGTCTGGAAGCAACTACTCAGCAGCGAAGTGACCTACTTGGTCCATTCCAGCAACAGATCTTAGTGTGAAGACAGTTGTGTAGCCAAATGACTCTCTTGACACAGCCTAGCAGTAAACTGAACCATCAAACTGAGAAAGTAATTGACCTACAATGAGTTAAGCCAATTTAACAATGAAGTGACTTATCCATCACTCATTACATGACTCTCAGAAAATCTTGTAAAGATTCATTGAAGTAAAAAAGTATATTGATACCCTAAATTTCCAGACTTATAAAGACTTAGCTCAATCTATGCCCTACATTTTTCCTTCATAAAACTATATTTTAAATTTTGTTCCAATATTCCCTCCATAGACTAATTTTGAGTATATTTAAGCAAAAGAATTGCCAGATTTGGGAGAAATGTCCTATAACTATTGTTTTAGCAGTGTATTTTGAATAAATGTTTTTTATAAGCCTAATTGAGTCTACACTGAACTTTTTAAGGGGCAATATATGACTGGGGTATAAGTGTATTAGGAAGATAGATACTGTAATGGAAATGCAAATTTAAAGATCTTCCCTGCCCCTAGCTTAAGTGCACCTGGAGCCTGTGGTGGGAGGCTTGTTTTTCAGGAAAGCCCACACCTTGATACTTTGTGATTGGTCAGTGGGTCCAGAAGGTTGTTACATTCTCTGAGCCAGGAGAAGGCTATATAAACCCTTAGGAGAGGCTTTGCTTTGGGGCTCACTTTGAGAAGTGTTGTGTGATTTGACCAGATGAGACTCAGGGAAGCCGTTGTTGAGAGCCCCCCGGCTTTGAAAACCCAGATCTTGATGCTTCCCTCTCTGGTAACTGTGATTTGGTATTGATGCATGTAATGTTGGGACAGTTTGGAAGCCTGTCTGATCTGTAAGTTCTGTAACTCTGAAGTTTGGGGTGCTGACCTTTTCCCCTGAACTAGGTAATGTGTTTGTTTGATTAAAGTAAGCTTGTTAACCCATTTTGAGTTGCTTTCCTTTTGAAAAGCAGATATAAGAACCTGTGTTGGCAGTCACCCTGGGGATATCGGGGTGCTTGCCGCTACAGATACCCACGTGGTAATTCCTAGAACCCAAGGATGGATCCTTTGCTCTGTGAAACAAACCCGCCAGTACCAATGTAGGTTGGGAATGTGAGTCCATACAGGAATGCTACATTTTCCAAGTAAGAATGTAAATATTGATGCCATTCAATTTTTCAAGTATGGTACCAATTTTTGTTATTTTGTTAAAAGCAACTTCACATTTAGAGAACAGATATATATGTATATATATATATATATATATATATATATAAAACTGTGATTCTTATCTCTCTTTACATATTTTCTGCAGTGCAGCTTCTATCAAAGCATAAACAGAAAGGTTAAAGCTCGGAGATGGAAGCCCTTTTATGATTTTTAAATATTTCTTTGATCATGAAGACTATAAAAATATAACTTATGCCCAACTTGGTGATGGTTCATCTCTCTAAATTTACTTAGGGTGGTCTTCTGGTTGCAACCTTGGTCTAGAAACAGTTAAAAATGAATGTGGAGCAGTGATTTCATTATTAGGGAGAACATTTACTGAGGAACTAACCCCCATCATTACAAATCAGCATCTTTTCTGCAACTTGAGCCTTTTTAATAATGGCCTGGGAGACTGAGAGGTAAAGAACTGTTTAAGGTTATACCACTTAGATACATCTATTGCAGAATCATAATTGAAGTCATTCTACTTTGGTTATACCTAGATGGTACACTAACAATGAGCAGTGTAATCCAACATTTACCCCTTCCCTTCATACAAGCATCCCTTATGGTTTGGAAAAGCCTCTTTGGGGGTAAGGTAGTCCCAAATCTGAGAAGAGATTTGGACACATGGTATGTATATACTTATATATAAAAGCTGACTACAATAATACTTAATGGATTTGGGGGACAAATCTATAATTGGGGTGTAGTTATAAACTTAATTTCCATAATGTATACTCTATAGTTAAATATTTTTTTTGCTCTCTTAGCTGCAATTAATGCTTCTCTCTGAAGCATGGACAGTTCCTATCTTATTGATTCCCAGTCAGCTGCTCCTACTAGTAGTTTGATGGTTTGTGGCTGTCACTACATGCAGGAGATCCTTTCTCTAATGATAATACTTAAGACTGATTTATCTTAATAATTATAATTCATCACCAGAATTAGACTCTTGGATATTCATAGCACTGGGAGATCAAAAATTATAATTTGAACAGTGTATATTTGAGTCAAAACCAAGTATGTCACCCTTTGGAGACAAGAGTGAACCAGAATCAGAAATATGGTATTCCTACTCTTTATTTCCCCAGGGATGTATTGACAGAGTAAAATATCAGAGTCCATCATTCATAGGTTTAGAGCTAGAAGGAACCTCTTCTGCTAGAATACAAGTATGTTTAGGAAATATATAATGGTTTTACCTTCTTTATCTCCTCAGTTTTTAGTACAGTGATAAGCACATAGTAAAGACTTAATAAATATTTGTAGACTGATTGACAGAATAACCTTAACAGTCTTTCAGCTCAAAACTCACATTTTACAGATGAGGAAATCATGTGTCAGAATGATGAGATGACTCTGCCAAAATCACATAGGAAGTGAGAGAACATAATTTTGAACCCCAATCTTTTGCTTTTGAATGAAATTTTGTTTTCCCTTAAATCAAGGATTTAATTAATTATTCTGATTTTATGGAATTGACCCAATAATGTGCTGTTTGAAACAAAACAAGTTTTATTGACATAATATTCTTCTTTCTTCTTCTTTTTAAAAATTATTCATTTGTGGGGCGACTGGGAGGCTCATTGAGTAAGAGCGCTGGCCTCAGAGTTGGGATGACCCGGGATCGAAACCAGCCTCAGAAAATGAGCACCCACACATAAATAATGACTAGCCGTGTAACGTTGAGCAACTTACTTAACCCCAATTGCTTTAAAAAAAAATATTCATTTGCTCATTTTATTTATTCTTAATTCTCAACATTAACTTCTAAAAATTTTCAGTTCTAAATTTTTTACTACTCCCCAGTGTGGCCTGCATTCTGATTTGGGTTATACATATACAATCATATTATACATATTTCCATATCAATCATGTAAATAAGAATTAGAATCAAAGGGGAAAATTGAGACAAAGAAAAGAGAAAAAGACACGAAGAGAGAGAGAGAAAGAGAGAGAGAGAGAGAGAGAGAGAGAGAGAGAGAGAGAGAGAGAGAGAGAGAGAGTATGCTTTGATCTACATTCCATACATTCACATTCCATAGTTCATTATCTGGATGTGGATAGCATTTTCCTTCATGTGTCTCCTGAAATTGTCTTAATTCCTTACATGCTGAAAAGAATTGTCTATCAAAGTTGATCATTGCACAATGGTATTGTTACAGTGTTTTCTAGATTTTGCTCTTTTCACTCAACATCAGTTCATATAAGTCATTCCAGGGTTTGTTTTTTTTTTTTTTAAGTCTACCAGCTCATCATTTCTTGTTGTTGTTTTTTTTAATTAATTTATTTACTGTTATATTACAACATTCAGTTCCACAACTCCTTGAGATTCAAGTTTTCTCCCCATGCTTCTCCTGCCCCCTCTCCCCCCTCTCCATGGTGCATGCAATCAAATATAGGATAGGCAAATACCTTGATGTTACCATTAGTCAGATTTTGAAGAAGGGTTATAACCAATGGAATGAACAATGGGAAAAAGGAGACAAAATAAAATAAAATAAAATAAGAAATAGAGAAAGAGCAAATAGTTTGCTTCAGTCTGCATTCAGACTGTAGGTCTTTCTCTGGATGTGGATATCTATCCATCATGAGTCTGTTGGAGTTATCTTATAACCTTGCATTGCTGAGAAGAGGCCAGTCTATCAAAGTTAGTCATCACACATATATTATCCCTGTAATTGTTTTAAAATTTCTCCTTGCTTTGGTCTTCTCACTCAATATCAGTTAACATAACTTTCCAGCTTCTTATGAAGCCTTTCTGCTGCTCATTGCTTATAGCACAATAGTATTCCATTCCACTGATATACCACAACTTATTTAGCCATTCCCCAATTCCCTTAATTTCCAATTCTTTACCACCGCAAAATGAGCTCCTATAAATTTTTTGTACATACGGGTCCTTTTCCCATTTTTATGATCTCTTTGTGATGCAGTCCTAGAAGTGATATTGTTAGGTAAAAGGGTTTCCAATTCTTTGCCCCACAAAAAAAGAGCCACTATGAATATTTTTGTACATATTGTTGTCCTCCCATTTCTCTTATCTCTTTGGGATATAACCCTAGAATTGGCATTTCTGGGTCAAAGGGTATGAAATTATTTATAGCCCTTTACGCATAACTCCAGATTGCTCTCCAGAAAAATTGGTTCAGTTCAGAACTCCACCGGCAATGCATTAGTGTTCTAATTTGCCCACATCCCCTTGAGCATTTGTCATTTTCCTATTTTGTCATCTTAGCCAATCTGACTGGTAAGATGTGGTACCTCAGAGTTGTTTTGATTCATATTTCTCTAATAAATACTGATTTAGAGCATTTCTTCATATGCTTATAGATATCTTTAATTTCTTTCTCTAAATACCATTTATCAATTGGGGAATCACTTGTATTGTTACAGATTTGACTCAGTTCTCTGTATATTTTAGAAATGAGCCCTTTATCAGAGACATAGGTTGTAAAAACTCTTTCCTAATTTCTAACCTACCTCTTAATCTTGGTTACATTGGATTTGTTTATACAGAAGCTTTTAAATTTGATGTAATCAAAATTACCCATTTTGCATTTTATAATGCTCTCTAATTCTTGTTTGGTCATAAAGTCTTTCCCTCTCCACAAATATGACAGGTGAGCTATTCCTTGCTTTCAGAGATTGCTTACAGTATTATCCTTTATGCCTAGATCATGCACCCATTTAGACTTGATTTTGGTGTATGGTGTTAGATAATGGTCTATGCCCAGTTCCCTGCCATACTATATTCCAGTTTTCCCAGCAGTTTTTTTCAAATAGTGCATTTTTATCCCAAAACCAGGGGTTTGGGGGTTTATCAAAAATAGATTACTTTGCTCATTGATTGCTGAGTCTCGTGTGCCCAGTCTGTTCCATTGATCCACTACTCTATTCCTCAGCCAGTACCAAGCAGTTTTAATGACTGCTGCTGTATAATACAGATTAAAATCTGGTATACATAGTCCACCTTCCCGAGCATTTCTTTTCATTAGTTCCCTTGATATTCTGGACCATTTGTTCTCCCAAATAAATTTTGTTATTGTTTTTTCTAGCTCTATAAAGTAATTTTTTGGTAAATTCATTGGTAAGGCCCTAAGTGGATATTTAATTTGGGTAAAATTGTCATTTTTATTTTGTTAGCTCTATCCAGCCAATAGCAATTGATATTTTTCCAATTAGTTAGATCTGATTTTATTTGTGTGAGAAGTGTTTTGTAGTTGTGTTCATATAGGTCCTGGCTTTGTTTTGGCAGATACATTCCCAAATATTTTATAATGTCTAAGGTAACTTTAGATGGGATTTCTTTTTCTATCTCTTGCTGTTGTATTTCATTAGAGATATACAGGAATGCTGAAGATTTATTTTGTTTTATTATATATCCTGCAAATTTGCCAAAATTATTTATTGTCTCAAGTAGTTTTTTACTTGATTCTCTAGGATTCTCTAAGTATATCATCATATCATCTGCAAAAAATGATAGATTTGTCTCTTCTTTGCCTAATTTGATTCCTCTGATTTCTTTTTCTTCTTTAATTGCTACTGCTAACATTTCTAGTACCACATTGAATAAGAAGGGGTGATAGTGGACACCCTTGTTTCACCCCTTGTTTCACACCCTGTTTCACCCACCCTCTTATTTGAAATGCTTCTACCTTATCCCCACTGCATATAATACTTGCTGATGGTTTTAAAAAAGCCCCCCCAAAAAAGAAGAAAATTCAAAATTAATTCAAAATTAACAGAAATGAAGAGGAAAAAACTCTGCCTACCTCAATTGTTCTCAAGCAAGAGTACTAAGCAGGCATCAGATGCCTCATGTTTCTGGATCATTTCCTATGCCCAAGGGAGTGGAAGTTAGAAAAGACTTTCTAAACTCTTGTAGCATCTTCCAAAACCCAAAGCCTGAAGACAGAACAATGTTGTTTTTGTCAGCTACCCAAAATGTTCTGATGGCAAGGAAGCAGTATTATAACCATAAGTGACCCTATTTCCTCAGAAGCACAAGGTGAATGAGTATGGATGGGGCAAGAAAATCCACCATCTTCAACTGCTTTTTACCTGCAGAAACCAAGTGAAAAGAAGTAGAAACAGTCATTCAGTCATTCATTCCCCCACTTACTCACTCAACTGACATTCATACCAAGCTTCTTATTCTACAAGACTCTCACATACAAACACCTATTCCTTCCCAGGAGAAAGACAGAAAGATGAATGCACCACGACAGCTTCAGAGTACCTGTTTCATTCCTCCAGGTGTAAGCTAAGCACCCCAGCAATTCCCAAGAAGACAGACCCTACCTCCTTAGCTTTTCACCAGACTCTAGGGCAAGGGCATGGCCAGAGGCACAGACAGGCTCCTTTCTTGAAAACAATGCAACAAGTATGGTAGCGATAGGAAAGTCCATAGGCTCTTTTTGCCTTATACTAAAAGGCAAGTCTAGAAGGTTTGGAATGCTCCAGGGAGCCCAGGGGAGCCTCAACTACCATGCTCTGCTTCTCTCAGCTACCCTCAAGCCTAAGAGTCCAGAAAGATGAATAGCTACCACTTTACCCATGCATGATTACAGCAGCTCCGATTAAACTAATGATTCTGAAAATTGCAAAACACGAATGAAAACAAAGACATTGACTTAGATTAAAAGTTTTTGTTACATAAATTTAAGAGATGTAAAGCAAACATGAAGTTCAGAGGACAAAAAAAGCACAGAAATTGCCTCTTCTAGCACAGCAACTGAAGAGCTATGTCAGCTAATATCACTTTAAAAAACAAGCTCATTTGCAAACATCAGTAAATAGTATGCCAAAAGATTACCAGGAGTGTTATCTCTCAAAACAGATGAATCAAACTTCTTTAAAACTCAGGAATTCAACTATAACATTTCACCATTAAGGATTATTTTTATGCAAATGATTCTCAGATCTAATTATTCATATCCCTCATCTCTCCTGACTTCCATTCTCACATTTCAAACTGCGTGTTAGACACAACAAACCAGAAATCCAATAGACACATTTAAGTCAACAGGTCCAAACTGAAATAAATATCCCCACTTCACAAATCTCCCTTTTCCTTAACTTCCTTATTACTGTTAAAGGCACAATTATACTTCCCATCACCCAGGCTCACAGCCTAGGTTTCATTTTCTATTTCTCTCTCCCTTTCACCTGCCACATCAAATCTGTTGCTAAATCCTATCTATTCTACCTTTGCATCATCCTTCACATATACCACTTTCTTTCTTCTGGCAGTACCACTATACTGGTACAGACCTTCATTACTTCACTCCTATACTACTTTAGTGTCTTTATAGTTGCCCTCTTTGTCTAGTCTGTCCCCATTTTTGTTCCCCCTCCACTCAACCATCAAACGACCTTCATAATTCGTGGATATGACAATGCCCCTGTCTTATTCAATAAACCCCAGTGGCTAATTATTACCTCTAAGATCAAATACGAAATCTTCTGTTTGTTTTTTTTTACCTGTCTAATATTTTTACACTTAATGTTTACTACCTAGAAAGATCCAGTTACTTTGGATTCCTGACTGTTGCTTGTACAAAACATCCAGTTTCCCAAATCTGTGCCTTTTTCTCTGCCCCTTTGACCAAATTTTCTAACTCCTTCCACTACTTCTATACTACTCTGAAATTGTTTAATATGCACTAAAATTTAAAGGGCTTTTGACAAAAAGCTTTTGAGACAAAGAGCTTTTCTCAGGCACAATAAATACTTGCTGTGCCTACCTTTAAAGATTAATTACAATTGTTATGGTTTATTATGTTTGTACATTTTTTCCATGCCGTCTTCCTTTTTAGACTGTCACCTCCTTGAAAGCACAAACTCTGTTTTCTTTCCATCGAATCCCTAGTGCTTAACATGTTTCTTAACACAGAACGGATGCTTAATGGTTGACTTAATTTGACTATGGTACTAAGAAAGTCAGTACTGCAGCTAAAACAATCTTGAGTCTACTGAAAAACTGATTTTCAAATATCTAAGGAAAGAGAAGATACCAAATATCAGGCAGAAGGAATTTTAGTGAAAGTAGAGACATCATGTTACAAATGGGCTAGTAAAAAAAAAAAAAGAAAAAGAAAAAAAATAAATTGTGCAGAAAACCAAAATGTGCAATATTAAAAACTATGCCTATGGCACACCTACACTATGTTCCTATGCAATTATTTGACAAGTCATTTTTTTTTTCTCATACTCTAGCTCACCGCTTTGATTACATTTGTTTGTAAATACCACTTCAAAGTGTTCTCTAAGTCTTTTAAGAACATTTTTCATGAAGTTCAGGCTTTGAGTATTATGGCAATTGTGCCCCGCTGTCCATAATGGAGCACATACTTCTATTATATTCCTTAATCTGTGCTCATAGTTTTCACTTTGTAGAATAATAGAAAATCTACACACACATACACACACACACCCACACACACACATTTCCACATCATTGAATTTGTTACTATTCCTTCTCAGTGAAAAAAAAAAGCCTTCCCTGTTGTCAGCTTAGCAGATTATTTCAGAAGCATCATAGTCACCACAAAGCAAAGCATAGGAGAAAAGAAGAAAAAAACAACAGAAAGTATCTAAAATTTTTGGACAAATTACTTACAAGTAAAAATACAAAGCAGAAAAAACATTTTCTTTTCCTTAAATAAATAAAACTTAATTTGGTTAATGACTTCTTTCTACATTGACACCACTCTCATTCGTCAACTCCTTCATTTCTTTCCTTTGAATAGTGGGTGGTTGAGGTGGGAGATTCTGTTGTTTTTTTTGGGAATTTATTCTTTAGATCTTCTCTTCTTTCTGGGCTGACTTCCTTATAGAATTATCTTCCCACTACATCAATGTATATACTTTTTCAGCTTAATTTAATTTTATTTTCAATTCAAAATTGTCTTTCAGCCTCTCTTTATCCTCTCACATTGAAAAGAAAAGAAAAACAAAGTCCATTACATATATGTATAGACATGCAAAGCAAATTCCCACATTAAAATTGTCCAAAAAAGGGTGGGAAGGGAAGGAAGTTTTAGTCCATTATTTCTCCATATAGTGTATGACACGTTTGGAGTCATGGTTATTCATTATGTACATAAGCATCCCTAAATCTTTTAAAGTTAATTTTTATTAACAAATGTTTTATTGTATAAATTGCTCTACTGGTTCTGCTCACTTCACTCTATATCAATTTAATAAGATTTTACCAGTTTTTTTTTGTTTTTTCTGAATCCATCCCATTGATAATGTCTCATAGGTCAATAATATACATTCTTGTGAATTATAACTTGTTCAATCATTCCCTGTATAGAGGCCTGGACAGAAGAGAAGGTTAGCTCAACCTTCAGAGACTGAATTTTTGAAATATGGATAAAAATTAAATGGGTATATCTGAATGTCCCCAGATCATAGAATGGTTTTTAATAATAATTTCTCTAAAAACTTAGAATTGTGGTATCTCCTAAATACTGCTTTAACTGGATCCCACAAATTTTGGTCAACAATTTTAGTGAATTTATTATTTTATTATTCCTTTTTTTGATGCACTCATTCTTTAGAATTATGTTATTTATTTTTTAATGTTTATTAAATGCCTCAAAGACCTTCTACTCAATAGAGTTTTTATTGCATTAGAGCTAGAAAATGTGTGTTTAACTTTTCTGCTCTCTGCATTCACCAATACACAATCACTTTTTGTTTGTGAAAGTGCCATAGATATTTGAGCAATATGTCTAATCCATTCTACCCCAAATTAGTATTTTTTCTGATATCCATCATATGTTATTTTATAAAACTATTTTCAGATAATTAGGTTTATCTAAGTCTGAAAGAGTTTAATGGAGGTGTCACAACTATATTAGTTTTAATGTTGATGTCATTCTATGGCTCATTTAAATTTTCTTTTAAAATGCTATTCCATTTGGTGCATATATTTAGTATTAATATTAATCCATTGTCTATGGCAACTTTTAACAATGTAGTTTTGCGGTATATCTTTTTTTTTACATATATCTACTTTTGCTTTTGCTTTATCTGCAATTATGATTGCCGCCCCTACCTTTTTTTTCTTTCTTTTTTTTAAACAAATGCTTTATTAACTTCTGTTTTACATCATTGATTTCCACCAGATTTTGAGTTACAATCATTTCCCCCCATTATTCCCCTACCCAACCTCCCAGAATAGTAGTCCCACAAGATATCACTTCCTCCAATCTGCTCTCTCCCATACCTTCTCCCATAGCCCCATCCACTTTTCCATTAGAGGAAGGTGAGTCTTTGTGTCCCAATGCCTGCACATCTTATCTCCCTATTACAAGCAAAAGAGTATTAATAATAGTATTTATATATATTTGAAACATTTAATGTTAGGACCTCAAATTTCAGATCCATTTCCTTCCTCCCTTGTCATCCATTCCCTCTTGGGAGATAAGTAATTCAGCATATGTTGTTCATATCTAGCTATGCAAAACATTATCATAGTAGATATATTGTACAAGGCTGCTTATAATTCCCTCCCACTCATCCCACCCCCGACCTGGTCCATTCCCTACATGATCCTGTCCCTCTTCTATGGAGGGTACTTCCAACCTCCCCTCACCCCAAGGATGCCCTCCCACCCATCATCCCTCCTCCCATCTTCCTTCCCCCTATCCTGCTGCAGGTTGAGATATCCCATTTAGTATGTATGTCATTTTCTCCCTGAACCAAATTCAATGTGAATGTGGTTTTGACTGTTTAGCCTTCCTTATTCTCCCCCTCTTTTACAACCACTTCCCCTTGCTTCTTCTGCATGGGATAGTTTACCCTACCCTGTCTCTCCCCATGTCCTCTTGTCACTTTCCTCTCTCACCTCATAATTTCATCCCTTAAGTATTCTCCCTGCCAAACAAATTCAACCTATGTCCTCTATCCATATATAACTGTAACCATACACACACACATTCACATATTTATTCATATGACCACACTCCCTTCTTCCATTATTTTCATAGTGAGAAAGATATCATCAGTCACAGTTATTGCTTTTCCATATAGGAATGTAAATAGTTCAACTTTGGTAAGTTCCTTTTGATTTCTTTTCCCTGATTACCTTCTCAGGCATCTCTTGCTTCTTGTGTCTGGATGTCAAATTTTCTATTCAATTCTGGTTTTTTCCTCAAGAATGCTTGAAAGTCCTCTATTCCACTGAATGACCATATTTTCCCCTGAAAAAAAATACTCAGTTTTGCTGGGTAGGTGACCCTTGGGTTCATTCCCAGTTCTTTTGCCCTCTGGAATATCATATTCCATGCCCTTCGATCCCTCAGTGTAGAAGCTGCCAGGTCCTGGGCTATTCTGATTGTGTTTCCACAATATTGAAATTGTTTCTTCCTGGCTGCTTGGAGTATTTTCTCCTTGATCTGGGGATTCTGGAACCTGGCTATAATATTCCTGGGAGTTTTCTTTTGGGGATCTTTTTCAGGAGGTGATCAGTGGATTCTTTCAACCTCTATTTTGCCCCCTGGATCTAAAACATGAGGGCAATTTTCCTTGAGAATTTCTTAAAGGGTGATTTCTAGGTTATTTCTTTGATCATGGCTTTCAGGTAGTCCAATAATTTTTAAATTGTCTCTCCTGGATCTATTTTCCAGGTCAGTGGTTTTTCCCATGAGATATTTCACATTGCCTTCTAATCTTTCATTTATTTGGATCTGCTTAACAGCATCTTGATTTCTCCTAAAGTCATTAGCTTCCATTTGCTCCAGTCTAACTCTGAAGGAATGAATCTCCTCAGTGAACTTTTGAGATTCTTTTTCCATCTGGCAAATTCGACTTTTTAAGGCATTCTTCTCCTCATTGCCCTTTTGGGCCTCCTTTGCCATTTGAGTTAGTCTATTTTTTAAGGTGTTGTTTTCCTCAGTCAGGCTGTTGACCCTCATTTCATACTTTTCCTGCATCCTCATTTCTCTTTCCAATTTTTCCTCCACTTCTATTATTTGATTTTTAAAGTCCTTCTTAAGGTCCTCTATGGCCTGCAAACTGCTCATGTTTTCCCCTCGGGCTTTTGGAGCAGGACTTCTGACCTCACAGTCCTTTTCCCGCTCTATGCCCCCAAAATAGGAGTCTAGGGTTGCATTTTTCTGTTTCCTTTGCCTTGGCATGTTGCCACTTAATTACTTGACTTTTGGGCTTGTTGCCACACTATGGCTTTAAGGCCAGATAGAGGAATTTTCATCCCGAAAGTGTGGGGGGACAACTTCCGTTTCTGGCAAGCTGTAAACCCACCCACGACTTCCACCATAGATGACAATCCACATCCAGGGAGGTTAAAGCAAGAGCGATTACCCCCCAAGACTGATCGCTGGATCTCCCTACAAATTTGCAGGCCGGGAGCTGGAGCTGCCTCTGAAAACTACAAAATGGAATGTCTCCTCAGTGGCTTCTAGCCCCCAGTGGAGGGAGCCGACGCATTCCCTAAATACCAGTCCCAAAGTCCATAGGACACTAACCTCTTACTTTGTCCTAGGCAAGACTATGTTGATAATTCTGGAGTCTCCACAGCTCCTGGTGTTCTAGGGTTACTCCAGCTGGCTGCTGGCTCTGCCACCCTGTGGCTAAAACCTCGGCTCATGCGGACCTGGGCTCGACTCGCCTCGGCTCCTGCGCTCTGCGCGCTGCATGCTGCCAGGTCCCAGACCACTGCCCTGGTCCTTCCTGCAGGGCTGCTGGGCTGTCCTCAGTGAGTGGTTAGCTTCTCTGTGTCGTTCTGTGGGTCCTGGGGCTCCAGAAGTTGTTCAGAGTCCCCTTTTACATAGTTTGGGTGGAATCTGGGGGCAGAGTGGCTTGGATGAGCTGTTTCTACTCCGCCATCTTGGCTCCGCCCCCCTTTTTTTTCTTATTGAACTGAAGGACAATACAGCTTCCTTCATCACCTTCTTTTAACTTGATATATATGAATTTCCATTTCAAGTGTGTTTCTTATAAACAACATATTGCAAGATACTGGTTCACATAATATTTTCTCTTAGATTTTTCCATTTTTTTGGTGACTTTGTTCATTTCATATTCACCGTTCTGATTCTGAATATATATTTTCCTCCAACCCTTTCCCTTATATTTTCCTACTTTCCCCCTTCTTCTTCTAGTCCCCTTCTTAAGAGTCAGTTTTGCTTGTGACCAGTCTCCCTTAACATACCCACATTCTTATCCCATTTACCCTTTACATTAACTCCTTCACTTCTGTGTTGAATACTATGAATTTCTCTTTATCCAGCCTAATCTATATTTGTATTCTTCCTTCCTTTTGTCTGTTTCTATGAGAATGAATTTCAAGTGTTGACTGCTTCCCTCTTATTTTCCTTCATTGTTTATAGGCTTGCATATTCTGATTATAGAAGATAATTTCCCCTCTGTTTTTTCTGCTTTTCTTACCTCTCCAAGGGCATTCTTCCATTCTTCTTTGGCGATCATTCAAACATAATAGAATCATATTCCATCTTTCTTCCTAATTAGCTTTCCTTTAAGACCCCTGGAGATGTGAAATTTCTGAAGGATTACATGTTATAATCTTACTACATAAAAATCTAAGCATTTTAACATTGTTTAGTTGCTTACATTTTCTTACTCATGTTTTCCTTTTCATATTTGAAACTTTTGATTGTATGTAAAATTTTCCACTTATCCATGGTCCTTTTTATGAGGAATGCATGAAAGTTTGCTAATTCACTAAAGATTCTTCCCCTCCTACCCTACTCCAGTAGGATTTTACTCAGTTTTGTGGTATAGTTTATTCTGCATTGGAAACTTTATATCCTTTACTTTCAGTAATGGGAAATTTCTTTTTTGTCATCCTTATTAATTTGTTCATTTACTTTCAGTTTACAAGATTCAGTTCCCCAGTTTTTTGAGTTTCAAATTTTCTCTCCCTCCCTCCCCTTACTCCCCTCCCCATGGCAGCATACAGTCAGGTATAGGATCTACAGATGCTTTCATATTAGACATTGTTCAGGTTATAAAGAAGGATTGTATTAGATGGAATGAACATTGGGAAAGAGGGAACCAAACCAAACAAGAAAAAGCAAGAGGGCAGGTAATTTGCTTCAATCTGCATTCAAACTCTGTTCTTTCTTGTTCTTTCTCTGAATGTATATCTCTCTCTCCATCACGAGACTTTTGGAGTTTACTTATAGCCCTGCATTTCTGAGAAGAGTCTGGTCTATCAAAGTTGGTCATCACACGTACGTTTTATCTGTAATTGTGTACAAAATTTTCCTGGTTCTGCTCTTCTCAATCAGCATAAGTTCATATAAGACTCTCCAGATAGATATGAAGTCCATGAGCTCTTTGTTTCCTATGGTGCAATAATATTCCATGTAATGTGAAATTTCAAATGCTAATCCAAGACTACTAAATTTTGTATGATACTGACAATAGCTCAATAATACTTGAATTCTTTCTTACTCGTTGGTTGTAGTGTTTCTACTTGATCTTTGAACTGTGGATTTTGGATATAAGATTTCTAGGAGTTTTATATCTGATATTTTGTTCAGAAAGTGACTGGAGAATTTTTTTTCAAATATTTCTTAGAGAGCTGGTTCTGAGATATCTGGGCAGTTATATTTAAAGATTTCTTGAAATATGCTCTCTTGGTTTTATTTTGTTTAACTTTTATTATTTAATTCAGAAATTCAATGATTTTTTACTCTTTTTCCTTGAACTGTTTTCAAAGAAAATTGTTTTGTTTTGTTCATTATGTTTCCCATTCTCTTCCATTTATTATATCTTATGGATTCATTAGCTCCCATTTTGCCAATTCTGAATTTCTACAAATTATTTCTTTCTTCATTTTTTTCTTTTAAAGCAACTGGGGCTATGTAACTTGTTCAAGGTTACATGGCCAGTCATTATTCATGTGTGAGTGCTCATATTTTGAGGCAAGATCCTATCCTGGGTCTTCCCAACTCCAGGGCTGGCACTCTTACTCACTGCGCCACCTAGCCACCCAACAAGCTTTTTCTTTTATTTTTTAATTTTTTTTTTATTAAACAAATGCTTTATTAACTTCTGTTTTACATCATTCATTTCTGCCAGATTTTGAGTTACAGTTATTACCCCCGCCCCGTTTTTCTCCTACCCACCCTCCCAGAATAGCAGTCCCACAAGATATTGCTCCCTCCAATCTGCCCTCTCCCCTATCTTCCCCCATACCCCCTTTGATTTTTCCATTAGAGGAAGGTGAATATCTGTGTCCCAATGCCTGCACATCTTATCTCCCAATTACAAGCAAAAGAGTATAAATAATAGTATTTATATATATATTTAAAACATTTAGTCTTAAAACCTCGAATTTCAGATCCATTTCATTCCTCTCTTGTCACTCATTCCCTCTGGGAAGATAAGTAATTCAATATATGTTGTACATGTCTAGCTATGCTAAACATTACTATAGTAGATATATTGTACAAGGCAGCTTATAATTCCCTCTCACTCATCCCACACCCCACCTGGTCCATTCCATACTTGATCCTGTCCCTCTGCTATAATGGGTACTTCCAACCTCTCTTCCCCCCAGGGATGCCATACCATCCATCATCCCTCCTCTCATCCCCCTTCCCCCTATTCTGCTGCAGGTTGAGATATCCTATTTAGTATGTATGTCATTCTCTCCCAGAACCAAATTCATTGAGAATGTGGTTTTGCCTTTTTGCCTTCCTATCCCCCCCCCATTACAACCACTTCCCCTTGCTTCTTCTACATGAGATAGTTTGCCCTACCCTGTCTCTCCCCATCTCCTCATGCGACTTTCTTCTCACACCTCATAATTTCACTCCTTAAGTATCATCCCTTCCCAAAAATTCAACCTATGCCCTCCATCCATGTATAACTGTAAACATATACACACACATTCATATATGTATTCATATGACCATACACCCTTCTTATAATATTTTCATACTGGGAAAGATTTCATCAGTCACAATTATTGTTTTTCCGTATAGGAATGTAAATATTTCAACTTTAATAAGTTCCTTGTGATTTCTTTTCCCTGATTACCTTCTCAGGCATCTCTTGCTTCTTGTGTCTGGACGTCAAATTTTCTATTCAATTCTGGTTTTTTCCTCAAAAATGCTTGAAAGTCCTCTATTCCACTGAATAACCATATTTTCCCCTGAAACAAAATACTCAGTTTTGCTGGGTAGGTGACCCTTGGGTTCATTCCCAGCTCTTTTGCCCTCTGGAATATTTGTACTCCATGCCCTTCAATCCCTCAGTGTAGAAGCTGCCAGGTCCTGTGCTATACTGATTGTGTTTCCACAATATTGAGATTGTTTCTTCCTGGCTGGTTGTAGTATTTTCTCCTTGATCTGGGGATTCTGGAAACTGGCTATAATATTCCTGGGAGTTTTCTTTTGGGGATCTTTTTCAGGAGGTGGTTGGTGGATTCTTTCAACCTCTATTTTGCCTTCTGAATCTAAAACATCAGGGCAGTTTTCCTTGAGAATTTCTTGAAGGGTGATTTCTAGGTTCTTTCTTTGATCATGGCTTTCAGGTAGTCCAATAATTTTTAAATTGTCTCTCCTGGATCTATTTTCCAGGTCAGTGGTTTTTCCCATGAGATATTTCACATTGCCTTCTAATCTTGCATTTATTTGGATCTGCTTAACAGCATCTTGATTTCTCCTAAAGTCATTAGCTTCCATTTGTTCCAGTCTAACTCTGAAGGAATGAATCTCCTCAGTGAACTTTTGAGATTCTTTTTCCATCTGGCAAATTCGACTTTTTAAGGCATTCTTCTCCTCATTGCTCTTTTGGGCCTCCTTTGCCATTTGAGTTAGTCTATTTTTTAAGGTGTTGTTTTCCTCAGTCAGGCTGTTGACCCTCATTTCATACTTTTCCTGCATCCTTGTCATTTTTCTTTCCAATTTTTCCTACACTTCTCTAATTTGATTTTTAAAGTCCTTCTTAAGGTCCTCCATGGCCTGCAACCCGCTCATGATTTCCCCTGGGGCTTTTGGAGCAGGACTTCTGGCCTCACAGTCCTCCTCTCTCTCTATGCTTTGATCGTTTTTGCCCCCAGAGTAGGAGTCTAAGGTTTCCTTTTTCTGTTTAATTTGTTTCCTTTGCCTGTTGCTACTTAATTACTTGACTTTTTGGCTTGTTGGCCCAGTATGGCCTGGTGCCAGACAGGAACTTTCGCCCCAAACGTGTGGGGGGGGGGGCAACTTCCATTTCTGGCAAGCTGGAAATCCCCTCATGACCTCCACCCCAGATCACAATCCAGATCCAGGGAGGTTAAAGCAAGAGTGATTATCCCCCAAGACTGATCGCTGGATTTCCCTACAGTTCGCAGGCCAGGAGCTGGAGCTGCCTTTGAAAACTGCAAAATGGTGTGTCTCCTCAGTGGCTTCTAGCCCCCAGGGGAGGAAGCCGACGTGTTCCCCAAATACTGGTCCCAAAGTCTATAGGGCACTAATCTCTCACTTTGTCCTAGTCATGTCTTTGTTGATAATTCTGGAGTTGCCACAGCTGCTGGTGTTCTGGGGTCCTTCCACCTGGCTGCTGGGCCTGCCACCCTGGGGATAAAACCACTACTCAGGCGATTGGCTTTGCTTTGCTCTCTGTGCTCTGCGCGCTGCATGCTGCCAGGTCCCAGACCACTGCCCTGGTCCTTCCTGCAGGGCTGCTAGGCTGTCCTTAGTGGGAGGTTATCTTCTCTGTGTTGTTCTGTGGGTGCTGGGCCTCCAGAAGTTGTTCAGAGTCCTTTTTTACATAGTTTGGAATTGATCTGGGGGAAGAGTGGCTTGGACGCGCTGTTTCTACTCCGCCATCTTGGCTCTGTCCCCACAAGTTTTTTCTTGAATAAAATTTTGTACATTTCAAATTTTCTTTTAATATCTTTCTTTTGATTAACAAGATATAAGAAATGAAAATAATAAAAATTAAACTCAGAATTCTAAGAGTAGAGGTGGTTTACATTTATCAGCATACCCTTGGGCACAGGCCTCCATTCTGCTTTCCTCTTATCTCCTCCAATATATACACCTGAATCCTCCCATCCTATTTCTTCTCTGAATCTCTCTAGCACTCCTTTATGTTTTGTCTTTGCCTATTATAATGTAAGTTTCTTTAAGATGAAAATTATTTTCTTTAATTATACTTCTATTTCTAGTGCATCACATACCATTTGGCATATATTAATTTCCTAATAATTATCTTGATTTCAATCTCTCTCTGTCTCTGTCTCTGTCTCTCTGTCTCTCTGTCTCTCTCTCTCTCTTTCAGTCTCTCTCTCCCACTTTTTATTTCTCACACACATTAATTTAAACAGATGACTAAATGTCAATCAAATCAACCTCATTAAACCTGAACCACTCTATATTTTCATACAAATAAAAGTAAATAAGTAGGTACTGTTGTAATGATTCTGAAGAATTTAATTCAAACTGTTACCCATAATACAGATATTTCCTCTTCCCAAACTTTGCTTTTTAATTTCAGGAATTTAAATAGAAAATAACGCAGATAATTACCACAACTTTGACTGAAGTCAGACATACTCTTGGTCCACATATAGTTGAGGTGAAAAAAAAGGCAGTACTCTTTGTTGAGAAATTAAAAAAAAAAATAATTCTTCCCCAAAACTAGATTATTGTCAAAATCTCAAATCAACAGCTGATAAATATTCTTAATAATTCAATGATCCCAAACAGTACTTATATATTCTATTATGTGGATAATCACATTAAAACCAGCCCATTAATATCATATTGAAGAAAGAAATTTCTCTACACTGCTCAATTTTCAACTTTTAAACTATAGGATTAAAAAATACAGAAAAGTAAATAAGCATGTCCTATAGTAGGGTTGTACAGTTGTACATGGCCCCATTCTGGCTGACCTGATCCCTTCCCCCTCCCGTAATCAGCCACCCTTTCTCTCTTTCATGTAAGTAAGCAAACTGCCAGGTTTAGCCATGCCTAGGAAAAACCAGCTTGCAGGAGAATCAAAAAAAGTACTGATGATTTTGGCTTCCATAAGTTCCTGCCTGACCATTAGGTGCATGACTCTCCTTTATATGCTTATGCTTTGCCCTTGCTGACTGCTGTTGGATTTGGAATCTGGCCTGGAGCAGTCATGTGGTGCCAATAAAAAGTCTACTTCTATATTGTCACTTGGGTCTAGTTCGTTTACAGTACAACATACAACATTTGGAGGCCCCAGTGAGATCTGAGGCATTCTTTGTCAATGCTGAGACCCAACCCTGGAAATCCATAGCCTCGGGGGAAGGACACTACTTGGCTCTGACTTCTTGGGGAGCTGGCTCCTGAGACATTCTAGGGCCCCAGGACTCAAGGTTGAAAAAGTCCAGACTATCCCTCAATGCTGATTAGGTCTCATTGCAGGTCTGTGGAGACAGACTTTAGCAACCTCCAGAGTTGAGTTTCTATTTAGTTCCTGTTTCTAGGAATACTCAACCTGTTGGTAGCTTGTGGCGGCTGGATGCAGCAAGACATCCCCCATTCCTGGTGCCCTGAAATGTCAGGTGGACCTTCTGGTGCATAGCTAGTTGTATTGGAAATCCTGGCCTGCCATCTTGTGTGTGAATGAGTTTCCACAGGTCTGTGAGTAGTATCTGTGAGTCTTACTTATGCATGTGATTTGTTTTCTGTGTTTCTGTGTGAAGTGTCTGTGTGTAACTAACAGCCTCTGTGTGTTCAAGAACAGCAAGGGCAGCTGTTGAACTTTCTTGGAATGCAGCTCTCCCCTTGTCTCCCCTTTGGAGAAAGAGACAGATAATAAAAGGGAGGGGGAGGAGCTCTCCTTCCTCTAAAGTGGAAGGAGGGGGAGTTAGGATTTACCCCCACCTCAAGAAGGAACTAAGGCAATCCCCTTCCCAGAAAACTGGGAGAAAGAGAGGGGATGGAGAGCATGTAAACTCTTTCAGGAGAGGAGAGGAGAAGGAGGCAAGCAAACTGTTAGCTAAACTGGATAAGTGAGACAGAGCACACTACTTGCTTCCATTCCCCCTATCTACGAAGAAGAATGGGGGTGGGTCAGGGGGTGAAAGAATGTGGACCCAGAGACACACAGCCACATGTCATCTGAAAGGTCCAGGGGAACTGGCCTGAAAAATGTTCACAAAATAAATACAGTGCTTAGAGTTAAAATTTATTTTCTGTATATAGTGGTTTAGAAATGCATTTACCTAACATAATCAATGGAATAGAAGTAAGTTTTAAATATGTAACATTTGGGACCTTTTTCTAAACTCAGTAATTTGATAAAAATTGAAGTTTTATTTACCCTAATTTTCTGTTCAGCAAGGGGATAGGCTTCTTATACTCCCTGAACCCCTTTAAGGTAAAAGAATGGGAGTGGGAGTAGGGAGAGAGCCTTCACTGAAAGGATATTCTGTGGAGAAAATGTGTAAATTACCTGTGTAAAGTGATTTGTGAAGGGAATTTCTAAATAAAACAAGCTTAGTAAGAAATTTGGTCTCCAAAATGTAAAGAAAAGACACCTTGCTCTGCTTGAGTGAACTTTTTACCTGTCCTAAACTTTTTTTTAAATGACATGAGAGTATTGGTTCTTAGAAATTAAAGTATTACAAAAATAAGCAAGTCTTTATGCATTCTAACTTCTGGACAAAAGTTTTGAATGCTTAGAAAGAGACAAGAAAGGGAGGGAATCTTCTAGCCTCAGATCAAAGAGGCAGGCAGACTAGCATTTAACCATTTCCTGGCTTACCTAAAAGAGAAAAGTTTTGTGTAATGTGATACAACTGAAAGGCAATTTAATTCATTCTGGTGATTTTGAAGAGTGCCACTCTTAATTTGATGCTTAAAGTAAGTACCATTTGGCACTAAGGAAAATTGAGAAAATACATAGATCTGTAAAAGAGATGCCTCCGAAGTGAAGCTTTGAGACTGACAGATTTAAAGATTTCACTTTCAAAGAAGTTTCAAAGGAGTGAACACCTGAGTAAAGTTTTCTTAGCAAAAGGTAAAAAAAAAATATCTACTAAGATTCTCCTCCCTGCAGTCCTACCTCTGACAAGGCTAAGGCTATAGAGCCTTCTCACTGTGATTCAGCTCTTACAAGACTGGGGCCACAGGGACAAGTTACAATCACTAAGATTCTCTTCCTCATGGTCTCAGTTCTTCCCTGCTAGTTCTTCCCTCCCCCGTCACCTTGGCTCTGACTGAGCAGAAGATACAGTGAGAGGTTAGAACCATTAAGATCCTTCACCCTGTTGTCCTGGCTCTGACCAAGCTAAGGCTGCAAAGAAAAGTTAGAAAAATAGTAGGGAATTTGTTACCCTCCCCCAACTTGAAAGGAAAAGGGGGAGGCATAACAGCTATATTGTGGGCACCACTGGCAACAGCCCTGGGCCCCTGGGTACTCTGAATCCCACTCCTGTAAGCATGCAGGTGACCCTCTCTCCTTTCAAACCAATGAGTCCATACACAGGTGCTTCAACTGTGAGGAGAGGAGAATAGCCTCTGCAATTGGTAAGAGCAATCTTCTATCAATAATCATTGTATACAATGATTTGGTAACGCAATTAATGTTACAATGTCATTGTGTTATTATGGTATCTCTAAATTATAAGATTTTCTTATACTGTAAAAATTGAGTGACCATTGTGAGTCAGAAATGGTGCTAGATAAAGCAATTTTTAATCTGAATTTTGTTGAAACTAAAAGATGGAGAAAAATTGTGTAGAACCAGTTGTGTTACTTTATTAATTCTGCTAACCCTGTCTTATAATGTATATATCTGCTATTTAGAAAACCAGGTCCAGGTATTCTGGGGGCAGAGTCAAGATGGTGGAGTAGAAACAGCAATTCCTTGGTGCTCCAGCACAAACCACTTCCAATATATATAAATGGAGACTCTGAAAAAAATTCTGGAGCTCCAGAACCCACAAAACGACACAAAGAAGCTAACCTCCCGCTGAGGACATCCCAGCATCCTGAAAGGAATTGGCCAGCACAACTCTCTGGGAGCTGAGCCCAGGCCCGTGCAAGTCAGAGGTTTTAGTCCCAGTGAGGATGGACCAGAAGCATTCTAGAGGGACTCTAGAACACCAGAAGCTGTGGCGTTTCCAGAATTACCAACACATAGATTCCATGGACAAAGTGAGAGGTTAGTGCAATATGGACATTGGGACTCATTAGTGGGGATAGGGTGTCACCCTCTTTCCCTGGGGGTGAGAAGCCACTGAGACCCTTCAGAGTAGCCACAGACACACTAAGGTTTCAGTACCTGGCCTGCGGACTGCAGGGGGACCAGGCAATTAGTCTGGGGAGTAATCGCTCTTGCTTTAACCTTCTTGGTTCTGGATTGTAGTCTGGGGTGGAGGTGTTGGTGTGTGTGACCAGTTTGCCAGAGTATAGGGAGGCTTCAGAGATGGCACTCAACTACTACCTCTGGAAGCTGAGAAACCCCCAACTCTTGGGATGGAAGCTCCTCTGATGGGTGGTAGAGTCCTACTGTGGCAACAAGCCCAAAAGTCAAGTAACTGAGTGGCAACATGCCTAGGGAAAGGAAACAAAATAAATAGAAAAATTCAACATTAGACTCCTATTTGGGGGGCAAAGAGGATCAAAGCATGGAACAGGAGGAGGACTGTGATGTCAGAAATCCTGCACCAAAAGCCCCAAATGAAAGTATGAACTAGTTGCAGGGCATAGAGGACCTTAAAAAGCAGATAAGAGAAGTGGAGGAAAAATTGGAAAGAGAAATGAGAAGAATGCAAGAAAAGGATGACTGAGGAAAATAATACCTTAAAAAATAGACTAACTCAAATGGCAAAAGAGGTTCAAAAAGGCAATGAAAAGAAGAATGAATTAAAAAACTGAATTTTCCAGATGGAAAAAGAATCTCAAAATCTCACTAAGGAGAATCATTCCTTCAGAATTAGACTGGAGCAAATGGAAGCTAGTGACTTTATGAGAAATCAAGATGCTATTAAGCAGATCTAAACAAAAGAAAGAATAGAAGGCAATGTGAAATATCTCATGGGAAAAACCACTGACCTAGAAAATAGATCCAGGAGAGACAATCTAAAAATTATTGGACTACTGGAAAACCATGATCAAAGAAAAAACCTAGAAATCATCCTTCAAGAAATTCTCAAGGAGTATTGCCCTGATGTTTTAGAAACAGAGGGCAAAATAGAGGTTGAAAGAATCCACCGATCACCTCCTGAAAATGATCCCAAAAAGAAAACTCCTAGGAACATTATGGTCAGGTTCCAGAATTCCCTGTTCAAGGAGAAAATATAACAAGCAGCCAGGAAGAAACAATTTCAATATTGTGGAAATACAATCAAGATAGCACAGGATCTGGCAGCTTCTACACTGAGGGATCGAAGGTCATGGGATATGATATTCTGGGGGACATTGGAGATGGGATTGAAGCGAAGGGTCACTTACCCAGCAAAACTGAGTATCTTGTTTCAGGGGAAAATATGGGCATTCAATGTAATAGAGGACTTTCAAGCATTCTTGAGGGAAAAAAAAAACAGTATTGAATAGAAAATTTGACATTCAGATACAAGAAGTAAAAGATGCTTTAGAAGGTAAACTTGGAAAAGAAAGCATTATGAACTTATCAAAGTTGAACTATTTACATCCCTACATGGCAAAACAATAACTGTAACTGATGAATCTTTTCCCAGTATGAAAATAGTTGAAGAAGGGTATTTGGTCATATGAATACATATGTGAATGTGTGTACATATGTTTACAGATATACATAGATAGAGGGTATAGGTCGAATTTAATAGGAAGGGATGATACTTAAAAACTGAAATTAAAAGGTGAGAGAGGTATATAACAAGAGGAAATGGGGAGAGACAGAATGGGGTAAACTATCTCATGTAGAAGAGGTAAGGGAAAATGGTTACAAAGGAGGGGAAGAACAGGAAGGTAACAAAGCAAAACCTTATTTTCATTGAATTTGGAACAAGGTGATATTGACATACATACTAAATAGGATATCTCACCCTACAGCAGAGTAGGGAAGAAGAGGATGAAAGGGGGTATGATGGAAGGGAAGGAAGGAAGGAAGGGGAGGAGGGAAGTTGGAAGCACCCACTTTTGAAAAGGGACTGGATCAAAGTAGGGAATAGACCAAGTGGGATGTGGGATAGGAGGGAGGGAAATATAGTCAGTCTTTTACAATATATCTACTATGGTAATGTTTTGCATAACTACACATGTACAACATATACTGAATTGCTTATCTTCCTAGTAAGTGAGGGTGACAAGAGAGGAAAGCATGAATCTGGAATTCAAAGTTTTTAAATCAAATCTTTAAAAATTTATAAATACTATTATTAATACTATTACGTATAATTGGGAAATAAATACAGGCATTGGGGCGCAGAGATTCACCATGCTCTACTGAAAATGGCGAGGGGGGTATGTGAGAACATATAGGAGATGGGATGGGGGGATATCCTGTGGGACTGCTATTCTGGGGTGGGTGCAAGGGAAAAATTTGGAAAAATTGTAAGTCAAAATCTGGTGGAAATGAATGATATAAACTAGAAGTTAATAAGGCATTTGGTAAAAGAAAAAAGAAAACAAGGTATTTATACCTTTACCTATAATTACAGAGAAGGTTTCAGTAATTTTTTTTCTGGTTTGTGTTGCATGAGAATTGGGTTTTTTATGGTATAAAATCTGATAATTAAAAGCTGTCATATTTTGGGTTACAAGTAATGTAAAGTTATAGTTTACACCTTATTATAAATGAGATGAATGATTCTCTGTGCAAGTTGAATTGGAAATGTGTATTATAGAACTCTTATTGAGTAAATGAAACATATATACATATATGTATACATATATGTATATGTATACACACATATATATGTATATGTGTGTGTGTCTAGATCTTTGTAGATAGATAGATAGATAGATAGATAGATAGATAGATAGATAGACTGGTGATAATCTGAAGGTTTACAGAATGTAAATGCTTTCTGGTGATAAGTTGTCACTAAAGCAAGTTTTATTCTATTTATAACAATTTGAAAAAACACATCCAACTGATTTAAGGTTAGGCTTTCTATTGAAAATTTCTGTTATAAGAGCAAGCAGTCAGTAAAGGATATGAGATCCTTTGAGTTAGGTTACTGGAAAATCTAATATTTTTCATCTAAATATCAGAATATTGGCGGAACATTATGCAAACTGCTTAAGACTAAAATTTTGTGATATCCAGGAACTCTGCAAGTATTTAGAAATTTAATCTGTAATATCATTTAAAACTTTCCAATTGATTTTTATTTCATAAAGGTTTAGTGATTATTCCTCTAACACCAGGATAAATTCAAATTAAATCCATGCAATCAGTTGTAAAGCAGAAGAGATCATGCTGTTTTAATCTGAATTTGTGATTGTTGCATGGCCTAAGCAAAAGTTCACATTGGTATTTGGACATATAAGTGAAAATTTTAGATTCCTTAAATATCTTACTTTTCCAAGCTGAGTATAATTAAGAAAGAATAAACAAACTTGCAAGGAAACTAAGATTCCAGTATAGAATTAGTAGCTGTTAGTGAATTTTAACTTATGAGATACCTTGTTTTATGATTGACTATAAAGGAAAGCTGAATAATCTGGATAAGGGGTTTGAGAAATTTGGAAAGTTAATAAATTTTAGATGGCCCTATGTGAAGGACGCTAGTCTGTATCTATTTGCTATTTAATAAAATGGAGGACTGTAAATTTTACTCTTATTCTAAGCCTTGATTATTGGAATCATTGTTAGTAAAAGCCACTAATGGAATGGCAGGAGCTACAGGTGAAAAACTGCTCAAGGTGGATATCTGTGCTTGGAAAATTTTGGAGACAACCTTAGTCACTGCCCAGGTGGGATCTCTCTGACTTTATTTCCCAATTGTGCATTTTCTTTCTGAAAAGTCCCCACCCCCCATTTATGCCTAAACCCTGCTTTCAGCTTTCAGCATCTGGTGGCTGTTTGAATGACTACCAGAGATAACTCATGCCTGGAATCAAATAGGCCTGAGGAAGTTTTACTTCTGGCAAGGTTTATGACATTGTCTCTCTTTTTCTTCTATAGCAAATTCATTGAGAAGTAATATTCAGGAATAAAAAATGAATAAATAAATATAGAGATAACATCCTTCAAAGAAGGAGATGATAAGTAAAAAGGCAAAATGTAATGAAATTGATGCCTAATTGACTAGGAAATTAAAGGTTGAGGGGAGCAACAGGATCAGACTTAGATGATTCCTCTAGAACTAAATACAAATGTATGACATTGGTTTCCCAAAAATTGTCTATTATGAAAATTTAATCTTTCAGCATGTTTGGGAATAAGATTAAAGATTAGATTTTAGCACAAGGACTGTATAAGATAGTGGTAAGGGTGAAAATAATTTTACTTTATTAAAGCATCTCTCTGATAATTTTACAAAGGGCAGATGTAATCATTTTTTAAAAGATTTTCTTATTTTATAAGATTCCTATACCATATACAGAATTTAGGAAAGGTGGGAATAACAAAGAATAAATAAACTGAAAATTCTCACAAGTTTCAAAATGTGGAACTAATTTTAAGTGATTGTACTAATTTATATTGTCAGAATTATCTGGTAACCCCTAGATCTGAACTGGAGAAGCAGAACTCCCTTTTAAATTGTATAACTACATAAGGCATCTAGGATTCAAAAGTGTTGTTTAAATGAAATAGGTCACTGTGATACAGGCAAATATATGTTAATTGACTTTGGCAATAATGATTCTGTTAATTTGTATAGTTTGTATGTAAGTTTTCTTGGTTACCTTAGTGACATATAATCACCTTTCTAAAAGCTTGAAATATTGTAAATCATCTGAGAAATTTTATTTGTATCTGACAATGTAATCATGTAATTTTGTAAAATTATGAGAAAACCTTATTGTTGCTTGAGCCTAACCCTGTGTGGGTAAGAACACTGAGCCCATTTGTTTATATTGTTAGGACCTAGTCTTGCCTGGCTGGGAAACTGGGCCTTCATATGTAGCCTTCGTGTCGAATCATATGTTTCTGAGCATTCTGTCAGGTCTGGCTGGTTGTGCTAGCTGGTATGTATTGTATGTATGAACTCTAGTCATTGAAAGATTACCCCTCCTCTCAGCCAAGGTATCTGAAAAAAAAAACAACATCAGATGCAGATGGCTTTCCCAAGAGTCTGGACCTGGCCTTTACCAGGACAGCTTCATTCCTGGAGAAATTCGACCAGATGACCAATGGGAAGATGTGGCCCCACTTGTATCATGTCAAGGGTTTGACACTCTGTCCATAAGGAGTGGGGAAAATGTTGTACTTGGTCCCCTCCTCTTTCTGACTATAGTCCTGATTGTAGGACCCTGCCTCATTAATTATTTTCTACAATTTGTTGAGTCTTGTATTAACTCTGTTAAATTGCTAATTGTTAGGGATCCCACTACCGGCCCTTGGGAACAGAACTTGCTGACCTACATGATGGGGCCCCAAGTTTGTCAAGGGTTTGACACAGCCACATAAGAAGTGGAGAATGTTGTACATGGCCCCATTCTGACTTCTCTGCAGGTTTCCCCCTCCCCTAACCAGCCATCCTTTCTCTACTTCATGGAAGTAAGCAACCTTAGCCATGCCTAGGAAAAACCCGTATGTGCAAAAATTAAATTATGTACTGACCACTTGTTTATTCTGGTTTCTGTAAATTCCCACTTATGCAATCCCTGACCATTAGATGCAAGGCTTGACTTTATATACTGATGCTTTGCCCTTTCTGGCTGCTGTTCAATTTGAGGTATGGCCCTGAGCAGTCATGTGGTGCGAGTAAAGAGTTCACTTCTAAATTGTCACTTGGGTCTAGTTTGTTTATGGTACAACAGTATAAGTATAGCATATTGTAAGACACTCTGCTTACAGTAAACATCTTCGAGTTTGAATCCAATATTTAGAAAATATATATGTTTAGATGAATATATCTAAAAAATCCTGTGAAATTGCTTTCTTATTTTTCAAATCAAAATGATACATTTGTACTGCCTACATCATGACATAATTCTTATGATAACAAAATGGGATAACATCTTAATAAAAATATAAGTTGCAATTATGATTTTCTTTTTGGACGGAATTAGGCTTGAGAAGAGAGAAGAGTTTATAGGATAACAGATCTAGGATTAGAAAGGTCTGGACAGATCATCAGATTGAACCCTCTTGTTTTACAAATGGAGACAATGAAACATAGAACTGTTAAGTGATTTGCCCAAGGAAGCAATAAGAATTATTACATGACCTGAAATATCTTGCTAGAAGAGGACCTGTTAAAGACATGGGGCAATTATGCTCAGAGGAGAGTAGATTTTTGAGGGATATGACTGATCTGTCCAAATCTTTGAAGGGCTGCAATATGGAGAAAGGACTTATTTAGTTCTTTTTCTCTACAGAGAACAGTTCTAAGGTGAAAATTACAAATAGATTTTTAGTTAACAATAAGGGTAAGAGGCCTTTCCAGAAGCCTTATATGATCTCATAGTTCATTGGTAGCACAGAGATTAATTGAGAAAAGAGTCTTAAACAGCTATCCAAAGGTGTTATATAAAGAGACAAAAATAGAGAAAACTCTAGGTTTTATATTATGTTAATGCTTTATAAATTTTACATCTTACAATACTTGTTGTCTCCCTGGGCCAATCATGACTTTTGTTTTTTTCAGTTTTTGAAACTTGATTGAATTCTTTGAAGTCCTTCTAACTTTATATTTTTGATCCCATGAGTCCTTTTACCTCTTCCATAGAAGGCAAAAATGACCGAGAATTCTTGGACATTTATCATCATGCCACACTTAGTCATATTCCATGGAGTTGTTGGGATAACAGAATACATGTCTTAGATAAACATAAGCAGGTTTTGCCACTGAGTTACATATATTTAGAACATTTTCTTTTAGAATAAATTTTTAAAATTAGATTTTTAAAGTATATTAGACATGTTCAGCATCATCATGTGATGTCAATTCATAGGATCACAGATTTAGAAATGGAACAAAAACTGGAGGTCATTAAATTTAGCACTCATTTAACAAATGATGAAATTAAGACATAAAGATGTTAAATGACTTTTCTGGGGACACACAGTCATCAAGTATATAAGACAGGACTGGAAATCATGTCTTCCTTACTCCAAGTGTAGCATTTTACCAAACATAATACCTTGTTGCCATAATCATAAAAAAAAAAAACTTCTTTGTTTTAATAAGTCACTCAAAGGGAGTACATGCTCACAAGCATTAATATAAGTAGCCTAAATCTGAACCTGACTTGAAAATTCTAAGCATAATCAGCGGGGACTAAATGGTGAAAACTTCTGAGCAATTACATTTCCAATTATAAAGTAGGTTGCTCAATGGTACTATATTTCCCTTCACCTGAAGGAGAATGACCAGAGGACAGATTACCATCATGGGGAAATAGTATATATAGAATTTATTCTAGGGATTGAGTAGAAGACCTGAGGCCACTTTTACTTTAATTGTTTATGACTTTATAAATCATTTTTTTATACCAGAAGCTTGTGCTTCAGAAATACCCTATACCATGTTCCTTCTTGGTTATGACACTGTTCAATAAAGTATTAAAGTAGGTTTTAGTATGCAAAATGTATGAAAGTAGTGAAGCTGTGGGCTAAAAACTTTTGGTGGGGTAGGTAATAGAAATGTGGGAAAATCAAAACTTTCTCAAAACTTAATTTTTTAATACCCATTACAAATCTCAAATTACTTTATTACCTTACCAGCCTAAAATGTATTAAGCATAATTGTTTCCTCATAAAATTGGCATGCTTGCTATATTAAGTAAAAAAATACATTTTCATCAATAATTAAATATTTGCTAGTTGATTTTATTTTTAATGATATTAATATTTACTATGATTGTGACAAGGTAAATGTAAAACTTTCAGGCATGTTGCTTCTTAGACACACCTATTATTTTGCTAGAAATAAGTAAAAATAAGAAAAAAAGAGTGAGACATTAATACTATGCTATAATAAAAATGTTCATTATATTAGTGCCTTCCTTAGTGTTTAATAGAGAATGTCCTAAAAGGAGAAAAAAAGCAAACATGCAGTCTTTCCCATGTTTTTGTTTTCTAACCAAATTCATTTTTGATATATCACTATTGATATTTTCAATTGCTCCTGATGCTTTATTTTTCCTCTTTCTTATTCTTTGTCCTAAATGTAATTTGTTTTTATATCATCATTTTCATTCTGTAGTTCTATTACTGACCCTAAATTAGACTAAGTATTTTGAAGTCCTTTGTTATGGTGTGTGTGTGTGTGTGTGTGTGTGTGTGTGTGTGTGTGTGTGTGTGTGTGAATGTGTGTGGGCATGCACAGGGTTGGCATACCTGCATCCTGCCAAAATACTAAGGTCATAGGCATTCCCTGACATTTTTGCCTGGAGGGATTGATTTCCCCTTCTGCCCATGGGCCTCTTGTCCTTCTTATTTTGGAATGTCCACTGATTCTTTTATCAGGTATGCTTCCTCTGTAAAGTGTGGGGCTTCTTTTTTTAAAAAAAAGGGAAGTTGCTTATTTTTGTTTGTACTAATAAAAATAGGACAAAACTCAGCTAAATAATAAATGGCATCTAAAGTTCCATCTATGTTCTTGTTGACCTCCAGGGATTACTTTCTGGATCTTGCAACTGTTTCCTGGGATAATTCAGAAACAGAAGAAGTGTAGTGCTTTATTATCTTTTGTGCTGTGCCTCTACATTTATTATTTTCATTTCTATGCTGTAAGATTGATCTTAAATGCATTTTAACTCTCAAACCTGCAATTACTGAATTTGTCTACTTTATGTTTAGTCCAGAAAACCAGCCCACATCTATTCTCTTACTCATTTCTAATCCTAGTTACTCAGTGTACCCTTAATCAGATTAAATTGAAATTAAGAAATGTTTAGCAAAATATTAATTATGCATCCCCCAACACCCCCCCCCACACACACACATTTAAGGTGTATAAAGAGGAAACAAGAAAAACATGATATGTTACCGCAGAGATGGAAAAAGTCATTTGTACTCTCTCTAGAGGAAAACCTTTTTACTTACAGCAATGACAGATCATGGAATTGCTACGAATATAACAACTAGAGTTCAAAACTATTTGAACAAGTCAGTTTCCCATGTGGATAAGAGAGAAAGACATCTACTAAGTGTTGGTACTGCTAGGTAGATTTAGAATTCATAGAATAAGTAGAAACCTAAATTCAGTAGAGTCTCAGAGACACAGAAATAAAAGAAATATCAGAACCCCTTAAGTAAATCCTTCAGAGGTGCTATAGTTATTTTAATTGTTAGAAAGTTTTCCATAGCCTGAATCTAACACCTATGGTAGTGTTCAGCATGGAGTCTGTCCCCAAAAGCTTGTTCATTAATTAAAGTTTGATTGGACTGATTTGCCTAGACTTCCTATAATGGAATTGGAAAAATGTGCAGTCAGTATCCCAGAAGTTATCAGCAGTAATAGAACATTGGTCTGCTTCCACTGAGATGAAGTCTAGATAAGAAATACAGGGTTTAATAAGAGGTCAAAAACATACACTTCACAACTATTAAAGAGAAGGTAACTAGATAATACATCCAAAAGTGTGGGTTTTGTTGCTGTTTGGTTGTTTCAGTTATTTCTTGTTGTTCATGACCCTACTTGGAGTTTTCCTGACAAAGATATTATAGTGGTTTGTCATTTATTTTGCCACTACACTTTACAGATGAGGAACTGAGACAAACAGACTTAAGTGACTTGCCCAAGGTCACACAGCTAGTAAGAATCTGAGGATAGATGTGACAGAGGTGGGGATACAAGTAAGTAGGATACAAGAAATACTTTGTCCATTATGCCATCTAGTTGCCTTCATGTGGGTTTGAGCCGTGCAACCTCAGTGTAATTCCATAAGGTAATGAAAGAGAAAAAGGGGAAGGAAAAATGTATTAAATACTAACTATATGTCAGGGACTATGCTAACCACTTTCTATATTATATCATTTGATCTTCACTGCAATACCTTTAGGTAGGTGCTACTATTAGCCCTGTTTTACAGTTGAGGAAATTGATACAGAAGTGAACTCATTTACTCAGTCACACACCCAGTAAGTGTCTGAAGCTGAATTTGGATTTATACTTTTCTGACTCTATGGCTACCATTGTATTCACTGTGCTGTCTAACTACCTCTAATTTAAAAAAAAATGAAGTAAATTTTAGAATATTAACAATAACTATGATCATGATGGTGTATCTGTTGGTAAAATTAAAATTAAATATATGCTTGATTAAAAAATGTGAAAGGAACAGTAAGGCTTTCACCAATGATATTCTACTAGAAACCTTGATTTCAAAAGCCAGCTTTGGATAGTTACCAAGTGTATGAGTCAGGAAAAGTCACTTAACTTCATCAAGACTTGATTTTCTCATCTGCAATATGAGGGCAATAATAACTATTACCCCCCTACTTTGTTGCAAAGACACAGGGACATAATATTTTTAAAGTTATTCGAACACTTTTAAATGGTTATTATTATTATTAATTATTATTTTAGCAGTCCATAGTAGCACAACTTACTAAAAGTTGAAGAAAACAAAAACTCAATTGTATTTCTTATGTATGTATGTATGTATATATATATATATATATATATATATATATATATACATATATACACATATATATATAAAATTTGGTTATGCAAGTAGATATTTCTGATTATTTGAGAGAATTATGTTCGAATTCAGTGGGAGAAAAAATCTGTAGAATGAAGTATCATTATGTGGAAAGAAAAATCAAAGAAGTGTGATATTAATAATATTAAAAGGAAAACATTCATTTAAAAAAGTATTTGAATTTCTGATAAACATTAACTTATAATGATAATGCTTCAAAGATCACCAGGCAATTAGTACTGTAATTATATGAAAGTAATTTAAACAGCATAATGTCAGAGCTATTTGCAGCACAGCTGTTGCCCATCAAGAGAAAAAGGAAGGGAGTATGGCCAATGCACACCCTCCAACATAATTAGACACAGAAACTGAAAGTTGTCCTAACTTTATTTTGATGGTGCTGTTCCCAGGTTTTTTTTTTCCTTTTGCTTCTAGCTCTATTTCATTACTTTCAATCAATAAGCATTTTAATTTGCCTACTATGCTCCAAACACTGTGTAGTCTAGGTTCATGAGATCCACCTTTGGGTCAACCTTCATCTTTTTTTTTTTTTTTAAAGCAATTGGGGTTAAGTAACTTGCTCAAGGTTACATGGCTAGTCATTATTTGTGTATGGGTGCTCATTTTCTGAGGCCGGATCTGATCTCGGGTCATCCAAACTCCGAGGCCGGCGCTCTTACTCACTGCGCCACCTAGCCACCCCTTTAGGGCAATTGGGGTTAAGTAACTTGCCCAAGGTTACACGGCTAGGTTTTTGTTTGTGCGGATTAGGTGTCGGAGGCCGGCTCCGAACTCAGGTCCTTCTGATTCCAGGGCCGGCGCTCTATTCACTGCGCCACCTAGCCGCCCCTCAACCTTCATCTTAATATTGCTTTCCTCTACTTCATCTCCTAGCATAAAACTTCCTTGCTAAACCTAATAGATCCAAATTTGTAGTCACAGAAGCATTGGATTTCAAAATTGTTGTAGACTAGAGAATTCATTTAATGATAGGATTCAGAATTGCAGTTGAAATTACAGACTATTAAAAGATGTTTAGTTTAGCTCACTCTACTTAGGTTGCAAATCTAAATGCTGTGGAAGGAGGGAGGAATGAGAGATTCAAAGATGACTGATTAGCATTCACTACTCTCAGATCAAATTTCAGGGCCAACTATAAAACTGTTTAATTTGGGATCAATTGTAATTCTTGGTGAAATGAGAAACAATTGGGTGACAACTCCCTTTAGTTTTAATACTTTTAGAGGGGAGGGAATTTATTTTGTGGGATTCATGAATTCAGTTTGACAAGTTAGTCCAAACTAAATTTTCTCCATTAACTCCACGTGTATCCTAAGGAACTCTATGTACTAGCCTTTCCTTGTCCCATCTCACAATTTCATAGATGACTTCTTTGTGGCTTTATTAAATTACCAGAGGGGTTGAGAAAAGGCTGAGTATTGCTAGAGATTCTGTGCCTTCGAGGGACAACTTTTTTTATCTACAATCAAGCAAAGTTTGATGTCTATTTATTTCCCCCAGAGATTATACTGTGTTCACCACTATCGCAAAGGGACTCTCACAGATTCCTGTCACTTTATCTATAGCAATGATTAGTGGAAAAATTTGGTGGAAATTATTGAAAAGAATAGCCCATATGTTCCATCCAATATAGTTTGACCTTACTCTTGTATAGAAGCAATCAGGCATCAGGCTATTATTATCTCCCTATAAAATATGGCAATAAGTAGAATAAAAGATTATGGAATTAAAGGAAGACAGGAGAGTGAAACATTGAAAGAAAATCTGTCACCTCAAAAACAATAAAACATTCTTGAAGAGGAAGAAAAAAATAGCTTTGTGGGTTTGAAGGGATAAGAGGACACCCACAAAAATGAAAAAAAAAAGAGGAATAAAAATAATAAATGGGCACCTACACTCATGTATCCAAATGGTTTAAAAGAAGTGAAGAAAGAAATTTCTGAAGGAAATGTATATTCAAATAATATGAAAATAATTATCAGAAATGAAACTATATTTTCCTGGGAATTCAATACAATAAATAACAGAATATTTTAAACAATTGAAAAAAGAAAATTAAATTAGTAAAAATGCAGTGAAATAAAGGAGGCAATGAATGAGATTAAAATATGAAAGAATATTGTGATGAAACAGTAATTTGTAAACATTCATGCTAATTATTATAATATCATCATCATTATTATTAATATTGACTTGAAAAGCAGAATTATTTCAGTGGCAGACAGATAATTAAAAGTAGAAGGAGAAGAAAATTGGTCCATCCCTCTTTCAGTCAGATAGCCAGAAAATTATTTAAACAGTATAAAAACAAAAATGATGGATTTGGAAGGGGGGAAAGGAGAAAAAAAACATAAGAATATCAATATTTTTAAGCTTCCCCCAAATTTGTAAGAAACAAAAAACTAAAATCACTGTATTTCAAAATATAATAAAGACCTTTTTCAAGCAATATTAAAATATTATGTTTAATCTTTAAAACAAAGTTGTTGATTTATACAAATTCTCATTATGCAAATTTGACTTAAGAATTCTAGAAGATATTCACATTAAAAAAATACACATTAACTTTACTGACAGTATTGTGCTGTATCTCTCTATTTGTGCCCCTCTACTGGCTTTCTGTCCTCAAACCACCCCAACAAAAAAAACAGGTAAATAAATAAATAAGCCAAGTGAAAATAGAATGTGTGTAGAGACCCTACCCACTGACAGATAAGAAGGCTTAAGAACTCCTGGGATAGAGTAGACCATTGCGCTGCTCTCCCAAATCACCCTGGTGTCTTTCTTCTTTCATTACTATATTTCTTTCTGTTCTGCTTCCCTCTCTTGTTAGTGTCTGTATCTGGCCCTCATGTGTTTGTGCCACCTTCAGTCCACTTTACTTCCTTTCCCATAATGTAAAGGGAGAACTCTCTGCATAGTAATGAGACATATTTTTTGCAAATAGCTATAAAAAACATCCTGTTTTGTTTTAACAACAACAAAAAGTAATTTCACTTATATGATTTGCTAAGAAATAAGAAAGCAGAAAACATCTAATTGTGATAAATGAAAATTATTATATCAATTTTCATATTAGAAATGTTTCACTTATTATAAAATTATTGTTATGAATTCTTACTTATAAAACTAATATCATAAGAAATGACTAAACATAAGATCTTGTAAAGGACTGATTATATGCAAGGTAAATTAAGTGGTGGATATTCAAAATAGATGTATGGAAATAATAAAAGTATAATAACATTAGTTTAATTAAAAATTACTTACATGTTATCCTCATTGTAGTACAGCAACACAACAATATGTTTAAATAAAATAAATCAACCAAGCCAAATTGAATAAGTTGATTTTTTTCAATGGTGAATAAAGAAGGGAGTTAAACATTACTTTGAATGCAAACATCAACAAAGAAATAAGCAAGAAAATAAGGCAAATAGAGTATTGCCAAAGATCTGGATACCTAGCATTTTAACCAACCTTTAGGAATTTGCTGAAGAAATCTATATATGAATGTTATTTTATTATAGGAAAGTATTATTATTATTATTATAAAATATTATTTTGTACTAAGAAATATCAAAAGGGAGAGTTTTAGAACAACCTGCAAAGACTTATATGAATAAAATAGAATGAGTACAACATATATTTTATAGCAAATTTATGAAAATTAACTATTTTGAATGAAATAAGTACTCTCACTGAAACAATCACTTCCCAGGATTTCAGAATGCCAGTGATAAATAATGCAACAGACACCATGATGGAAGGACATTCATCTGTATTTGTGGGATGAGATACACATTTTGTAAGGAAAGAATAAACACGGGAATTAATTTTATTTCACCATAAACGCTAGATTAAGGAAAAAATAAAACTGGAAATTATATGGCAGAAACTTGTCATAGACCAATTTCTAACATGTATGTCAAATAAAGTACAAATGGGTACATAATTTAGATATAAAGGATAATATTACAAACAAATATGGGAAGCAAAGAATAGTTTACCTGTCAGGTCAATAGAGAAGGGAATGATTTATGACCAAAGAAGAGGAAAATTATGAAATACAAAAGGAACCATTTTGATTACATTTAATTAAATTTTTGCACAAAGTCAATGTAACCAAGATTAGGAGGGAAGGGGAAAACTGGGAAATAATTTCTACAAATAGTTTCTCTGATAAAAAACGTCATTTGTAAAATATATGGAAAGCTGAGTCAAATTTATAAGACTACAAGTCATTCCCAAAATGATAACTCATCAAAGGATATTAACAGGCAGTTTTTTTTGTTGTTGTTTTTTTTTTGAGAGGGGAAGGTAGGGCAATTGGGGTTGAGTGACTTGCCCAAGGTCACACAGCTAGTTTTGTGTTAAGTGTCTGAGGCCTGATTTGAGCCTATCTCCTGACTCCAGGGCTGGTGCTCTATTCACTGAGCCACCTGACCACCCCATTTTTTTTTTTTAAGTTTTGTGCTATTTCTTTTCTTTTCTATCTTTGTCTCATTTTTTTTTCTTTTTGGAGGGGGGAAGGTAGAGTGATTAGAGTTAAGTGAATTGCCCAAAGTCACATGAGTAGTTTTCTGTGTGTATGTGTTAAGTGTCCGAGGCTGGATTTGGTCTCTGGTCCTCCTGATTCCAGGGCCAGTGATCTATTCACTCTGCCACCTAATTGCCCCCAGGCAATTTTTTTTTGTTTTATTATTTTTAATAAAAAATAAATAAAACTTACAGCTTTTCTCCTCTCCTACATAAGACAGCCATTAACAGCCACCTCTACACTCCCCTGAACTAGTTGGAGGGAGCGGGGAATGGGTCCAGATGGACATGTGTGTGTCTGCCAGCCACACAAGTACAAACAGGGTCAGGACGGTTCCAACTCCAATGCAAACACCTGCCTCCAGTATCTGGGGTCAAAGGTGGCTCAGAAGATTTGGAACGGGAGGAGTAAACTTTTCTAAGAGCCTTTTCCCCAAAGGCTCAACAATTTATAGCAGACTGTATTGAGGGAAGAAGCAAATTCCAGGTCAGGAGGTGAAGAGAAGACTTAGCCCTTTAGACATCAGGTTTTTTGCATGACCACAACCTGCACTGTACAGCTCACCCCCACTAGCTATGGAGGCTTCTGTCCTGTGCAAAACATGTTTCATGACTTCAACACAGGAAAAGAAGGAAAAAAGACCCTTTCCCAACACCCTCATTTCGTGATGTAAAACAGATAAAACACCAGCAAATTAGAAAGAACAGCTGCAGACAACTACTAGGTGGTATATGTGGGTAGCATGGCCACATGCTGCTCTAAATGGAAGCTATAGCACAGAATCTGCTACTCTAACAGGCAGTTTTGCACATATTTCTCATGCATGGCCTTGCAAATATGCTTAAAACAGGACAAGATGGGATTACGCTATCCCCACACCACTCACTACTCAGAATCCTCGTCCATTAGTCTGGCTTTCTTCCTTTTCTTCTTCTTGGTGCTCTCTGTGCCCTACAGGGAGGTCAAGAAAGTCTAGTTGGTTACACAATGGTGGGGCAATGACACAGTGAGCATTCTGCCCGTCTCAAATATGGAACCCATCCAATGGAACAAGTGTTTGTGTGCTTCAGCATGATTCGATTAGCAATGGTTTGAATATTCTAGTTATAAAGGTGTAACTTGGTCAGAACAGCTCCAGGTTAGACCCATGCCAGGGCACAGACCAATGCAACACTGCTTCCTTTCACTTATCTGGAATGCATACCGAAGCCTCTGATTTGCTTCTTCTTTCTGCTACAATTTTAGCCTTATTCTCTTTTTTGCTTTCCTTTTTCTTTCCTTTTTTTGTTGACTTCCTGTTGAGGAACAAAGGCATCTTCATCATCACCATCATCTTCCTCTTCAACACCTTCTCCATCACCACCTCCTCCTCTTCTTCCTCCACTTCAGCAGCTGCACGTCCTCACTGGCCTCTTCATCTTCACTGCCTTCTTCCTCCTTGTTGCTTTCTTCATCCTCTTCACCATTCTCACCATAATCTCCATAATCACTATAACCACTATACTCAGCGGTCACTGGGTCCTCTTCCTCTTCACTCTCCCCTTCTCGTTTCCACTTCCTTGTCTTTACTGTCTTCATGGGTTCCACCGGGACTGCAACTGGTTTTTTCTTGACAGTAACACTTTGGGCCCAGACCCCATTTCTGAAGATAAGTGTCTCTCTCTCTCTCTCCACAATCACTCTCTCAATCTTGTTCACAGGTAGAAATGACTGCTGTAGTCATCCAGGCAATAGCCACACAAATGGCTTCCCCTTTGGTAGTGATGACTACAACCTCCTGATTGACTTCAATGCCATCCTCATAGCACAGAACCCCAGGAAGCATGATCTTTGCTCCATAACAGATGGCATTAACCTAGTCCAGGAACAGAAAAGAGCGCCCAAGCCAGCGCCGCATGGTTGGAGTTGAGTCAGGTCCCCCAGGCAATTTTTAAAAGAAAAAAATTAAAGATATCTACACTCATATAAAAATACTATAAATCATTATTGATTAGATAGATACAAATCAAAACAACTCTGAAGTACCACATCACACCTATCACATTGGCTAAAATGACAAAAAAGGAAAATGATAAATTCTGAAAAGACTGTGGCAAAATTGGAGCACTAATTCATTCTTGTTGGAACTATGAGATGATCCAAACATTCTGGAGAGAAATTTGCATCTATGCCCAAAGGACTATATATACCCTTTGACCCAGAAATACTGCTTCTATGGTTGTATGCCAAAGGGATCATAAAAATGGGAAAAGCTCCTACATGTACAAAAATATTTATAGCAGTTCTCTTTGTGGTGGCAAGAACTGGAAATTGAGGGGATGCCAATCAATTGGGGAATAGCTGAACAAGTTTTTCTGTATGAATGTAATACAATACTATTTTACTATAAGAAATCTTGAACAGGTGATCTTCAGGAAAACCTGGAAAGACTAATGTGAATTGATACTGAGTGAAGTGCCCATAACCAGGAGAATATTGTACACATAATACAGTGTGCTATGACTGATTTTGATAGACTTAGTTCTTCTCAGCAATGCAAAGCATAAAACAATTCCAAAAGACTCATAATTGAAAATGTCATCCACTTCCCAAGAAAGATTTATGAAGTCAGAATGAAGAGTGAAGCAGACTATTTTCTTTATGTTTTGTTTTGTTTTCTTTCTCATGGCTTCTCCTCTTCATTATAATTCTTCTATGCAACATGACTAATGTGAAAATATCAGATTGCATGCTGTCTTGGTGAGAGATGGGAGGGAGGGGAGAAAATTTAAAACTTATGGAGGTGAATGTTGAAAACTAAAAATTAATAAATTGAGAAAGTACATTTTAAAATATCCTTCTTTAAAATATCTTTCCTAGTTTCCTTCCTCTTGGGCAGATAGGTGGCATAGTGGAAAGAGTGCTGGGCCTGGAGTCAGAAATACTCATCTTCATTAATTCAAATCAGTCCTCAGACCCTTAGTCATGGTACAACACTAGGCAAGTCACTTCACAGTCTTTGACTCATTTTTTTCCCATTGGTAAAATGAGCTGGAGAAGGAATTGCATTATCTTTCCCAAAAACATAACAAAGGAAAAACCACCTAACTTAAGTCATGAATTGAACACAGTTGAAAAACAAATGAACAAAAGCAACAACAAAACTCTTGGTAATGGAGGCTGAAAAAGGAAGGAATCCATAATAAATGCTTGTTACTTGGAAGTGTATGTGTATTTGTGTGTGTGTGTATGTGTGTGTGTGTGTGTGTGTGTGTGTGTGTGAGAGAGAGAGAGACAGAGACAGAGAGACAGAGAGAGAGACAGAGAGAAAGACAGAGAGAGAGACAGAGAGACAGAGAGAGACAGAGAGAGACAGAGAGAGAGAGAGAGAGAGAGAGAGAAAGTAATGAATTTTGTAGTTATTTGTCCAGTTTTTTTTAACTTGTTTCTCTCTTGTTGGTGTTTGGATTAACCTAATAACTAGTGTCATGCCTTAAAAATAGACAGCGTTAAGTATTAGATTTTCTGGGAGTTATAGAAATGTGATTTCTTTGAGTTAAGCAACTCCCAGGAAGGAAACCTCTCCCTAACAGCACATATTGGCTGCATATTAGCAGTTGTGACCTACCCAGCATGATATGAACAGTGTATGCCAGAGAAAGAATTTGCATGAAGTCTTCCTGATTCTGAAGCTAGTCCTATTACCATTATGAAATGTTTGTTCTCAGTGATTGAATGGATGAAGGAATGAGCACTTTTGCTAATAATGAAATATTATTATCGTTTGGGAAGAATAAAATAAGCTAATAATCCCAATGAATTGTTAACTTTTTTCTCTATATATTTGTTTAGTTTATGTCTCTGTACCAAGGAAAAAAATAATACATCTACCTAAATTTCTAAAAATGAAAAAATAGTGTGTTTAATTAATGAAGTGTGACCCATTCTCAAAGCATTTATTATTACTTAAAATGAATTAAGTTTTCAGATGACATCTCAAGTAAGCATTAAGTTGTGAAAATCTTGGATCATTCCCTTTTATATCAAAGACATATTTCTTATAAATAAATTTTCAAACCAAATGTCTATATAATTCAAAAAATATAGAGAAACTTTTATGCATAATGAGATTTATAAAAATTAATACTTGAGACATTTTTAAAAAGTATCTGACCAATAGATTATTTTATTTGCAATATTACTTGTCAGTATAAAATTTATTTTGGAATTATGTTCATGAATACTTCCTGTGATAAAATCATCTCTCTTCTTTGGACTCTTCCTGTATTTTGAATTTGTTTGTGTTTGTTGCAGAGCTGTGATTTCATCTGTAAGGAGCTCTTTTTGGAAACAATCATCACAAAAATAATTCTGCAACTTAGTTTTAGAGATTTTCTGGAGGCATTAAAAGACTTAAGGATACCACCCCACTCATATGTGCCAAATGCAGAAATTGAAGTCAGGCATTCTTGACTCCAAACCTGACCATCTATTTATTGTGCAACATTGATCCTTATCATTTCAACAAATTTTGCTTTCAGTGACATAACTATATATTCTTCTCTTAAAGACTTTTCAAAGATAAAATGTTTTGTTATTCAGAATATTTTAGATAATTCTTTATCAAGCTTTAATGTTTATACCTGGATAATATTCATGTAGAAATATAAATTGGTAAAATATCTGAGATTTCTTTTATCTCATTTATAAAGCATGGATGTTCCCAGTTTAATGTATCTTGTCAATTATCATAACTGATTTTTAACACCATCTTCCATGGAGATATGTGTACAGAAATTTTTCTATTATAGCATTATGAACTTGTTTTCACTTCTTAGGTACCAGAAAACCTGTGATTTAACATTCACAAAAGATTTTTTAAATATTAAAATTAAAAAAAAAACAGCATTATTGTTTTATACCATATCCCTGTCAGACTTTCTTCAGCTCATTGTATCACAATTCTGAATGCAACCAAATGAAGTAGGTTTATACAGATATCACTAGTTGAATATGAAGTCAGAGATCTACTTGGTCACTCATAACTAAATAACATCCACAATCACAGTGTCTTCACTATTTAAGTCATTATCCATGTCAGAAAATGGTATGAATAAAAAACAACGAAGGGGAATGGTAGCCAGGATTATGTACACCAGGAACGTTGTGGATCCAGATAACATTATAGCTGATATCTGGGAAGGCCTGGTGGGAGCCTTAAAATTCTGAAGATTTGGGTTCTGACATTATATAAGTTCTTTTCCTCAACCCAAACCACTTTCTAACTTACTCCAATAAATCTTGACATTACCTCTTCTGTGTTCTGTTCATGACCAATATATCCCTTCCACTGTATGCACTGGGATGCATGCTCTACCATTAACACATTTTTTTTTCATTATAAACCTATTTTTTTCTTATTCCTTTCATTCTAGAATATTAAATGTGATGTTAGACTGATCTTATCTCAAATCCTCCTTCACATAATTATTAGTTGTATGATGTGATAATGAAGTAGTCATTTATCCTCTCTGTGATTTGGTTTCCTCATTTATGCAATGAGAGATTTAGACTCAAAAGCCTCTAATCTCCCTTCTAGCTCTGTATCTCCAATCCTACACTCATGTGATGTAAAGCTACTTCTCTTCTGAGGACACCACTTCCCTCTTTATTCATTCTCCATACTTGCTATACTTCTCCTCATATCCCTCTTATCATTGTTTAAGGTAGGGAAAATAGCCACGTGGCCTTCTCTCACCCTCCTTTCCCTCCTAATAGTAATAATGAATTCCATTTTAAGATTACTATCCATAATGTACAGAGATATGAATTAATATCCGTATATATTTATATATCATCATATATCTATACATATGAATATATAGACATTATATACATTTATTTATCTGTGTTCTAATATTATTAAATTACTGTTATTTTCATGTTTCTGTCTTGTTTTATATGTAAGCACCTTTGGGTCAGGGACTATTTTACTTTTGGTTTTCTTTCTTTCCATAGCACTTATCACAATGCTTGACACATTGCTTTTTAGTTTTTGGTCATTTTCATCTCTTTGTGACTCCAGGTACAATAGATCTCATGGGATTTTCTTGATGAAACTATTGGAGTACTTTTCCATTTCCTTCTCTAATGGATTAAGGCAAAAAAAAGTTAAGTGTATTATCCAGGGTCACAAAGATAGCAAGTTTATGAGGTCAGCTTTGAACTCAAATCTTTTTGACTCAAGTATCAGAGCTCTAACCACTGAGCCACCTAACTGCCTCAGACTCACACGTGGAAAGTTTCTTAGAAAGTACTTAATAAATGCTTGTTAACTGACTGACTTATGGAAATATCATTGATTGTGTCAGTATGTCCTTTCAGTTCAATGAAATGGTTCCCAATTTTTAGAGAAAAGGTATCATAGAGTTGGAGATTGGCCCCACATACTCTCATGACGATAACATGGATGAAGAAGATAGGAAAGATAGAAAAGAATGCCTTTCCTTCATTTTCTCCTACCACAAGAAGGCAAAGCAAACAAACATCAAAACAAGTCAGAGATACCAATTCCTTAGTTGCTGTAATTATTTCAGTTCAAACGACACTGACAACTAAAGGGGACAAACACAGGCATTCTTGAAATGAACAGAAGACATGAACACTTTTTCTATGTGCTAGGACTATACAAAACAGAATGAAAACAGATTTTACCACATAAAGGATACACACACACAATACACTCACTTACATATATATATACATATACATATATACAGATATATACATATATACTCACATGTATCTATACACACATATATTATATAAGTATGGATACATATTCAGATATATGGATAGGGGTATGGATTGAGCATGGGTATGCATGTATATATTTGTTCACATGCATACACAGATACATACATATATACATACACACATGTGTGTGTTTATACATACTATATATATACATACTATATATATACATATATATACACATATATACATATATATATACATATATATATATATACACACCCATACACATATGTATATACTTAGCAATGGTGCCTATAGATTTAGGTCATATAAGAAAGTGACAAGGACAAGCCAATCACAATTAATAAATCTATCTAAAACGAAAGATTAAAGGAAATATGTAATTGAGGAGCTACAAAAATATAAATAAGGAAAAAAGTCATTCCCTGTTTTCGTCTTACCACCCAATTTCAGTGTTCACTGAAAATTTTCACTCAAAAGAAGCATTAGAAATTATGCATAATACAAGAAATGACTAAAAAATGGATATCTAGAATGATTTTGGAAAGAAAATAGGCACACTTTAAAATTTTGAAGATAAAATCCTCTGTTGAACTTAAAGAAGTATATCTAATGATCAGGTTAATTAAAATAGTATATTTAAAAATCTGGTATATGCAAAAACTTGTTAATGAATACATTTTCCCCATAATTCATGAAATCCCAAAATTCTTACTGCCTTTTTTATGCTATTTAAATCTCCTAGGGATATATACATCACACTGAGAGGGAGAGTGATCTTAGATATTCTCAGAAGTTAATGAATCGATAAGTATTTTTTATTTACTTTTTAGTTTTGAACATTCATTACCACAAGATATTGAATTACAAATTTTCTCCCTGTTACTCCCCTCCCTCCTACCCCAAAATAGCAAGCATATTGAACATCCCTTCCCCCAATCTGTTCTGTCTTATGTCCTCCCCCATCATTCTTGCATCATTTTCATTTCTCTTCCCAATTTTTCCTCTACTTCTCTTGCTAGATTTTCAAAATCCTTCTTGAGCTCCTCCATGGCCTATGACTAGTGCATATTTTTCTTGGAGGCTTTTGATGCAGAAGTGTTGACTTTGTTGTCTTCTTCTGGTTCTATCTATGTTTTTATCCTCTTTTTCCCCCAAAAAGGATTCTAATGTCTGATTGCACTTCCTCTGTTTGCTAATCTTACCAGCCAATTACTTGACTTTTGAGCTCTTTGCAAAGCTAGAATTCTGCTTGCAGAGTGGAGAGTGCTATGTCCCAAATTGATGGGGTTTTCTGCCACTGTTGTCAGAGTTTCTTTTTCCAGGTACCTGCCTCAGAACTGTAAGAAGTCGTGCTCTCTATTGCCTCAACAAACTCTTCCACACCAGTGCTCCTTATCCCAGCTGCACCACCCAAGCCTGTGACTCAGATACAAGCAGGACAAAGCAAGAGAATCCTGCCCTATTGGCAGCAGAGATTCCTTCAAATGCCCTCTGGACAGTCACTTGGTCCCCCTATGATCTGTTGTCCAGGAGCTGGAAGCAGCAGATGTAGCAGTTGCAGCCACCATCACCTCCTTTGTCCTGAGGGCAGGTCCCTGACTGAGCTCTTCTCTCACCCTGGATCAACAGGGTTCCCGACTGACCTTTTCCTTTCTTTTTGGTGTTTATGGGTTGAGATTTCTGGAAACCACCACATCTGCCAGTGATTCACTCTCCTGAAGTCTGCTCCAGTTGGTCTGTGCTGCTGGTCAGGGCAGCCCCAGGTCTGGGCTCTCATGGCTCATGTGGGACTGTGTTCAACTCCCAACTTCCAGCTTGGTGGAAGAGACCTTTCCTGTCTGCCTGCCAAGCTGGCTTCAGTGGGAGATTTGTTTTTCTCTATCACTTTGTGGGTTCTGTAGCTCTAAAATTTGTTTAGAGTCATATTTTACAGGCATTGGAGGTGGTTGGAATGGAAGTTCAAGTAAGTTCCTGCTTTTACTCTGCCATCTTGGCTCCACCCTTACTGAATTAAGAAGTACCTAATAAGTATGTACTGGGTAAATTAAGAAGTAGCTAATGCGTATGTATTGGGTAAAATGCACTGTGTTACAAATGATATGAAGAAAAAATGATATAGTACTCCTTGACTCAGAGAGTTTACATTATGCAAGGGGAATATAATAAATGCAAATATATAAGTAAAGGTATTTTAGGAAATGGAAGGGAAAAGAGAGTCCAATGAGTCACATTAGGCACATTTTAAGATAGAGACAGTTGTTGTGGGGGGGGGGGGGGGACTTACCATCAGCTCATCACTTAACGTCAATCAACCTCAGCTTTACTTTTCTTTCTTTTTAATAAACATTTCAAAAAAAATAAAATGGGGGGGGCGGAGCCAAGATGGCAATATTACTTGTCAGTATAAAATTTATTTTGGAATTATGTTCATGAATACTTCCTGTGATAAAATCATCTCTCTTCTTTGGACTCTTCCTGTATTTTGAATTTGTTTGTGTTTGTTGCAGAGCTGTGATTTCATCTGTAAGGAGCTCTTTTTGGAAACAATCATCACAAAAATAATTCTGCAACTTAGTTTTAGGAAAGGAAAGCAGTAACCTCGCTGAGCTCCTCTGTCACTAAGTCTCAAAGGGTGAATCTCAGCGGATTCCTGAGTGACAGAGCCCAGTGGAAGACAGAGTGTGGCGGAATCCAGCCCAGGAGGTTGCCCAGTGTGTCCGGACTGGTCGAGCACAGAGCGTGTGGGGTCTGCACAGCTCAGACCTAAGAGCAGACAAGCAGACTACACCAGAGAGAGCAAAAGCCCCAGCCTGCAGAATTACCGAGGACGAATCACAGTCATCTCGCAGAGGGAACGGATCATTGGAGCCAGGTAGGAGAGTCAGGTCCCCAGTGGAGAGAGTGGCTTCTCAGACTGCATTCAACCCCCAGCCTGGAAGTTTAGAAACTGCCTGCCTGTATAATACAGGGGCTGGAATGGCAAAGTAAATTCTAGCTGCTCAGATCCTCCCATCCATCCTTCATGAAGCAGAAAACCCAAAGAAAACCAAAAGTCTCCCACCCAGACTGAAATCCCAAGTTAATGGAAATAGCCCCAGGCTTGAGAATCTCCAAGAAGGGGTGTAACTGAGATGGCTAGGAGTCTGAAGAGAAGAGAGGGTGGGGTCCCAACAAGCCCCACCTCTCCTTACCAACAAAAGCCTACTTATAGCCCAGGGGTATAGAGGCAGAAATCTGAAGTGGTCAGACACACCCATACCTACTCATCTACATCCCTCATTGACTTCCCTGACTTAGCCATAAACTAGCCACCCAGAGGTATTCAAAGTCAAGGATCAGGCCCTAAATTCAAAGCCTGAGAAACTAAGAAACAGGAAGTCACAATGGGAAAAAAGGAAGCTGAGAAGGAGAAGGGGAAGGCAAAAAAGTCTATTCAAGCATACTATGCAGGTCAAGAACAACAAAACACACAGGAAAATATAGACTCTCTGCCCATACCAGGGACCACAGAAGGAAACATGATCTGGTCTCAAGCCCAAATAGCATTCCTGGAGGAGCTTAAGAAAAATTTTAAAGACCAAATCAGGGAGGCAGTGACCAACTTGGAAAAAGAAAATACCTCCCTAAAAAAGGAACTTCAAAAACTAACTGAAGACCATAATTCACTAAAAATTAGATACAATCAAACTGAAACTATGATGCAGCAGGAGTCAATCAAAAAAAACAAAACGATCGAAAAATTGCAAGAAAATGTAAAATATCTCACTGGAAAAATAACTGACCTAGAGAACAGATCCAGGAGAGACAACTTAAGAATTATTGGTCTACCAGAAAGTCATGATGAAAAAAGCAGTCTAGAAAACATCCTCCAAGAGATTGTCAAAGAAAACTGTCCTGAAGTCCTGGAATAAGAAGATAAAATAGCTATCGACAGAATTCACCGGACTCCTCCTGAGATCCCAAACTGAAAACTCCAAGAAATATAGTAGCCAAATTCCAAAATTACAAGATTAAAGAAAAAATTCTACAAGCATCCAAAAAGAAACAATTCAAATATCGAGGAACTACAGTTAGGATCACACAGGACCTAGCAGCTTCTACATTAAAAGAGAGGAGGGACTGGAATTTGATATTTCGTAGGGCAAGAGAGCCAGGACTACAACCAAGGATTAACTACCCGGCAAAACTAAGCATAATCTTTCAGGCAAGGAGATGGACGTTTAATGAAGTAAGGGACTTCCAGACTTTCCTAATGAAAAAGCCAGAGCTCAATGGAAAATTTGATCTCCAATTACAAGACTCCAGAAGGACATAAAAAGGTAAACAAGGGTAACATAGACTCACACATGCAGAAGTGCACACACCCACACCCACAAACACATGCTCATTACTTGGTATGCAACAAGAGCAAAATGTTCACATCCCTATATGTGGAGCTGATAACTGTCAATATTCGAAATCTTTATGAATATCAGGACCTGAAAAAGGGTTATACTTAGAGGGTGTGGGTATGAATGCACTAACATGGAGTCTAAAAAAAAAAAAAGACTATTAAAAAAAATAAAATAAAATAAAAAGGGGTGGCTAGGTGGCACAGTGAGTAAGAGCACCGGCCTCGGAGTTGGGATGACCCGGGATCGAAAACGGCCTCAGAAAATGAGCACCCACAAATAAATAATGACTAGCCATGTAACCTTGAGCAAGTTACTTAACCCCTATTGCTTTAAAAAAAATAAACATTTCCACAGTTGTCATAATTTTAAAAAAGAACTAGAACAAAGAGGGAGGGGCATGAGAAAAAAATGAGAGAGAGAGAGAGAGAGAGAGAGAGAGAGAGAGAGAGAGAGAGAGAGAGAGAGAAACAGTAGGCTTCAATCTGCCTTCAGATTCCATATTTCTTTTTTCTGGAGTGAATAGCATTTTTCATCACAAGTCATTTGGAGTTGTCTTAGATTCTTGTATTGCTGAAAATAGTGAAGTCTAGCAAAGTTGGTGACTGCACAGTGTTGTACTGTGTACAATTTTGTGCTGGTTCTGCTCTTTTCACTCAGTTCATATAAATCTTTCCAGGTTTTTTTTTTCCTGAAATCCACTTGCCCATCTTTTCTTATGGAACAATAGTATTCCATTATATTCATATACTACAATTTGTTAAGTCATTCTCCACTTGATGGGCATCCTATCAGCTTCCAATTCTTCAGCACCTCAAAAAGAGCTACTGTAAATATGTTTTTACATGTCAGTCCTTTTCCCCATTTTTATGATCTGTTTAGTAGGGTACAGACTTGAAGTGGATCAAACGGTATGCACATTTTTATAGTGCTTTTGGAATAGTTCCAAACTGCTCTACAGAATGGTTCAATCAGTGCACTACTCTGCCAACAATGCATTAGTGTTCCAATTATCCCACATCTTCTTCAAAATTTATCATTTTCCTGTCGTGTCATGTTAGCCACTGTGATAGTGGGATGTGGTGAATCAAAGTTGTTTTAATGTTCATTTCTCTAATGAAAAGTGATTTAGAACATTTTTTCCCATATGCCTATAGATAGCTTTAATTTCTTCCTTTGAAAACTACCTGTTCATATCCTTTGACCATTTGGGGAATGACTTGTATTCTTGTAAATTTGAATCAGTTTTCTATATATTTTAGAAATGAGGCCTTTATCAGGGACACTAATTGTAAAATTATTTCCCTGTTTTCTTCGTCCTTCCTAATATTGCTTACATTGTCTTTGTGTAAAAACTATTTAATTAAATGTGATCAAAATGACTCATTTTGTATTTCATAATGTTCTTTTCTCTTGTTTGGTCATGAATTATCTTTTCTCTATATATCTGACGGGTAAAATATTCATCCCTGTTTAAATCTACATGTGAAAAACATTTTTTTCTTCAGACAAAATGTCACAGAAATGGATACATAGCAGGACCACATAGAGAATTAAGAGGACCTATTTGAATACAGGGAAATTACTGAGGTCACAGCATTGTGATTCCTAAACTCATTTTTATGTGACAATTTTTAGAACTTGGGGAGCTAAAATTAGTAGCAAATCAAATAATTATGTGTAAACAATGAAATGTTTTTTTTAAACAAAAAGGATATTGATTTCATATCTAAGAGAATTGTGATTTTTTCAGTTTTTCCTCATAAGGGAAAGATGAGTTACAAAGCACTGAAACCTCTTATTTCAGCCCTTGAGGCTGTGAAGATCCCAGTAGGAGAGAAGACAATAAGAGCAGTTAAAAAGCAACATACATTAACAGTATGAGTCAGGGAGGCTTGCTTCAGCTACTGTACTTACAAGCCTGCTCTTTGAAGGGAAGATAAATTCCACTGCAGTACCTTTTAACATCATTTTTATATTGTGAGTGAGGTGAAGTTTCTTCAAGGTACTGGTTGATTGCCAATTCCATTTGGGATTTGATAGATAGAACTAAAAAGACAGACTATTGTTTTGCTTTTAGAGGAGGCTTGATTCTGGACTGGTTCTTTTATTTATTTCTTCTTTTATTAATTCTGGATTGGTTACTCCAGAATCCTATGATGATAGTTGTCTGGGTTTATCTGACTTGCCCAAAGATCCAATCTGAAGAATTTTGTGATTTTCTGGTTTTAGCTAATTCCTTATTATATTAAAATGTTTTATCAGCACCTTTTTGGGGTAAGACTGAGTTTTACCAAGTTTGATACTTCTTCATTGGTTCATAAGTAGAAGGAGATTGAGTACCAGAAACAGAACACCTAGCAGAAAAAATACTTTATGCTTTAAAGATTGTTCTTGAAAAAATGAAGAGTATGAAGTCCTACAGTCCATTATTGTGAAATACCCCATGAATATATGAAATTGCTTTCATTGATAGGTCTTTCTCATAGGTTTCTATAAGCATATATCAACATCCCAAACAAATAATAAGTATTTGTATGATCCAAATTTAAATGCATTAAAATCTATAGACTAACAGTCTTCATGTATACTCTCAGAAGTGAAATATTACGTAGATAAAAGTAAACAAGAAATGAAATAAGGAAGCTACTAAAATTTGAAGAGGGAAAAATTGAAGTATCTAAGATAACTTAAATTCTCCACGTAACACAATTAAAATTTAAAATGAGCAGCAAATTAAAGGATAATTAACAATATGGATTCTCAAAGGATTGTGAAAAGCAGATGAACATATTTTGAAATGAAGAAAATCAGAATTGTTTGTGTGTGAGAGTTATCAGAATTTGTTTGGGACCTTCTTTTATTGTTTTGTACAGATTCTCAGGAGGATTTTAGTAAAAAAAATTGAAATGTTATTTCACTGAAACACACTTTTGAAAATGGCCTTACAAATATAAGATACATGCCCTACCATTTCTGTTTCTATCTTTATTACTCTAGGATAGAATTACTACTTCCTTCCTAGGTCCCTATTATACATATTTAAAGAATCAGTTTTTATTTTTTGGTCTGAACAAGATATAAAGTAGCAAGTCTCCTCACAATTTCTTTCACCTTTTGAAGAATATAATAAAAACTAAAACCAGTCAAAATTTAAGTATTCTGTTCTTTTGTTTGTTTGTTTTCCGGTGAGAGAGCTTTAGCAGATATCTGGATATTTAAAACTCTCGACTGCAAAGTTTCTAAACTTCCTGAAATTATCATGCTTTTTCTCCTTTTATTCAAATGCTCTATAATTAATTCTAATCATTACACACACACACACACACACACACACACACACACACACACACACACACACACACACACATATATATATATATTTCTTTCACTCCTAATTCTTACGCAAATATTATTTAATTTGCCTAAACTTGTGGAATTACTCAAGTATATTTTATCCATTTTAAAGTATCATATAAATCAACAATAACATTAATCTGTATAAGACACTGTGTTAGGTACTTGCACATGGAATAATATCTGTTATATGCTTTCCATAGTCATATTGCAATGATGCACAGTTACAGTGATGTTTATAATACCAAATTTATTTCCCTTTATTAGGATTTCCATTTTACTTTATTTACTACCCATATATTGTACATTTGTACAAAAATATCTGAGACCATGGGATTTATTGCTTCCCTTCTTGGATACTGTCTTCCTATAACTTATTGGTCCTATCTACTAATATTCTTCATATCTCATGCCAATTGTGAAATATCAATTCTATCAACAGATATTCTTACTTTTCATGTCACTCTGTTGTATATTTCTTGGAGTAATTATGTTGACAGTTTTATCTCCCCCTTCCATTTTTCATTTAAAGTCCTCTTAATCAAATTTGACACTTTCTAGTTAAAATTATTTCCACTTAGCTTCACTACATATACTTTATTCTTGCTCTGAATCCTATATAATTCCTAAACCTTAAGTTATATTCAGAATTTCATTTATTATTAAGCAACATATTTTATTTACTAGCTTTTATCTTGCTTCTGGATTATAGTTCTCCTTTAAAATGACATTTTTATATGCCATAATTATAAGACATGCTACTCTAATTTCATTATATACATGCTCTAATTTCAATATATAGACTATATATACATGCTTCCTAAAAAGAAATGCTGTACTACAGACATGTGGCCTCCAGATCTCATCAGGGTCACTCAGTGTGGACTGAAACAGACTAAAATGTAATCGGGGAAATGTTTTTTGTTGTTGTTGTTGTTATTTTTTGTTTTTTTGTTTTTTAGTAAGCAATTAAAATAGATAGAAAATGTGTGGGTTTTAAGTCAATATGCATCACATAGATATCCTTTTGTATATATGGCTTCTATTTCCATTTTATTTGATGCCTCTTTTTTGGAAAATTTAGAAGTTTTCTTTAATTAGTTTTTGGTTTTGTTTTAATAAATTCATCACACTCTCAAGAAGATGGATTTAAATCACCAATATTTTGATCTAATGAAAACTGATTCTAAACTCCAAGAATATAGATATGCTTTCCTTTACCAATTCCCTTTTTAGAGATTCTCTTTAATTCAACTATAATACAAAGAAAAGTGGTTTATACATCTTGAACATTTATATTTACATTTCTTCAGCATAAGTAGGCTATACTAGAATCAATCAAAAATAGACTTCCTCTGGTAATCCAAGTGAGTGTTGTTTTGCTAACATTCAATCCAGTCTAAAATATGACCTATCAGAATAATCTGGTCACCTCTATCCTATTATAGCCTGCTTATATCAGTTCATAAATTGCACCTACCAAATGAGAAATAAAGTTTATTTCCATAAAAAAAAATTGAGACTAAAGCAAAGCTTGTATCCAATCAAATAACCATTAGGATATATAATGGCAAATAAGTTCTAGAATACCACCTATAGAACTAAGGGATGGAACTCCCTCCAAATTAGCTGCAACCACCACTATAACACATACATGCACACATACACACACATGCACACACACACACATGCACACAAACACACACACACATGCACACATGTTCAGATGCTTCTAAGGCTATCTTCAGGAATTTTATTCCAACCATGGGAGAATGAAATCTCAAAGGAATGTCATTTAATGAGACCACAAAAATAGTTATGGGAATAGCACATAAAAATGTAATTAACTTGAGGAAGGAGGGCAAAACTTCTAAAGGATTTCTGACTTTCAGCTGGAGGCTGGACATTATTAAATTGACATATGGTTGTGGGCATTGAAGAAAAGACTCATTCTTAAATATTTTATTTGATTTGATAGCTTAAATAAAATGATGAAGATATTCCTGAATCCTATTTGGTTTTGTAATAATTAAGGATTTTAAAAATGTGTATATAATACAATGGAGGTGACATTAAAATATCTACATAGTTACTTAATTTCACAATGTGTTTATAGATTATGAACATTTTAAAATCATTTAAAACTCCTTATTTCTCATTTGACACATATCATACTTTGCTTGTGCTAAAATAAGAAAAACTGGATTTTTCCCAAGGGAATCTTTTTAGTTCTCCACTCTTCAAATGTTAAATTCAGCAACCACAGACATTCTTTGGAGAGTAATTCAGTGATAACATTGAGCTTGACATTTCTGCAATTCCACAGCACTCAAAATTATCGCATGCAATTGAACAAAGTGCTACAATTTTGCCATGACATAAAAGGCCAACTTAGTTTAGTTCTTCCAAAAATTTGCCTCAACAGGCATGTGGGAAAATTTCCTTTAGTTAATTGATAACATGAAAAATGGTTTCATTCATATATGAATTTCTAATCTTGTGCAAGATAGTTAACAGTGTAAATCACAACTTTTCAAAAATGTTAACTGTCATATTGCTTGTTTTTATATGCCTTTATTTTTGTAAGACCAAATAAGAAAAACATTTCAATGATTTGATTCATAATTTGTAAAATAAATACTGTAAATCACTTTCAAAGGGATATCTTGATAAAAACCTCTCTCTATCTCTGTCTCTCTTCTTTATTCCCTCAGTCTCACTGCCATAAGAATGGTTCCTTCTTCTATTAATCGTCTCATCTTTACATACATTGAATAGCATGGCCAACCTAATCAGTAGGCCAATATAGTAAAGGTAATAGCAATATCTTTACCTCCTTGTCATTGTTTTATACATTCTTCCAAAATATAGATTGATTATTCATGTCTCTGAGCATGGACAACATTGTTGAGAAGTAATGGGCCACAGCATAATACTTTTCATGTGGGTTGTGAGAATCATGTTAATTAAATAAATTAATAGCATTCACCAATATACTTCATATAATGTGGAAGTCAATAAGAACTTTTCTAGATAGAAGTCATTACAGAATATTACAAAACAAATGAAAATAATAGACTTTTCTGATAGAAAGGAGTAAATATCTACTAAATGTTTATCAATCATATGTATACAAGAAATGTAAATTGGTATTCTGCATAGTCAAGAAAGTTTATCTGATTTACTATTATGGCAAAAGTACCAAATCAGAAAAGAAATGTTTTTTGTGAGTTATTGTTATTATTACAAGACTGATTAAATGGTACATTGGATAAAGTGTCTGACCTAGAGTCAAAAAGATTTGAGTTCAAATGTAGCCTCAGATGTTTAGTAGCTCAGAGCAAGTCACTTATCTCTTATTTGTTTGGATTTCCTAATTGCAAAATAAGCTGGAGAAGGAAATAGCAAATAATTCCAGTATCTTTGCAAAGAAAACCCCAACTAGCATCATGAAATGTTGGATAAAATTGAGTAATAACAGCACAAATAATATTCATTTTTATTTTTCTGATCAATTATATGAATTTAGAAATTGTTTCTTAAACATACCATTATTATATCAAGTGCCTTGATAATAGGAAGTTAAATCAATTATATTTATAGATTAAATAAATACAAAATATATCATGACTTCACTCTTTGGATAACACTATTTAATATGTAAGAAAGATGTTTATGTAATAAAAAGCACATCCCTTCATTACTGAACTTATAGAACAGAAGAAATGATTGTGACACCTTTATTTACATTAAAAACTTTTAAGGCTAATTTTAGTTACAGAACACTGAATACTTTAACTGTAATAGGTAATCATATGAGACAAATAAAAATGAGAAAGATAAAAGGAAAAAATGAAGTAGAATAAAGATTCAGAAGAGGGGGGCAGAGTCAAGATGGCAGAGTAGAAATTGCATTTCCACACAGCTCCCGCTCCCACCACTTCCAATTTATATAAAAGGGGACTCTGAACAAATTCTAGAGCTACAGAATCCACAAGATGACACAACGAAGCTAACCTCCCTCTGAGGACAGCCTGCAGCCCAGCAGGTAAGGGCCAGTATAGCACACTGGGAGTTGAGCCAGGCCCACATGAGTCAGAGGTTTTAGCTCCAGGGCTGCCAGACCAGCAGCAGGCTAGAGGGATTCTAGAACACCAGCAGCTGTGGCATTTCCAGAATTATCAACACATAGATTACAAGGAAAATGTGAGAGGTTAGTGCCCTGCAGACTTTGGGAACAGTAGTTGGGAGTGCGTTGGGCTCTTTCCCTGGGGGCAAGAGGCCTCTGAGTAGCTGCAGTGCAGCCTGCCACGTTGCAGCTTCAACTGCTTGGCTGCAGACTGTAGAGGGACCCAACAATCAGTCTGGGGGGTAATTGCTCTTTCTTTAACCTTCTTGGACCTGGAGTGTGGTCTGGGGTGGAGGGCCTGGGGTGTGTGACCAGCTTGCCAGTGCATGTGGAGGCTTCAGGGAGGGCACCCAACTAATACCTCTGGCAGCTGAGAAAACCCCAGGATTTGGGACAGAAGCTCCCCTGTTTGGTGGCAGAGGTCTACTGTGACAACAAGTCCAAAAGGCAAGTAATTGAGGGGCAACATGCCTAGTCATAGGAAACAAAATAAACAGAAAAATTCAACATCAGACTCCTATTTTGGGGGCAAAGAGGATCAAAGAATTGAACAGGAGGAGGACTGGGAGGTCAGAACTCCTGCACCAAAAGCCCCAAATGAAAATATGAGCTGGTTACAGGCCATAGATGACGTTATGAAGCAGATAAGAGAAGTGGGGGAAAATTGGGAAGATAAATAAGAAAGATGCAAAAAAGTATAACATGAGAGTCAATAGCTAGACTGAGGAAAATAGCGTCTTAAAAAATAGACTATGTCAAATGGCAAAGAGACTTAACAAGGCAATGAGGAAAAGACTGCCTTAAAAAGGTGAATTTGCCATATAGAAAAAGAATCTCAAAAGCTCACTAAGGAGATTCATTCCTTCAGAATTTGACTGGAGCAAATGGACTCTCTTGACTTTATGAGAAATCAAGATGCTGTTAAGCAGATCCAATAAAATGAAAGAATAGAAAACCATGTGGAATATCTTATGGGAAAAGCCACTGACCTGGAAAATAGTTCCAGGAGAGATAATTTAAAAATTATTGGATTACCTGAAAGCCATGATCAAAGAAAGAACCTAGAAATCATCCTTCAAGAAATATTAAAGGAAAATTGCCCGATGTTTTAGAAGCAGAGCGCAATATAGAGGTTGAGAGAATCCACCAATCACCTCCTGAAAAAGATCCCCAAAAAGGAAACTCTTAGAAATATTATAGAAAGGTTCCAGAATTCCCAGACCAAGGAGAACATATAGCAAGCAGCAAGGAAGAAACAAATTGAATACTGTGGAAATGCAATCAGGGTAGCTAAGGATCTGGCAGCTTCTACACTTAGTGATTGAAGGGTTTGGGATATGATATGCCAGAAGGCAAAGGAGCTTGGATTAAAACCAAGAATCACTTATCCAGCAAACCTGAGTATCATGTTTTAGGGGAAAATACTGTTATTCAGTGGAATAGAGGAATTTTAAGCATTCATGTTGAAAAAAACAGAGCTGGATAGAAAATTTGACTTTCAGATACAACAAGAGATGCTTGAGAGGGTAAACAGGGAAAAGAAATCATAATGAAAATATTTGAAGAAGGGTATATGGGAATATGAATACAGATTTGAACACACACACACACACACACACACACACATATATATATATATATATATATATATATATATATATATGTTTATAGGCATACATAGATAGAGGGCAAAGGTCAGATTTAATAAGAAGGGATGATACTTAATAGGTGAAATTAAGAGGTGAGAGAGGAATATAATGAAAGGAGATGGGGAGAGACAGAATAGAGTAAACTATCTTATATAGAAGCTGCAAGGGAAAGTGGTTACAAGGGAGGGGGAGAATAGGAAGGCAAAAAGGCACAAACTCGTTTCAGCAACAGAATGACATACGTACTAAAATATGTACTAAATAGGACATCTCACCCTACAGTAGAGTAGGGGGGAAGGGGATGATAGGGGGAATTATGGAAGGGAAGGTGGGAGGAAAGGGGGGTGATTTAAATAAGTAGCACCCACTTTTGAAAAGGGACAGGATCAAAGTAGAAAATAGACCAGGTTTGAGGGGGTATAGGAGGGAGGGAAATGAAGTTTGATATTTTAGTGAAATATCAAAATAAAACATCCATTCATTCAAATTGAATGACCTATCAGGCTAAATTAATGCATCATTTCCATCAAAATGACTGACCCTATTGCATTTGTAAACATAAGTTTAAATTTTTTAAATTGATTTACCCAAAAACATGTAACATATTTGGAGAAAAGTTAGCAGAAGATCTAAAGATCATAGATTTAGATCTAGAAAGGATGTAAGAGGTCATAGATCACAGTCTCACTATTTAACAGATAAAGACTGAGGAAAAAAATAATTTTTTCCCCTTTAATATTATCCTTAGTTTTGGTGGGTAGTTGATTATTGTTTTTTTTTTGTTTTTTGTTTTTTCTTTTTTTAAGCAATTGGGGTTAAGTAACTTGCTCAAGGTTACACGGCTAGTTATTATTTATGTGTGGGTGCTCATTTTCTGAGGCCGGATTCGATCTCGGGTCGGTCTTCCCAACTCCGAGGCCTGAGCTCTTACTCACTGCACCACCTAGCCGCCCCTTGATTATTGGTTTTAATTCAAGCTACTTTGCCTACAGGAATATCGTATTCCAAGATTTCTGATTCTTTAATGTAGAAGCTGCTAATTCCTGTTTAATCCTGACTAAGGCTCCTTAATGTTTGTAATATATCTTTCTGGGTGCTTGAAGTATTTTTCCTTGAACTGATCATTTTGAAATTTTGCTACAGTATTCAGTGGACTTTTCATTTTGGGATCTCTTTCAGGAAGTGATCAGCAGATCCTTTTAATGATTATTTTACCCTCTGGTTCTAGATTATCATGACAGTTTTCCTTGAAGATTTCTTAAAAGACAGTGTATAGGGCCTTTTGTTTTTTGATCATGAAAATCAGGTACTCCAATCATTCTTTAATTAGCTCTCCTGGATCTATTTTCCAGGTAAGTTGATTTTCCAATGAAGTATTTTATATTTTCTTTTTTTTTTCATTCTTTTGATTTTGTTTGATTGATTCTTGATTTTTCATAGAGTCAGTAACATCCACTTGCCCAATTCTATTTTTTTTTTTGAGAATTAAGTTGATTTAATTAGCAAGTGATTAAGAAAGTACTGGAATCCAGATTTCTCATGATAGGTTTGGCTTTCTCCATTCGAGCACATGGATTGTCAGAGCTCCTGTTCCCACCTGTCCTTCTGTAACACCTCTCATACCTTTCCTTAAGGAACATCTTTCAACCCAACTGAGTAAGATGTTTTATTCTTACTTTGAGTTTACACATCTCAGGTACCATTTGTCAGAGAGCTAGGAGACATCCTAAGGCTTGATCTAGGCCAGTCCTCTCATACATTTTCTTTTTTTTTCTTTTTTTGGTGTTTTGGGTTTTGATTTTGGTTTATTTCTTTAATAATAGTATTTATATGTATTTGAAACATTTAATCTTAAGACCTTGAATTCCAGATCCAATTCCTTCCTCCCTTGTCACCCACTCCCTATGGGAACATTAAGAAATTCAGTATATGTTGTACATGTCTAGCTATACAACACATTACCATAGTAGATATATTGTACAAGGCTGCTTATAATTCCCTCCCACTCATTCCACATCCCACCTGGTCCATTCGCTACTTGATCCTGTCCTTCTTCTATAGTGGGTACTTCCAACCTCCCCTCCCCCCAAGGATGCCCTCCCATCCATCATCCCTCCTCTCATCCCCCTTCCCCCTATTCTGCTGCAGGTTGAGATATCCCTTTTAGTATGTATGTCATTCTCTCCCTGAACCAAATTCAAAGAGAATGTGGTTTTGCCTTTTTGCCTTCCTATTCTTCCCCTCCCTTGCAACCACTTCCCCTTGCTTCTTCTACATGAGATAGTTTACCCTACCCTGTCTCTCCCCATCTCCTCTTGCCATTTTCCTCTCTCACCTCTCTCACAGTTATTGTTTTTCAATATAGGTTGTTCACCAATTCTAATTTTTAAAGACTTAGTTTCCTCTGTTAGGTTTTGTACCTCGATTTCCATTTATTCTTTTCTATTTTAAAAACATATTTATTTGATTGGAGACAAGGTGGCAGAAAGGAAGCAGTAACTTCTCTAAGCTCCTCAGTGAATCCCATCACTAAACCTTAAAAAGTGAATCTGAATGGATTCTGGTGTGACAGAATCCACTTGGAGACAGAGTGTGGCAGAATCCAGACCAGGAAAGTGCCCAGTGTGTCCAGACAGGGCGATCAAAGAGCACATGGAATCTGTACAGCTCAGACTTGAAAGAAGACAAACAGACTACACCAGAGAAGAAGGGGCCAAAATGGCACAATAGAAACAGCAAGTCCAAGGCATCTCCCCCAGAGCACCTCCAAACTATGTAAAAGGGGACTCTGAACAACTTCTGGAGTCCCAGCATCCACAGAATGACACAGAGAAGCTAACCTCCCACTGAGGACAGCCCAGCACACAATCAGAATAGCACAGGACCTGGAAGCTTCTACACTGAGGGATTGAAGGGCATGGGATATGATATTCCAGAGTGTGAAAGAGCTGGGACTGAACCCAAGGGTCACCTACCCAGCAAAACTGAGTATTTTGTTTCAGGGGAAAATATGGTCACTCAGTGGAATAGAGGACTTTCAATTCTTGATGGAAAAACCAGAGTTGAATAGAAAATTTGACATCCAGACACAAGAAGCAAGAGATTCCTGAGAAGGTAATCAGGGAAAAGAAATCAAAAGGAACTTATCAAAGTTGACTTATTTATATTCCTACATGGAAAAACAATATCTGTGACTGAGGAAATCTCTCTCAGTATGAAAATAATGGAAGAAGGGTGTATGGTCAGTTGAATACATATGTGAATGTGTGTATATATATATTTACAATTATACATGTATAGAGGGCATAGGTTGAATTTCTTGGGACGGAATGATGCTTAAGGTGTGAAATTATGAGGTGAGAGGAACGTGGCGAGAGGAAATGAGGAAAGACAGGGTAGGGTAAACTATATCATGTAGAAGAAGCAAGGGGAAGTGGCTGCAGGGGAGGGGTAGAATAGGAAGGCAAAAAGCAAAACCACATTCTCATTGAATTTGGTTCTGGGAGAGAATGACATACATACTAAATGGGATATCTCAACCTACAGCAGAATAGGGGGAAGGGGGATGAGAGGAGGGATGATGGATGGGAGGGCATCCTTGGGGGGAGGGGAGGTTGGAAGTACCCACTATAGAAGAGGGACAGGATAAAGTAGGGAATGGACCTGGTAGGGGGTGGGATGGGTGGGAGGGAATTATAAGCAGCCTTGTACAATATATATCTATGGTAATGTTTTGTATAGCTAGACATGTATAACATATACTGAATTACTTATCTTCCCAGAAGGCATGGGTGACAAGGGAGGAAGGGAATGGATCTGAAATTCGAGGTCTTTAAATTAAATATTTCAGTTCAAATATATATACTATTATTAATATTCTTTTGCATGTAATTGGGAGATAAGATGTGCAGTCATTGAGGCACAGAGATTCACCTTGCTCTAATGGGAAATTCGCAGGGGGTTTGGGAGAGAGCAGATTGGAGGAAGCAATATCTTGTGGGGCTGCTATTCTGGGATGGTAGGTAAGGGGAAAACTGCGTGGAGGGGGGGAATTAACAAAAAAAGAAGAAATAAATTCCATAATCTCTTGATTTTCAAATTTTCTTCCCCTTTCTCTCCTCCCCTTAACCCCCCCCCCCAAGGCAGTGTGAAATCAAATATAGAAAATACAAATATTTTCACATTAAATTTTAGTCAAATTGTAAAAAGGATTATAACCAATGGAGTAAACAATAAGAAAGAAGAAACAAAAATAAAGAGAGAGAACAAGAACTTTCCTTCTATCTGCATTCAAGCTCTATAGTTCTTTCCCTGGATATTGATATCCCTTTCCATCATGACTCTAGAAGTTTTCTTATAAGCTTTCTGTCTTACAACCTTTTTCTGTGAGGAGCCCAGTCTATCAAAGTTAATCATCACAGATATGGCATGTCTGTCATTTTGTCCAAAGTTCTTCTTCTTCTGCTCTCCTCACTCAGCCTCAGTTTATATGACTCTCTCTAGGTTATTATGAAGTCCATCTGCTCCACATTTCTTATGGGTAATTAGTATCCCATTACATTCATATAACATAACTTGTTTAGCCATTCCCCAATTGAGGAGCATCCCCTTGATTTCAAATTCTTTGCCACCAGAAAAAGAGCTGCTATAAATATTTTTGTACAGATGGGTCCATTTCCAAGTTCTACCATCTCTTTGGGATACATGCCTAGAAATATTATTTCTGGGTCAAAGAGAGAATGAACATATTTGTAGCCTTTTGGACATAGTTCCAGATTGCTCTCCAGATTGGTTGAATCAGTCACAACTTCACCAGCAATGAATTAGTGTGCCAATTTTTCTGCATCCTCTCCAACATTTATCATTTTCCTGTGTTGCCATATTAGCTAATCTGACAAGTGAGATGTGGTATCTCAGAGTTGTTTTGATATGCATCTCTCTAATCAATAGTGATTTAGAGCATTTTTCATATGTTTATAGATACATTTAATTTCATCCTCTAAACATTGCCTTTTCATATCCTTGGACAATTTATCAATTGGGAAATGAATTGTTTTCTTATAGATTTAATTCATTTTTCTATATATTTTAGATAATGAGGCCTTTATCAGAGACATCTTTCCAGATTTTCCACTTCCCTCTTAATCTTGGTTACATTGGCTTTATTTTTACAGAAAATTTCAATTTATTGTAATCAAAATTATAAATTGCAGATTTCATAATGCCCTTTAACTCTTGTTTTATCATAAAAGCTTCCCTTCTCCATAAATCTGACAGGTAAATCATTCCTTCCTCTCCCAGATTGCTTATAGTGTAAGCCTTTATAACTAGAGCATGCACCCATTCAGATTTTATTTTGATATATGTTGTAAGATATTGGTCTATGCCCAGTTTCTGCCATACTATTTTCCAGTTTTCCCAGCAGGTTTTGTCAAATAGTGAGTTCTTATCCCAAAATCTGAGGTATTTATGTTTATCAAACAGATTACTATAGTCATAGATGGCTATGTGTTGTGTACCTAATCAATTCCACTCATCCATTACTCTATTACTCAGTCAGTACCAAGTAGTTTTGATGACAGTTGCTTTATAGTATTGATTAAAATCTGGTATGGCTAGCACCTTCCCTAGCATTTCTTTTCATCAATTCCCTTCATATTCTGGACCTTTTGTTCTTCCAAATGTATTTTGTTACCATTTTTTCTAGCTCTATAAAAATTTTTTTGGTAGATTGATTGGTATGGCACTAAATATGTAAATTAATTCAGGTAAAATTGTCATGTTTATTATATTAGCTCAGCCTAACCATGAGCAACTGATTTTTTCCAGTTATTTATATTTCACTTTATTTATGTGAAAACTATTTAGTAATTGTCCTGGGTTTGTTTTGGCAGGTAGATTCCCAGATATTTTGTACTGTCTACAGTAATTTTAAATGGGATTTCTCTTTTTTTTCTCTTTCTCAGTTTTTTTAGAAATATATATATATATATATATATATATATATATATATATGAATGCCAATTATTTCTGTGTTTTATTTTATAGACTACAACTCTGCCATTTTTATTTATTATCTCAAGTATTTTTTTAATTGATTCTCCAGGATTCTCTAAGTACATCATCATGTCATCTGCCAAGAGTGATACCTTTGTCTCTTCTTTGCCTAATTTGATTACTTCGATTTCTATTTCTTCTCTTATTGCTACTGCTAACATTCTAGTACCAATTTGAATAAGAGGGGTCATAGTAAACATCTTTGTTTCACCCCCAATCTTACTGGAAATGCTTCTGGCTCATCCCCATTACATAATATACTTGTTGGTTATTTTACATAGATTCTACTTATTATTTTAAGGAAGACTCCATTCATTCCTAAACTTTCTAGTGTTTTTAATACAAATGGGTGTTGCATTTTGTCAAAAACTTTTTTCTGCATCTATTGTGATAATCATATGGTTTCCAACAGTTTTGTGTTTGCTATGATCAATTATGCTTATAGTTTTCTTAGTATTGAACAATCCTTGCATTACTAGAGTAAACCCTACCTTATCAAAATGTATTATTCTTGTGATGAGTTGCTATAGTATTTTTGCAATTTTCTTTCTCCATTTTGTCTCTTCCTGATTCAAGTATCAGTACCATATTTGTGTCATAAAAAGAATTTCATAGTACTCCTCCAATTTCCCAAATAGTTTGCAAAATATTTGAATATACCGTTCTTTAAATGTTTGTTAGAATTCACTAGTAAATCCAACTGGTGTTGGCGATTGCTTGGTAAGGTGGTCACTGATGGCTTCTTCAATATATTTTTCTGAGATGGTATTATTTAAGTAATTTACTACCTCTCCAGTTAATCTGGGCAACTTATATTTTTTTAAACAAATGCTTTATTAACTTCTGTTATCATTCATTTCCGCCAGATTTTGAGTTACAATCATTTTCCCCCCGTTATTCCCCTACCCAACCTCCCAGAATAGCAGTCCCACACGATATAGCTTCCTCCAATCTGCTCTCTCCCATACCTTCTCCCACACCCCCTTTAACTTTTCCATTAGAGGAAGTTGAATCTTTGTGTCCCAATGCCTTCACATCTTATCTCCCAATTATAAGCAAAAGAATATTAATAATAGTATTTATATATATTTGAAACATTTAATGTTAAGACCTCGACTTTCAGATCCATTTCCTTCCTCCCTTGTCACCCATTCCCTCTAGGGAGATAAGTAATTCAGTATGTGTTGTACATGTCTAGCTATGCAAAACATTATCATAGTAGATATATTGTACAAAGCTGCTTATAATTCCCTCCCACTCATCCCACACCCCACCTGGTCCATTCCCTACATGATCCTGTCCCTCTTCTATGGTGGGTACTTCCAACCACCCCTCCCCCCAAGGATGCCCTCCCATCCATCATCCCTCCTCTCATCCCCCTTCCCCCTATTCTGCTGCAGGTTGAGATATCCCATTTAGTATGTATGTCATTCTCTCCCTGAACCAAATTCAATGTGAATGTGGTTTTGCCTTTTTAGCCTTCCTTATTCTCCCCCTCCTTTGCAACCACTTCCCCTTGCTTCTTCTACATGAGATAGTTTACCCTACCCTGTCTCTCCCCATCTCCTCTTGCCACTTTCCTCTCTCACCTCATAATTTCATACCTTGAGTATTCTCCCTTCCCAACAAATTCAACCTATGCCCTCTATCCATATATAACTGTAACCATATACACACACATTCACATATGTATTCATATGACCACACCCCCTTCTTCCATTATTTTCATAGTGAGAAAGATATCATCAGTCACAGTTATTGCTTTTCCATATAGGAATGTAAATAGTTCAACTTTGATAAGTTCCTTTTGATTTCTTTTCCCTGATTACCTTCTCAGGCATCTCTTCCTTCTTGTGTCTGGATGTCAAATTTTCTATTCAATTCTGGTTTTTTCCTCAAGAATGCTTGAAAGTCCTCTATTCCACTGAATGACCATATTTTCCCCTGAAACAAAATACTCAGTTTTGCTGGGTAGGTGACCCTTGGGTTCATTCCCAGTTCTTTTGCCCTCTGGAATATCATATTCCATGCCCTTCGATCCCTCAGTGTAGAAGCTGCCAGGTCCTGGGCTATACTGATTGTGTTTCCACAATATTGAGATTGTTTCTTCCTGGCTGCTTGTAGTATTTTCTCCTTGATCTGGGGATTCTGGAACCTGGCTATAATATTCCTGGGAGTTTTCTTTTTGGGATCTTTTTCAGGAGGTGATCGGTGGATTCTTTCAACCTCTATTTTGCCCTCTGGATCTAAAACATCAGGGCAGTTTTCCTTGAGAATTTCTTGAAGGGTGATTTCTAGGTTCTTTCCTTGATCATGGCTTTCAGGTAGTCCAATAATTTTTAAATTGTCTCTCCTGGATCTATTTTCCAGGTCAGTGGTTTTTCCCATGAGATATTTCACATTGCCTTCTAATCTTTCATTTGTTTGGATCTGCTTAACAGCATCTTGATTTCTCATAAAGTCATTAGCTTCCATTTGCTCCAGTCTAACTCTGAAGGAATGAATCTCCTCAGTGAACTTTTGAGATTCTTTTTCCATCTGGCAAATTCGACTTTTTAAGGCATTCTTCTCCTCATTGCCCTTTTGGGCCTCCTTTGCCATTTGAGTTAGTCTATTTTTTTAAGGTGTTGTTTTCCTCAGTCAGGCTGTTGACCTTCATTTCATACTTTTCCTGCATCCTTCTCATTTCTATTTCCAATTTATCCTCCTCTTTTCTTATCTGATTTTTAAAGTCCTTCTTAAGGTCCTCTATGGCCTGCAAACTGCTCGTGTCTTCCCCTGAGGCTTTTGGAGCAGGACTTCTGACCTCACAGTCCTTTTCCTGCTCTATGCCCCCAAAATAGGAGTCTAGGGTTGCATTTTTCTGTTTCCTTTGCCTTGGCATGTTGTCACTTAATTACTTGACTTTTGGGCTTGTTGCCACACTATGGCTTTAAGACCAGATAGAGGAATTTTCATCCCGAATGTGGGGGGGCAACTTCCGTTTCTGGCAAGCTGTAAACCCACCCACACCTTCCACCCTAGATCACAATCCAGATCCAGGAAGGTTAAAGCAAGAGCTATTACCCTACAAGACTGATCGCTGGATCTCCCTACAATTCGCAGGCCAGGAGCTGGAGCTGCCTCTGAAAGCTACAAAATGGTGTGTCTCCTCAGCGGCTTCTAGCCCCCAGGGGAGGGAGCCAACGCATTCCCCAAATAATGGTTCCAAAGCCCATAGGGCACTAACCTCTTACTTTGTCCTAGGCATGTCAATTTTGACAATTCTGGAATTGCCACAGCTCCTGGTGTTCTAGGGTTCCTCCAGCTGGCTGCTGGCCCTGCCGCCCTGGGGCTAAAACCTCTGCTCAGGGGGAATTGGGCTCCGCTTGGCTTGCCTCCCCTCGCTCTGTGTGTGCGGCTCCCGGACTGCTGCACTGGTCCTTCCTGCAGGGTTGCTGGGCTGTCCTCAGTGGGAGGTTAGCTTCTCTGTGTCGTTCTGTGGGTGCTGGGGCTCCAGAAGTTGTTCAGAGTCCCCTTTTACATAGTTTGGGGGGAATCTGGGGGCAGAGTGGCTTGGATGAGCTTTTTCTACTCCACCATCTTGGCTCCGCCCCCGCAACTTATATTTTTGCAAATATTCATATATTTCACTAAGACTGTCAAAGTTATGTGAATACAATTGGGCCATTGATTCTTAATTACTATTTTAACTTCCTCTTCTTTGGAGGTAGATTCACCGTTTTCATTTTTGATACTTGTAATTTTGTTTTCTTTTATCTTTTTTATCATATTAACTAAAGGAGTATTAGGTTGCTTTTGTTTTTTTATAAAACCAAATTTAGTTTTATTTATTAACTCAATAGTTTTCTTAATTTCAATTTTATTACTCTCTCCGTTTGCTGTCAATATTTCTAATTTAATATTTAATGGGGATCTTCAACCTGTTCTTTTTCTCCCTTTTTCAGTTGCATGCCCAAATTATTGATCTCCATTTTCTCTTTCATTCATGTATTCATTCAGATATATAAAATCTCCCCTAAGAACTGCTTTTGCTGCATCCCACAAATTTTAGTATGTTGTTTCATTATTGTCATTCTCTCGAATGAAGTTACTGATTGTTTCTATAAATTTTTGTTTCACCCACTCATTCTTTAGGATTAAATTATTTTGTTTCCAATTAATTTTAATCTATCTTTCCAAATAATGATTTTACAAATAATTTTAATTGCATCATGGTCTGAGAAGGAAGCATTTAATATTTCTGCCTTTCTGCACTGAACTGTGAGGTTTTTATGCCCTAGTACATGGTCAACTTTTGCGAATGTGCCCTGTACTGCTGAGAAGGTATGTTCCTTTTTATCCCCATTCTATTTTCTCCAGAGTTCTATCATATCTACCTTCTCTAAAATTTTATTCACCTCCTTAACCTCCTTCTTGTAAAATTTGAGTTTACATTTATCATGTTCAGAGAGGGGTAATTTGAAGTTCCCCACTAATATTATTTTGATACAAATTTTTTCCCTTTCATCCCTTAACTTCTCCTCTAGGTATTTTTATGCTGTACAAGTTCATGAATATACATTTACTAATGATATTGCTTCATTTTCAATGGAGCCTTTTAGCAGGATATAATTTCCTTCCTTATCTCTTTTAATTGGATCTATATTTGCTTTTCTTTTATCTGAGGTAAGGATTGCTACCTTTTCTTTTTTTTTTTTACTTTAGCTAAAGCATAATATATCCTTTTCCCAGCGTTTTACCTTTACCCTGTGTGTATCCCCTGATTTCTAATGTGTTTCTTGTAGATAGCATATTGTAGGATTGTGGTTTTTAATCCATTCTGCTATCTGCCTCTGTTTTATGGGAGAGTTCATTCCATTCACATTCGTAGTTATGATTACTATCTGTGTCTCTCCTCCCATCCTATTCCTTCCCCCTGCTTATGCTTTTATTTCTCCCTTGTCCTTTCCCCTCCTTAAGAGTTTTCCTTTTGACCACCAACTCCCTCAGTATTCACTCTCTATGAACCCTCCTCCCTTAATCTATCCTTCCCAGTTACTACTTTTTCCTTCCCTTCTAACCATTCACTTTCCTCCCCCTTTCCTCTCCTATCTGTAATGCCCAATAGACTTTTATATTTAACAAAGTATTTTATTCCCTTTTTGAACCCGATTCATCGACAATTAATTTATTGCAATGCTCCTCTCCCTCCATCCTTTCCCTCTACTATAATGAATTTTTATATTTTTTCACATTAAAGTACTATATACTTAACTGATTATGTTATTCCCTACTTGAACCAAAACCAATGAGAGTAAAGTTCATGTAACTTACATCTCCCTCCCTTCATTCCTTCTATTATAGTATATTTTATGTCTCTTTGTATGGTATAATTTATAGTTTTCTGCCTCCTCCTTTCCTTTACTCCCATTACAATTCCTTTGTACCCTTAATAAGGTTTTTTTTTTTTATCATCAGATTAGTTAATTTATAATCACACCCTTTATCTATGAATTGTGTGATAATTACACATTTCTCAACATCAACAGGTATCAACTTCCCATATAGGGATTTAAACAGTTGCTCTTAGAATCACAAGTTATATGAGTGCGTGAGTGCATTTGTGTGTGTGTTTGTGTTTGTGTGTGTGTGTGTGTGTGTGTGTGTGTGTGTGTGCTTTCCCTGTTTGCCTTTTTATGTCTTTCTTTAGTCTTGTATTTTGATATCAAATTTTCCATTGATCTCTGGATTTTTCCTCAGGAAATCCCTAATTTCCTTGAATGACAATCCCCTTGCCTGAAAGACTATGCTCAGTTTTGCTGGATAGTTGATCCTTGGTTGCAATTCAAGCTCTTTTGCCTTACAAAATATCATATTCCAGTCCCTCTGAGCTGCTAGGCCCTGTGTGATCCTGAATGCAGTTCAAAGATATTTGACTTGTTTCTTTCAGGCTTCTTGCTGTGTTTTCTCATTGACCTTATAATTCTGGAATCTGGCTACAATATTTCTTGGAGTTTTCAATTTGGGATCTCTTTCAAGAGGTGTCCAGTGAAATATTTTGATAACAATTTTACCCTCTGGTTGTAGGACCTCAGGAAAGTTGTTTTTTCTGATAATTTCTTGGAGTATGTTGTCTGGATTTTTTTTTTCATGACTTTCTGGTAGACCAATAATTCTTAGATTATCTCTCCAGGATTTGTTCTCCAGATCAGTTGTTTTTCCAATGAAATATTTTACATTTTCTTCTCATTTTTCAATCCTTAAATTTTGTTTGACTGGTTCATGATGCCTCATAGAGTAATCAGCTTCAATTGGACTGATTTGACATTTTATCTAAGTAAATTTCTTGTTAGTTTTTTCATTTTTTTTTTATTTTTTTAGTTTACATCATTCATTTCCACGAGATTTTGAGTTTCAAATTTTCTCCCCATTTTCCCCCTACTGACCACACCAAAAGAGCAATCCCACTGAATAACACCTCCCCTAATTGGCCCTCTCCTATATCTTCCCCCATCCTCCCTCTGACTTTGCAGTAGGGCACAGTGGATATCTCTGGTTAGTTTCTAGAACTCCTTTTCCATTTGTCAGATTTTATTTGTAGGGAGGTATTTTTTTTTTTGGTTAAATTCTGAGCCTCCCTTCCCAATTCATAAATTTTGCTTTTTAAAGATTTGTTTTCTTCAGTGAGTTATTTTTTCCCCATTTTGGCAATTGTAATTTTAAAATCCTTGGTCAATCCTTCTTCTACCTCTCTAAATTGACTTTAAAAAATTTTTTGAGCTCTTCTGAGAATGCTTTGCGGCTTGAGATAAGTTCCTATTTCCTTCTGGGGTCTCAGGTGTTGTTATAGAGTCAATGTTGTCCCCTCCTGAAATTGGTTCTTCTCACTCACAATAATAGTAATCAATTGTCTTTGTTTTTGTTTTTCCAATTTGCTTTTCCCCATTGTGATTGCCTATTTCCTAGCTCTTGAAGTTGATTTCTGCTTCTGGGGTACTGAGGTCTCTGACCCATGCTTATCAAGTTGGAAGCTAAGGACCTGGTTGTTGACTTTGTGTTGGAGCCTCTGAGAGTCTAGACTGAGGACAAGGTCAGGACTTTCAATGTTTCCCCTCGGTTACCCTGAGGCTCACAGAATAAGGCATTGGGGAGGGGTGGTCTAGCCACTTCAGGTTTCTGCCTCTGTACCCCTGGGATAGAGCTCAGGCAGTCTCAGCATCTTGTAGTTGGGCCATGCTGGTGTCTGCAGATTCCCCTCATTGTGCTAAGGAACACCTGGTTTCTGGTATTAGAGTTTGCTGACTCCACCCCCCTTGGCTCAGGGGGCCCTATACTAAGCTTCTTATTTTGGGAACCAGGGGCATGGTCACAGGCTTTCTCTGGCAGAGCTTCAGGTTCTTGAAGCTTGCATAGTGTGCTGGGGGTGAACTGGTCTAGTTGAGCCTGTTGTGTCAGGGTTCTCGAATTAAAATTTTCTTTCTATACTGAGGCTGGAGGTCTCACTGGTGACATGATGAGTCAGGCCCAGGGGACTTTGGTTGTTGATATGTACTGTGACTAAGATTCTCCTTCTGCCTTGTCTGGACACCATCTGTGCTAAGCTATGCTCCCCTTCAACCCAAATGAGACAGACCTTTCTCAAAGTCCTTCTAAGTTATAACAAGCTGGACATTTGTTTCACTCTGTCTTTTGTGGTTCTGTCATTCCAGAACACATTTAGAGGTTTGATTTAATATTATTTCTAAGGGAAACTGGAGAGAGCTCAGGCAACTTTCTGTATTCTCTCCACCATCTTGGCTCAGCCCCAGAGAAAACAGACATTTCAAAATTAGGGATATTCTAAAAGTTATCAATCCATGGACTAAATCTCGTGCCTTCTGACTCTAAATTTAGTTCTTTCTCTGCTATATATGCTCGATTGTTTATTGTTACATTATATGTAGAGATCTGAATAGTGAATACTCAGCAAGGCTTAGAAGTCAGAGAGATTCTATAATTATTTTATTTCACTCAAAGAAGGATATAGAGTGAGAATACAACACCACACTGCATAAAATGCAGTGGGTTGACCTGTGCTGTGCTTTGTTTTTAAGAACACAGATGGAAGATATTAATTAGCATTTATTAAATGCAATCTGCTTTAATTTTATATACAAAAAGTCATTTGAAGTGTAGAGTTCAATGAGTGTTCAGTTTATCTCTTCTAATGAATAACAATTACTTTCATTAAGAAGAGAATGAAAGTTTAATTAAACTTTGCTTGCATTTCAAGTAAATGATCATTGTATTTATAAGATGAAAGTATAAATAAAGAATCTGTAACTTATTTTGCTATAGTTAGGTTTTTCCAGGTGATAAGGTGATAATTATATAATATTTAAACTGGAAATTTGCCAGCGACTGTGCTTCAGTGACTTTAAGATACAATGACTAAATTAAACACATCTATTTAAATCAGGAAAATGATGTGCAGGATGCTGCAATATCTGAAATATTAGAAATTGTATCTACATATATTTTACAACACTAATAACAAAAGAATGAGAAAAAAACATACAAAAAGTCACTTCCAACTAATTCCTCCCTTCTTTTGGTAGGGTAAAATGTCATCTGTTCCTTGGCAACTTTCTTGAGGTGAAGGGAAATGTCATTTTTAAAGGGTTCTCTCTGTCTACCCACCTACCGTGTAAGCCAGAACATTGTATACAATGTTACTCAATTTTTTTAAAATAATGTGATGGAATCCTAAGAAATTTATACCCAGTCTCAATATTCTAGCTTTCTTATGGGTCTCACGGCCTGGGCAGCATGTCCTGGTTTAAATATACCATCTGGCTTTAACAACACTACTGGTCCCCAGATTCAATACAGTCATTTTCTGTTAGTTATCCACCACCCCCAGATCTAGTTCACATATTTGAACAAGTACAGTTTTGTACTCAACCACAATCCCATTATCCATTTAGCCCAAGACAAGACCATAATACCTAACTATCCATCTTGACCAGACAGCATCATAATACCTAGCCAATCAGAGAATAATACAACCAGGACGTTTGACCACCAAACTATAGAAGGCACCCTTTCCCAATACCTGATCCCTTAACAGATCCTTCCTGCCTTTTTAATATTCACAATTTTAGTTGTGTAATTGCATTTTTACCCTATAAAATCCATCATGCTTTCTCTGAAGTTTCTGATTCCTCTTGGAATCTAGCCCACTTCTGAGGGGCATCAATCTTCAATAAATACTCATTCTTGAATTAGAGGTGGTCTGACTCTAAATTCTTTGATATGGTGCCACCAGAACACACCATGAAATTGCAACAGTTTTTGGTGTTCCTAGGTGGGCAGAGTCTGTGACTCTGTCCCCACCTCTATTCACATGTAATAGAGTCTCTGCTTTCAATCCCCTCTAATCCAAAGGTGAGTGTGTCTTTTCCACTTTTTTTTTTTTTTTTTAGCTTGGAGGTCATTGTAGTGGCAACCACACTGGCATGTGTGTGTGTGTGGCTGCTAGCACACTCTGCTGGGGTTGACCTGCTCTACTTGACCCTGTTGTGCCAGGGTTCTAGGGCTCATAATTTTCCTTTTGTACTGAGGCTGAAGGCCTTACTGACTTGCAGAATGGCTGCTAGCACAGGTTCTTAGATCTGCTGTATTAGGAAAGATAGCCATTTAATGGGTCATCAATATTTTTAAATTGCATTCACTAGTTCAAGGAAAAGTCAGTTCCTTGAACTTCAGAGAAAATACAAGCAGAGAAATAAAGACCAACAGAGAGGGCTCTGACTGCCTGAATCAATTATTCATTTTACATACATTCCTGAATCAAAAGAGCCTTTACATATGAGGAGTCAGCCATAATCTTGAACAGGGAATCACAAGATCCTTTTCAGAAGCAAGACCCCAAACAAACTATCAACTCTAAGTATATATACACTTCTTAGAGTCCAAAGGTATCACAACACTCCTGACTCAGTGCCTAATTAGAAATTAGCAAAAGGTGGGAAAGTTTTCTTCCTAGCAAGGCTCCCCTAAGCAAACTTCCCTTATTGGGCTCCACATGAGGCCTATTAATCAACATCAAAGATCTTAAATCCCATTAAGATTACAGTCCTTCAAGCACCTAGAATGATTTGACTGGATTGCTTAGGTCCTAACTTTTAAGATCCTTTGGGCCAGCAAATTCAGGAGAGGCTTCAATCTCAATAGATTACTGTACTTGGATTAGACCTGGTTTGACTGAATTTTTTTGAGACAGTTCTGCCACAACATAGCATGAAACCACAGCAAATGTGTACGTCAACCAAGGACACTTGGCCCCAAAAGTCCCTCAGGTCTAGAAAGGGACCCGAAATGAAAAAGAATGTGGTCATCAATTATGAATGCATTTATTGTCTGAGAAATTTAGACAAATGAAGTAAAGAGGAAGAGGGATCTCAGCTACTAAAAGGAAAGTGGGATAATGGTGAGATTATATAGTTTCTAGAGGCTTCTGAAAAAAAAAAAGCCAGGCATAAGGGCAGGGGGTTGTATGTAGATCCAATAAGCCAGGATATATGATGTTTATAAACTCCTAATCGAGTTCTCACATCTGTAACTTTTCTCAGTGTTTCCTCAAGGCTAGTTCTGTGGTTTCTCACAGCTACAGGCATCTCTAAATTTGGCTAAAATTCATTCTCAAATGATCACTGGTATGTCAAGCAACTCTGAATCTCAGAATTTCTTCAAATTGATTGGTTGTTGTATATTCCTATTATCCTGCTCCCTTAAAAAAAGAAGCTTCAAAATATGTAACAAGTTATTAGAATCATCACAGAGCCCATGTCCACAGATAACAGCTTCTACAAGTACCTGTGGACAGCTATTGTAGTGAGAAGAAGTAGATATTCATAAATTCATATATTCAACTTTCATAACTAGGGAGTAATGCTGTCAACATCCTGTGCTTTCATTGGTGTGGAAACCTTTTCCACTAACGTACTTCCTTTCAGAGAGCTGCTTGCCTCTCAGAGACTAACCAAATTCTCTGGATAATATCAGTCCAACTTGTGCTCAGTTTTTACTACAGATATAGCCCCTACTGTATTATAATATATTGACTCAATAATTATTAAAATTATTACCATAGGGGTGGCTAGGTGTCTCAGTGAGTAGAGCGTCAGCCCTGGAGTCAGAAGGACCTGAGTTCGGATCCAGCCTCAGACACTTAACGCACACACAAAACAAAAACCTAGCCGTGTGACCTTAGGCAAGTTATTTAAACCCAATTGCCCTCCAAAAGGCAAAAAAAATATTATCATAGTTCAGTTAAAAGCAGAAATTACTTCATAGAGGAATAGTCAAGTGTGCATCATTAGGTATAGATTTGATAAATATAACATGCAGTCAGAATCGTATGTCAAAGTTCACTAATTTAAGTAAAATCCCAAATTCCCAACAAATACAAATCCCAAAATATTATTGAGAATTCAACATTAAATAGTACAGAAACTCATATATTTATTTAGAATTTTTAAAGAAAAATTTTTAAATTGATGAAGAAATGGAAGAAAAATCTATAAGGAATCAGGATGAAGTATGCATCATCCTTATCATCTTGTGTGATTCTAGAGTTAGCCCAAAGATACCTTCACTGAGTTTATATCTCACAACTTTTAGAAAGATAGAAAGAAAAAAAGGGAAGGAAGGAAGGAAGAAAGAAGGAAGGAAAGGAAGAAAGAAAGAAGGAAGGAAGGGAAGAAAGAAGGAAAGAAAGAAGGGAAGAAAGGAAGGAAAGAAGAAAGTAAGGAAGGAAAAAGAAAGAAGGAAAAAAGAAAGAAGGAAGGAGAAAGGAAGGAAGGAAGAAAACAGATCCCTTATACACCTATGAAATAATCTGGACTATTAAATTAAAGAGAAAAATATATGGAGAGCAAGTTGTCCTTAGACATTTTCTAATCTTACCTCTGAAACTTATATCATGTATTACCTTGGACAAGTACTTCCTTGGCTCTTTATTTATTAAATGAGTTAAGCTTAATATCTATGACTCAAAAATGAAAAGTATGAGATGATAATATATTAAATACACACTGATCTTTATTATTTTCACATTCCTTTTTAATGGTCATTTCTAGTTATATTCACAACAACATTCTGGGTTGTTATTATCATTCCCATTCCACAGATAGAGAAAATGAAGCTTAGAGTGGTTAATTGACTTTCCCAAAGTCAGATGGTAAATAATGGAGAGAACTGAACATAAATCTTTTAAGTCATTTAATCATTTCTTTCCGATATAGCATACTATAATTAATATAGCATATTTAGCATAAGATATAAATATTCCTTTCATTGCATACATGAAAATAGATGTACATTTAAAATATAATATGTTTAGTGCTTTAAAACACGTATTCAAGGTTTCTACTGTTATTGTTAAGGTAGCATTTTGGGAGAAAAATAGGCAATATGTAATGTACCATGTGATCTTAGTGGTAGGTTATTTAATAAAACTAGTTTTACTCATACAGATTCAACAATAGTGAGAAAATTTTGTATTGTCTCCAATACGATGCCATGTTAGGAGGCTTAGTTCCATTTTAGAACTAATGACCATGCCTCTTTTACTTCAAACAAATCAGATAAAGTCCAAAATATTTCTAATACTTCCGGGGTCATTTCGTATTTTATTTGTGATAAGGATGAGAATTAATGTGACCACAGCAGTCAGCTCAGTTAGGTAGATATTGCCTCCAAGAGGAGATACTTAAAAATTTTTGTATCTTTTATTTTTCCCTTTCCTTTCTCTTTTTCCACCTTTTCCTTTTCTACTCTTCCTTGATTTTTCCTCAACATCCCTTCCCATTGTCTGTCAATTCTCATGCAAAGAAGATGAAGAATAACATTTATTACAGACCTGGAAAGAGGCACAAAGCATTGTTGAAGGATATTTCATTCACACAGCCCCTAGAGAAGTAACTGGTTTCATGTGTAATGCTGAACTGGAAAAAAAAAAGGAAAGGAACACAGCAGAGTGGCCAAAGAGGAATGTAGTAGGAAATCATATTTAATGAACTTAAGACTAAGAAGTTTTTTTAAACCTAAGCACCTCGGTGGCACAGTAGATGGAGTACTGGGCCTGGAAGACATCCTCTTGAGTTCAAATCTGCCTCAGACACTAGATTTGTGACTCTAAGCAAGTCACTTAATTCTGTTTACCTTAGTTTCCTGCTCAATAACAGACAATATAATGTCCCTTAAATTCTGTATTATAAAGCATGGTATCCAAAAAGACTTAATGTAGTTTAAAGTCACTCAAGCTACATTAAGACCTTTGATGTCTACTAATGGTGACTACCATAGAAAAAAAACATCTTTAAAGAATATCCCATATAAAGTTATGGCCTGTTATGCCAACACCACAGTGGTGCAGTCGGAGCTGGGTTGGAAAGCAGACTTTGACCAAGACAAATGTTTGGCAAGTGGTAAGAACTAAATCCAATTGGATTTAGCAGTCCAGCCTGAAAAGCAACTAAAGAATACTGGAAATGAAGGACTTACCCCACACCCCTGGGGCTTTTTTCTAGCCTTACCCTATCCCTGTCCTCATTAGGATGAAGGGGAGGAGGGGTACATGCTCAAACTCAATCTACATATAACTAACCCTAGGTAGTTTAATCAAATAAACTTTATCCTTGTTTACTCAGGAAAGTACAGGAGAGAGAGCAAGGCTTCATTTATTTACCTCATCCACTTCTCACTTTCCAACTCCTCCAGGAACTAAGGAACTGAAAATCCAATCCCTTCCTTCTTCAGGATCAAAACCCATCATGTAAGAGAGTATAAGGGAGGAAAGACAGCATCTCTCTGTCGAATCTCCCCTAGTGCAAAGACCACCTACTTCTGCAAATGATTATGGTGCCTAAAGCACAGGAGTCAGGGCAACTTCTGGGTCTCGGAGGGAGAGTAATGGGTCAGACCAATGTCTTCTCTCTGTAAACCATTTCTTATGTTTCCAGAACACTTTTATGTTGGTCCAGTTGACAAATAAAGCTGTAATGTATTTTTAAAATTAACTTTTTTATTTTTAGTTTTCAATTTTCATTTCCACAAGATTTGAGTTACAATTTTTCTCCCCACCCTCCCCTACCTGCCACCACAAAATAGCAAGCCTAATGAATCCTCACCCATCATCCCCCTAACTTTCTTGTAGGGCAAGATGGATATTTATACCCCAGTACCTGTATATCTTATTTCCCAGTTGCATGCAAAAAAAAAAAAAATACAACAATTTTTTAAACATTTCTTTTTAAAACTTTGAGTCCAGATTTTTTCCCTCCTTCCTTCCTCACCTGCCCCCACTGGGAAGACAATCAATTCAATATATGTTGTACACGTGTAGTTAGCCAAATCATTTCCATAGTAGTTATATTGTGAAAGACTAACTATATTTCCCTCCATCCTATTCCAACCCCTGACTTATTCTATATTCTCCTTTGGCCCTATCCTTTTTCAAAAATGTTTGCTTCGAACTATCCTCTCCCCCAATTTGCCCTCCCTTCTATCCTCTCCCCTCTCATCCCCTACACCCCCTCTCATTTTCCTGCAGGGTGAGATATGTAATTGAGTGTCTATGTTATTCCCTCCTTAAGCCAAATTCAATGAGAAAAAATGTTGTCCCATTCCCTTTTACCTTCCTCCTCTTCCCCTCCATTGTAACAGTTTTCTCTTGCCTCTTTTATATGAGATAATTTACCCTCATCTCTCTCTCTCCCTTTCTCTTTCACCCGATTAATTCCTCATTTACCTCTTAATTTTATTTTTTAGATATCATCTCTTCATATTCAACATACCCTGTACCCGATGTCTATGTATACATGAACATACACATGTCCACAATCACATATATATTTATATACACATACACCCACCTTTACATATATGTGTGTATGTTTACATATATGTACACCTATATTCCCTTCAAGTAGCTTCATATAGAGAATACTATTATGAGTTACAATTATTATTTTTCCATGTAGGAATGTAAATAGTTAAACTTTAATAAGTTCCTTATGATTTATTTTTCCTATTTACTTTCTCATGCTTCTCTTGCTTCTTGTATTTGAAAGTCAAATTTTTGTTCAGCTCTGTTTTTTTCATCAAGAAGGCTTGAAAATCCTCTATTTCATTGGATGACCACATTCTCCCCTGTAGCATTATACTCAGTTTTGCTGGGTAGATGATTCTTGGTTTTAGTCCTAGCTCCTTTGACCACTGGAATATCATATTCCAAGCCCGTCGATCCCTTATGTAGAAGCTGATAAGTCTAGTGTTATCCTGATTGTATTTATACAATACACAAATTGTTTCTTCCTGACTGCTTTCAGTATTTTCTCCTGGAGCTGGGAAATCTGGAATTTGGCTATAATATTCCTAAGAGTTTTCTTTTAGGAATCTTTTTCAAGAGGTGATTAGTGAATTCTTTTAATTTCTATTTTACTCTCTGGTTCTAGAATATCAAGGCAATTTTGCTTGATAATTTCTGGAAAGAGGCTGTCTAGACTCTTTTTTTGACTATGGTTTTCAGGTTGTCCAATAATATTTAATTATCTCTCCTAGAGCTATTCTCCAGGTCAGTGGTTTTTCTAGTGTGATACATCACACTGCCTTCTATTTTTTCATTTGTTTGGATCTGTTTTATATTATCTTGATTTTTCATAAAGTCATTAACATCCATTTGCTCCAATCTCATTCTGTAGAAGTTATTCTCTTCAATGAGTTTTTGAAATTACTTTTCCATCTGACAAATTATGTTTTTTTAAGGTATTCTTCTCCTTGCTGGCTTTTTGGGCCTCTTTTGCCATTTGAGTTCGTCTATTTTTAAGGTGTTATTTCCTTCCCTGTATTTTTGGGTCTCCTTTAGCAGGCAGTTGACTTGCTTTTCATGATTTTTCTGGCATAATTCTCATTTATTTTCCCAATATTCCCTCCACTTCTCTTATTGATTTTCAAAATACTCCTTGAACTCCTCCATGGTCTGTAACCAATTCATATTTTTCTTGGAGGCTTTTGATGCAGGAGTTCTGACTTTGGTGTCTTGCTCCTTCTTCATGCCTTAATCATTTATGTCCCCAAAAAAGGATTCTATGGTCTGTTTGGGATTCCTCTGCTTGCTCATATTGTCAGGCAATTACTTGACTTTTCAGTTTTTTGCCATGGTAGAACTCTGCTTCCAGGATGGAGAGAGCTTTGTCCCAAATTGCTGGGGTTTTCACAGCTGTCAGAACTATTGGGAAGGCACCCTCTCTTCAGCCATCCCAAGCTTTGGTTCACTGGTCCAGGACCACCACCCAAGACTGTAATCCACATCCAAGCAGGTTAAAGCAAAAGCAATTACCCTCTGAATGGTTGCTTGGTCCCCCTACAATCTGCAGGCCAGGAGCTCCTGAAGCAGCCACATTTTGGGGCTACACAGCTGCTTCACTTCTCACCCCAGGGGCCAGCACCTGATCCTGGTCTTCTGCAACCCCCCAACAGATTTCCCACTGACCTTTTACTTTATCTTTGGCATTTATGTGTTGAGAAGTCTGGAAACCATCTCAACTGCTGGTATTTCACTCTTCTGAAGTCCACTCTGGCCATAGCTGGTAGGGGCTGCCCTGGGGCCTGAACCGCCACTCACTTAGGACTATACTTAGCTCCCTTTGTGCTTCAATACTCCCTTCCTGTCAACCTGCCTTCAGCAGGAGATTTGTTTCTTTCTGTCACTTGTGGGTTCTGTAGCTCTAAAATTTGTTTAGTCATTTTTTTTACATGTTTACATGTCTTGGAAGTTATTGGAGTGGGAGCTCAAGTCAAGTTTGTACTTCTACTCTGACATCTTGGCTCTGCCCACTGTAATGTATTTTTAAAAGCTATTTAAAGTATTTTAAGAAATTTAAGGTAATAAAGCTTAAAACTACATTAAACTTTTTAGAACATTTGATGTCATGCATTATTTCATAACCTAACTATCTTTATTAAATTGAACTTTGACTCAACCAAACTGAGGCAACTGATTAATTAGAAATAGATTCATATGTAAAGTTAACCAGCTAGCTAATCTCTAATCTGTAGTATTTTTCCCAACTTGGGGCTTAGATAGACTGTGAAAGACTGATTTTTTTTCTAAAAGAAACTTCCTAAAGATGCAAGAGAAGGAACCATACAAACTTCAGTAGACCTTAGAACTGGAAAACTTAATTTGTATAACAGTGTTAAACATGATTTTCTGCTACATTCATCTTTGTCCACTGAGTTGTGTTTCTTTACTCTTTTACCAGGTAAGCATCCCACTTGGTGCTAGTAGTTTCCCTAAAAGGGCTGTGTTAATGAAGTGCCCTTCAGTATATAACTCTTTCCAGGTCTACCTTTGATAAAGATCTTCATTTTCTCTGCCTCTAGTTAATTTTCACTCATTTGGAAGCACCTCTCCTCTAGTACATGAACATTGAATCCTCTGCCTAGGAAATAGGACTCACTGATCTGGCTCTTCTTAATATACCTAGAAATGGTATTCTTGACCTTTTGTTTTCATAAATAATTTTCTTAAACTTTATTTTTGCTTATTTATTTAGTCTTAAATAGGCAATTGAAATATCTCAAATCTGTAAACTATGTTTTTGTTTTGATTTGACATATTTGACTGGCTGTTTTGGCAAAATAAAGTACAATCCAACACAATGGACAAGTAAGATATTCTAGAAAAACCATTTCTTTTCTCTTCCTTTCTTAGGCCTGACGTTGCCCTCAACACTTAAAAAAAGTTTATATTGTCGGGGCGGCTAGGTGGTGCGGTGAGTAAAGCGTTGGCCCTGGAGTCAGAAGGACCTGAGTCCGGATCCAACCTCAGACACTTAATGCACACACAGTCAAAAACCTAGCCTTGTGACCTTGGGCAAGTTACTTAATCCCAATTGCCCTCCAAAAAAAAAAAGTTTATATTGTAAGTTTAAAATATATTTTTCAAGTTTCTAAAGTAAAACTTGCTACAATCAAATGAGTGATTCATTTTAAAATTTCAGTGTGATCCAACTGAAACTCATAGGGATTAAATTCATGTCAAACTGTCTTCAACATTCTTTATTTTGAATTTTCACATTTTCAGAGGGATTAGAGAAAAATCAATTTAGGAAAGGTTGAATTAATAATTGAATCAAGAGATATGATCTTATTAATAATTTTATTCACTTCTCATCTGTTTCTCCAGGCTTAATATATTTAGATGAAATATCAGTATTACTCTGTTACTATGATGTACTACTTAATATTTTCTGAACTTTTCAGCATATTGATCATGCATCTCACTTCTGTAGTTACTCATTGATATTTCATATTTTTCTTCTAACGTGATGATGAATCAAAGTGATATTTAAGATATCACTTAATTGATACTTTTGAATATTCATTACACATAGGAAATTATTTTAAATGTTATCAGTTAAGTAGCTAGTTAATGGGAGATGGAAAACAACAATTTTTATTCAATGCCCCAAAAAATCAAGTTGAGTTGCCAGGATCTTTACTGACCTATTTCCTCAAAATATGTTGAATAGGAAGTGGGAGCTCTTCATACTATCACCCATTCTTTTCCTTTCTCCCATGTGAAAACTTCCCTTGTTATACACTAAAAAGCTGATGTTGAACCTGAATTTTTCATTTCCATCCACATCATTGTGTATCATTCAGAAAAATTCAATGGCGATCATTGTTAGAAGGCAATCAATTTATGTTTGAAGCATCCAGAGACAATGGCTCTACAAATCAAGCTTAAGCAGGCTTGTGTGCTGGCACTGTTCTACTCCAATACATTCCAAGTGATTAACACCACCTGTGGCACTCCTAATTCACAGTGCCAGACAATTATTTCCCTTGGATACCCATTACAAGTAATTATTCCCAAGATAGACTATTAGATATGGCTTGTGAACATCCCAGTTATAAACTTTAAAACAATTTTGATATTTCCATTAAGATTTTTTTGATGAAAATGTGAATTAGAGTAGAATGTCTTTTTGCAATAAAAGAACAAGAATCCTAGGCTTACTTCTGAAGAAATAGTCTAACATAACCATCAAAACATCTAGTTGCAGGATAGTTTTGTTATTTTTCTACTAGTAGGATACTTAAAAAAAAAAGAATTGTAAGTCTGGATGGTAACACAGGAGACAGCTTGAAACTAATTGTTTTTATTTCTAATCTTAAAATCTTTACTGAAAACATGTGCTAAAGATTAAACATCTTAAATTATTTAGTATAAATAAAACAAATTAGTGAAAAGCCTAAACTTAAATAAACATTAATCAAAATGTATAAATAAATTTTGTCTATATATTTAATTACCTTGTAAAGATTAGTTGAAGAAATAAAATTTTAAGACTTTCATTTTGCAAATCCTCCCAGAACAACATCAAACAATGAGCAAAATTATATATGCATTTAAATGAATAAAATATTGTTTACATATTATAAAAAATAACCAGTATAAATATATAAAGCATTGATTTTTATATCTATGTAGTACATAGTAAAAGATGCAATCATCTTATTGCATAATATGTCTCATATTTTCCCAAAGTACCATAAATGTATTCTCCTACATATCCCCTGAAGATTTTTTTAAATGATCATGTTCTGACATGGTATGAAGAATAAAAAGAAATATATTATATTGATATTATAATACAAATGCTAAATATAAAAGAGACAGAGTAATAGACTGAGAAAAAGGCAGTGGAAAAAAGACTAAATGGCAATATAAATGTATTTAAGATCCCCTTATATTCTGTAATTAACTGAGAACTTAATTAGCATTATATCAGGAGTTTCACCAGATTATCTCTTTTAGCACCAACATATTGTTTCATTTTTACCCTTGAATATTAACTGAGAAATCAAACAAAAGTCCAGAAAAGGTGTTTTGTGCTTGGTGTCTGTTCCCAAAATAACTTGTTGACCAAGCTTGGTGTTGATAGTTCAGGAGTATTGAGAAGAAAAGAGCTGATGAAAAGAAAAAGTAGGAAATAAAAGATAGCTGAATAAGAATGTTAACTTTAGGGGTGGCTAGGTGGTGCAGTGAGTAGAGCGTCGGCCCTGGAGTCAGAAGGACCTGAGTTTGGATCCGACCTTGGACACAACACACACAAACAAAAAACCTAGCCGTGCGACCTTGGGCAAGTTACTTAACCCCAATTGCCTTCCAAAAAAAAAAAAGAATGTTAACTTTATTTTTTCTCTGTTCATATTGACAAGTATCTAGAATTCAAGTCTTTCTTGAAGTTCTACAATTTAACCATTTGTGTTCTATGAAACTGAAAAAATACAAATTACTTCTAAAAAAAGAAATTTCCTACTGGAAGAATTAAGTTATAGGGGAATAGTGGGGATAATGAGGGATATGTTTTTCTATGAGAAATTGCTTTATTCTTATCTATGCCTTGAGGTGTGTAACTGATTGATATTTTTAAAGTCCTGCAGGGATATGTTGGCAGCTGTTGTCACTTTTTTGAAGCAGAAAAATAAAAAGCGTGAGGAGTAAAATGTTCTAGGAAAGCATTTTTTGGTTTATTATCAAACCTATGTGTTTCTTTCGACACTCTAGATATAAATGATAATATGCTTAATTAACTTATTCTTTTAGTATCTAATAAGCAAAATGCCATATGAAATGAATGTTAATATCCAAGTAAAAATGTTAAAGAAAAAAGAAGTAATACTATGTGAGTATGGACAAAGTAAAATGTATAGTTGAGGTAATTTTTATTGTTTAATAGCAATTTTAAAATGATTTACAAAATTTAGTTGGATTGTAAAATGTTTACTTATAGATGGGGCTATGGAGAATCTATAATTAATAATGGAAAGAGATGAAGTTTATAGAATGTTAAGTACTTAGAATTTGTTATCTCACATGATCCAAACAATAACCCAATATTAGACATTTTATAGAAAATGAAATTTAGACTGACAGAGGTAAAGTAAGTTATTTACCAAGAACCACATACAAATTAAATGTCAAAAGCAGTATTTGAATTCAGGTATGTCTGATCAGAAGTCTAAGATGCTATTTGTTTTGACATCTGTCTCTTGTTTTGTTTTTTTTGTTTGTTTGTTTTTCAGTCATTTCAGTCATATCTAACTCCTCATGACCCCATTTGTGGTTTTCTTTGTGAAGATATTAGAATTGTTTGCCATTTCCTTCTGTTACTCATTTTACAGATGAGGAACTGCGGGAAACTGGGATAAGAGACTGGCCAGTGTCATACTGCTTTTAAGTCTCTGAAGTCATATTTGAACTCAGGAAGATTAGTCTTCCTGCCTCCAGGTCAGATATTCTACCCACTGTGCTTCTTAATTGTCCTATCTTTAGTTAGTCGAATGTAATTATGACATTAAATACTTATATGATCACATGAATCTGTGACCTCTGAGTTCTATTTATTCTCTTCAGTGATGCAAATTACATTATCCATAGATAGTTCAATCTGTATTTTACATCCGATATAAAAGAGGATTTCCTCACTTTCTCTTAATATTTGAAGGAAAAGCAATAGAGAACACTTTTTCTCCAAGTATTAACCCTCCATCTTGTCACAGGATGAGTCCATTTACCTGACTCCCTTACCCCCATACATTTCTTTGAACATTTCCTTTGATGGGCTTCTTCCTTATAACTACTTGTTTGTAATAGGTGACAGCCTGGCATACCCATAGTACACCTCTCTCTCAACTTTTGGGTGATCCTTACTTTCATTTTTTTCAGAAACTATGCTATTGTAAAACATATAACTGCACAACCTTTGATGATGATGATTAAAAAGCTGAAGGAGTCATTTATATTTATTATTTGCTGGTTATAAAATACTTTTGATTCAATAGAGCAAAATACTATCTTAAATGCCCTTTTTAAAAAAGGGACCACCCATACAAGTGTTAAAATAACATGATTCCTTGAAAGACATAATGTTAGACATATACTTATTTGATGATCCTCTGATCATTATTAGTAATGTATAAATTAAGAGGTAGACGTGCTTACAAAAATTGAGGACTGCCGACATGGAAAATACAGAGCACATTATCCAGGACAAAATAAGAGTGTCTATAAATGATGAAGCTTAACTGTTGATCCTATCTATAACTGTCTCTGTGTTGATTGAATCAAACAATGGAAACTTTGTAGGCCTCTTAAATGAAATGCATTATTAAGGTCCTCAGTCTCATTATCCACAAGAGTAAAACAAATACCAAAACACAAAATTATAAATGAATTGCATGAAAATTGCATATTTTCTGGGCTATGTTACTTAATTGGATGGACAACCTACATTTGTTCTACACAATTGCTGAAATTGGACTTCAAGAGTTTGATGAAATTGGGGCAGAGTCAAGATCGCAGAGTAGAAACAGCATTTCCTCAAAGATCCTGCTCGAACCACTTCAAAATTTATGTAAAAGAGGACTCTGCACAAACTCTGGATCTACAGAACCCATAAAATAACAAAGAGAAGCTAACCTCCCACTGAGGACAGCCCAATAGCCTGGCAGGAAACAACCAACACATCACTCTGAGAGCTGAGCCCAGGCCAGCATGAGTTGTGAGTCAGAGGTTTTAGCCCCAGGGATGCCAGAAGAGCAGCTGGCTGGAGGGTCTCTAGAACACCAGTAGCTGTGGCATTTCCAGAATTACCAACACACAGATGCCAAGGAAAAAGTGAGAGGATAGTGCAGTATGGACTTTGGGACTGGTTGAGAGGGTGTGTCAGTGTCTTTCCCTGGGGGTGAGAAGCCACTGATTAGCCATGGTGCAGCCACCATGTTGCAGCTTCAGTTCCTAGCCTGAGGACTGTAGGGGAATCCCTCAATCAGTCTAGGGCATGAGCACTCTTGCTTGAACCTTCTTGGATCTGGATTGTGGTCTAGGGTTGAGGTCTGGGAATGTGTGACCACCTTGCCACTGTATGTGGAACCTTCAGAGAGGGTACACAACTGATACTTCTAGCAGCTGAGAAAACCCCAGTGTTTGGGATGGAAGCTCCCCTAACTGGTTGCAGAGTCCTACTGTGACAACAAGGCCAAAAGTCAAGTAATTGAGTGGCAACATGTCTAGGCAAGGGAAACAATATAAAAAGAAAAATTCCATATTAGACTCCTATTTTGGGGGCAAAGAGGATCAAAGCATTGAACAGGAGAAGGACTGGGAGGTCATAACTCCTGCACCAAAAGGCCCAAATGAATATACAAGTGGGTTACAGGCCATAGAGGAACTTAAGAAGCAAATAAGAGAAGTGAAGGAAAAACTGGGAAGAGAAATGAGAAAGATGCAAGAAAAGCATGAAACAAGAGTCAACAGCCTGACTGAGGAAAATAGCACCTTAAAAATAGACTAAATCAGGGAGGCTAGGTGGCCCAGTGAGTAAGAGCACCAGCCTCGGAGTTGGGATGACCCGAGATCAAATCCAGCCTCAGAAAATGAGCACCCACACATAAATAATGACTAGCCGTGTAACCCTGAGCAAGTTACTTAACCCCAATTGCTTAAAAAAAAAAAAAATTGGAAAAAAAATAGACTAAATCAAGTGGCAAAAGAGGCTCAAAAAGGCAATGAGAAGAAGATTGCCTTAAAAAGTCGAATTTGCCAGATAGAAAGAGAATCTCAAAAGCTCACTGAGGAGAATAATTCCTTCAGAATTAGACTGGAGCAAATGAAAACCAGTGCCTTTATGAGAAATAAAGATGCTGTTGAACAGATCCAAACAAATGAAAGAATAGAAGGCAATGTGAATTATCTCATGGGAAAAGCCACTGACCTGGAAAATAGATCCAGGAGAGACAATCTAAAAATTATTGGACTACCTGAAAACCAGGATCAAAGAAAGAACCTAGAAATCATCCTTCCAGGAATTCTCAAGGAAAATTGCCCTGATGTTTTAGAACTAGAGGACAAAATAGAGGTTGAAAGAATCCACTTATCACCTCCTGAAAAAGATCCCAAAAAGGAACCTCCTAGGAATATTATAGTCAGGTTCCAGAATTCCCAGATCAAGGAGAAAATATTACAAGGAGCAAGGAAGAAACAAATTGAATATTGTGGAAACACAATCAAGATAGCAAAGGATCTGGTAGCTTCTACACTGAGGGATTCGCAGGGCATGGGATATGATATTTCAGAGGTCAAAGGATCTGGAATTAAAACCAAGAATCACCTACTCAGCAAAACTGAGTATCTTGTTTCAGGGGAAAATATGGTCATTCAGTGGAATAGAGGACTTTCAAGCATTCATGATGAAAAAATCAGAGTTGAATAGAAAATTTGATATTTAGATCCAAGAAGCAAGAGATGCTTGATAAGGTAAACAGGGAAAAGAAATCATAATGAGCTTATCAAAGTTGAACTATTTACATTACTATATGGAAAAACGATAACTGTAATTGATGAAACTTTTCTCAGTAAGAAAATAGTTGAAGAAATGTATATAGGCATATGAATACATATGTGAATATATATATATATACATATATATACACACACACATACATATATATATATGTTTACAGGTATACATAAATAGAGGGCATGGTTTGAATTTAATAGGAAGTTATGATTCTTAAAAGTTCAACTTAAGAGGTAAGAGAGGAATATAACAAGAGGAGAAGGGGAGAGACAGAATGGGGTAAACTATCTCACATATAAGAGGCAAGGGAAAATGGTTACAAGGGAGGGAAAGAACAGGAAGGCGGAAAAGCAAAACCTTATTCTCATTGAATTTTAGATCAGGGAGAGAATGACATGCACAGTAAATAGCATATCTCACCCTACAGGAGAGTAGAGGGTAGGGAATGAGAGAGGGGATGATAGAAGGGAGGGCAGGAGGGAAGCGTGTGAGGAAAGTTGGAAGCACCCACTTTTGAAAAGGGACAGGATCGGTGGGGCGGAGCCAAGATGGCGGAGTAGAAACAGCTTGTCCAAGCCTCTCTGCCCCCAGATTCCCCACAAACTAAGTAAAAAAGGACTCTGAACAACTTCTGGAGCCCCAGCACCCACAGAACGACACAGAAAAGCTAACCTCCCGCTGAGGACAGCCCAGCAGCCCTGCAGGAAGGACCAGCGCACTGGTGTGGGAGCCGGCAGCGCGCACAGCACAGAGCGCAGGAGCCGAGCCGAGCCCAGGTCCTCGTGAGCCGAGGTTTTAGCCCCAGGGCGGCAGGGCCAGCAGCCAGCTGGACGAACCCCAGAACACCAGGAACTGTGGCGATTCCAGAATTATCAACATAGACATGCCTAGGACAAAGTAAGAGGTTAGTGTCCTATGGACTTTGGGACCTGTATTTGGGGAATGCGTCAGCTCCCTCCCCTGGGGGCTAGAAGCCGCTGAGGAGACACGCCATTTTGTAGTTTTCAGAGGCAGCTTGGGCTCCCAGCCTACAAATCGTGGGGAGATCCAGCGATCAGTCTTGGGGGGTAATCGCTCTTGCTTTAACCTCCCTGGATCTGGATTGTGATCTAGGGTGGAAGTTGTGGGTGGGTTTACAGCTTGCCAGAAACGGAAGTTGCCCCCCACACGTTCGGCACAAAAGTCAAGCAATTAAGTGGCAACATGCCAAGGCAAAGGAAACAGAAAAATGCAACCCTAGACTCCTATTTTGGGGGCATAGAGCGGGAAAAGGACTGTGAGGTCAGAAGTCCTGCTCCAAAAGCCCCAGGGGAAAACATGAGCGGGTTGCAGGCCATAGAGGACCTTAAGAAGGACTTTAAAAATCAAATAAGAGAAGTGGAGGAAAAATTAGAAAGAGAAATGAGAAGGATGCAGGAAAAGTATGAAATGAGGTTCAACAGCCTGACTGAGGAAAACAACACCTTAAAAAATAGACTAACTCAAATGGCAAAGGAGGCCCAAAAGGGCAATGAGGAGAAGAATGCCTTAAAAAGTCGAATTTGCCAGATGGAAAAAGAATCTCAAAAGTTCACTGAGGAGATTCATTCCTTCAGAGTTAGACTGGAGCAAATGGAAGCTAATGACTTTATGAGAAATCAAGATGCTGTTAAGCAGATCCAAACAAATGAAAGATTAGAAGGCAATGTGAAATATCTCATGGGAAAAACCACTGACCTGGAGAATAGATCCAGGAGAGACAATTTAAAAATTATTGGACTACCTGAAAGCCATGATCAAGGAAAGAACCTAGAAATCACCCTTCAAGAAATTCTCAAGGAAAACTGCCCTGATGTTTTAGATCCAGAGGGCAAAATAGAGGTTGAAAGAATTCACCGATCACCTCCTGAAAAAGACCCCAAAAAGAAAACTCCCAGAAATATTATAGCCAGGTTCCAGAATCCCCAGATCAAGGAGAAAATACTACAAGCGGCCAGGAAGAAACAATTTCAATATTGTGGAAACACAATCAGAATAGCACAGGACCTGGCAGCTTCTACACTTGTCCTATTGAAAAAGTCAAAGGGGGTATGGGAGAAGATATGGGAGAGAGCAGATGGAATGAGGGGATATCCTGTGAGACTGCTATTCTGTGGTGGGGGGTATGGAAAAAATGTAACTCAACATCTGGTGGAAATGAATGATGTAAACCAGAAGTTAATAAAGCATTTGGGGAAAATAAAAAGAGTTTGATGAAATTGATTGGGAACAGAAAGCCATGTGTATGGGAAATTTGAATTTTCTTCTGTGTCCTAAGCTTCTAAAGTTAAAGTAATGTTTTCATTATGTTTTATTTATTTCATATATTAATAATGATGTCTCACCTCCAAAGTACAGAGAGGACACAAAATTTCCTTAGAAGTAGGCATATATTTTTATGAATTTAATGTAACCAATGCTTGATTTTATTAAAATTTCAGCCTTTGGATAAATATTGAAAAATATTAGCAAATTTTAATATTGTTAAAATTTATATTTAAATCATAATGAATTTTTTGTTTGTCATAATTACTCTCTCATTTTATTCATATGACTACTTATATGGGGGCATAGAATTTATCCCATTATAGATAAAATATTACATATTCCACATCCTCCATTAGTTTTCATGCAACGTCAAGAGAATTACAGGAGTACTTTGCTATACACTGGGCAAGACCCAAATAAAGAATCTATGTCTGAATTTAAACAGAAGTCACATGGCTTCATAGTAATATATATTGTTGGAAGGAACACCAACACAGTGAGATAATAGATCTATTAGAATATGCAGCATAGGTAAGTTAAATAGAGATTCACAGAGTTTAAGTTGTATGCTCAAATATTTAACATAATATTCAGTATATAGCTAAAAGCAAACTGTATCTGCATATTACTTTATTTTAATAACATACATTACAGAATGAACTTTAACATCCAATGAGATTGTGGAAGTATCTTTTTTTCTCACAGATAGGCAACTAATATAATAGATGAAGTTTGTCACCATTTTTTCTCTACATTTCAGCATTTAAATTGAGGACTAATAAAACATCTAAAGATTAAAAATACAATCAGGAATATTTAAATATTGTTAAGAATTCTGAATCAAGATTTTTGGGGCGGAGCCAAGATGGCGGAAAGGAAGCAGTAACCTCGCTGAGCAACTCCGTCACTAAGTCTCAAGGGGTGAATCTGAGCGGATTCTGGAGTGACAGAGTGTGGCAGAATCCAGCCCAGGAGGTTGCCCAGTGTGTCCACACAGGTTGAGCGCAGAGCGCGTGGGGTCAGCACAGCTCAGATCTAAGAGCAGACAAGCTGACTCCACCAGAGAGAGAAAAAGCCCCAGCCTGCAGACTTACCAAGGACGAATCGCAGTCATCTCCCAGAGGGAACGGATCATTGGAGCCAGGTAGGAGAGTCAGGCCCCCAGTGGAAAGAGTGGCTTCTCAGGCTACATTCAGCCCCCAGCCTGGAAGTTTAGAAACTGCCTGCCTGTATAATACAGGGGCTGGAATGGCAAAGTAAATTCTAGCTGCTCCAATCCTCCCATCCCTCCTTCATGAAGCAGAAAACCCAAAGATAAGTCTCCCACCCAGATTGAAATCCCAAGTTAATGGAAATAGCCTCAGGCTTGAGAATCTCCAAGAAGGGGTGTAACTGAGATAGCCAGGAATCTGAAGAGAAGAGAGGGAGGGGTCCCAACAAGCCCCACCTCACCTCACCAACAAAAGCCTACTTATAGCCCAGGGGTATAGAGGCAGAAATCTGAAGTGGTCAGACTCATCCCCACCTACACATCTACATTCCTCACTGACTTCCCTGACTTAGCCATAAACTAGCCACCCAGAGGTATTCAAAGTAAAGGATCAGGCCCCAAACTGATAGCCTGAGAAACTAAGAAACAGGAAGTCACAATGGGAAGGAAAGAAGCTGAAAAGGAGAAGGGGAAGGCAAGAAAGTCTATTTGAGCATACTATGCAGGGCAAGAACAACAAAACACACAGGACAATATAGACTCTCTGCCCTCACCAGAGACCACAGAAGGAAACATGATCTGGTCTCAAGCCCAAATAGCATTCCTGGAGGAGCTTAATAAAAATTTTAAAGACCAAATCAGGGAGGCAGTGACCAACTTGGAAAAAGAAAATACACACACACACACACACACAGACACTTGGCTTAAGTCATCTAGGGTCAGAATCTGAAAGAGGTCTTCTTGAGTCCAAGTCTAACATTTTCTTTCCACTACACACTTTTGTCTCCTTACTACACACAACAGTCTGTAGTAAGAACATAATAAAAGGATATACTTCAACATCTGAAGATATAGAGGAGTTATCCTCTCCTTTCATCTAATATCAGGCTTCATTTTTGTAGAACACTGGAACTCAAGTAACACTAGTGACCTACATTGATAATCCAGTATTTGTGACAATTTTTTTCAGGGAACTATAGAACCTATCCCATTGAATACAGGAAGGAAAGTAATATTTTTTTCTATTATACACTTACTTTTCCTCAGTGAAAAATACTGCCTAATAACATTATTACTTTCAATCAACGCAGTTTTCACATTCTGATTCACACATTTTATTATCTCATAGGCTGTGAAAATTATCTCTTATTACAGATCAAGGAGAAAGATTATTCCTCTCCAACGTAAAGCTGAAGACAACTCCCCTCTATAGAATTAAGACAACTTAGCAACTTCTAACATGTTAGTATGATACTACAAAAATATTTCATATCAAATATAATTTAACATTTCTTGTATCTGGGTATCCCTTTTTATCTTCAAAGATTATGTGTAAAATGAGAATCATTTTCCATTGTTATTTTAATAGAAATATCACTGATGCCCAAAACATCTATAATGGAGAAAAAAATAAGCTTTAAAAAAGACTAGAAAGGATACTAGAAAAAAAAAGAATTTATTCTTATTTTAAAACTCATCCATATTTGTAGGTTTTCATGTGCCTGAAGAAACTGTAGATATGACATTTAAACTAAATCCCATGGCTAAGAACTCCCTTAAAAGAAAATGTCATAGGACAGCCCTCTAAAGAATGGCAGCCCACAAAGAGGACTCAAGTATTGCTTCTTCAAAATCACTAAGGTGAAGTAGGTCTTTTTTATGTATTAGTCAGAGAGAAAGTATTAAAGTCAAAGAGATTCTACAATCTCCATTTCAAAGTATTTCAACAGGAGGGCAATTAACAGGTGTGTTATCCCTGGTAAGTGTTTTAATCTTTGTTGTCTTGGAGTGCCCTCATTTCATAGGGTAGTGATGGGCTTTGCCATGCACATGTTTCCTTCCTTCAGTGGTGATTGCTCTTTGATCTGGTAACTTCAGTAGGTTTTGCTGAGAGTCAAAACTGACCTTTATCTCACCATATAACACACTGTTCATCCATAGTGAATTATAAAAGTGTTAGTAATCATTTTCTTTGTTGAAACTATTTTAGCTTTTCAAAAGGGCAGAGCTTGTGAAACAGAAATAACCCCCCTTCAGAGAACTTAAGAGGCTGCATAGACTCCTTCTTCACACTATTCAACCTATTACTTACAAAAGCTCCTTTTTGCCTCTAAGCCTCATGCCAACTGTGTTGATGAAAGGACAAAACAATGCCTTCTGTCAGTCATTTCCTTCCAATGTTGCAGTGACTTTGCCATTATAAGCAGCATGTTTGAAAATAGACCTGTGGAGAGAATGTCTTTTATGTCAAAGGAACTTCCAGATAAATTGAAACTGACATTATTGTGATGTTATTTATGCCCAGTCCATTGATACAACATAAAACATTAAGCAAGGGACGGGGGAAGGGATTGTGCTGAGCATAGAAGCAAAAGGAAGCTTACTTTTCAAATTTTGGGTGTTTATGTTTGTTTTTAATATCAGTTTTCTTTAAACCACAATCAAATGGGCTATGAAGAGGTTTGTATAATCATCTGTATCTCTGAATCACTTCAATACATCTCTGGAAATTTTTAAACATTGATTCCTTTTAGAAAAAAAAATTAACTTCATATTTTTACCACTGTTGTGGGAAGTAGTCATGATCACTAATATCATTATACTAAAATTTCATTAACTGAGAATTAAAATATTGTGGTAATTGATTGTTCTAAAATAGTGAACTATTCCCATACGTGATTTAAATTTGTGTGTGTGTGTGTGTGTGTGTGTGTGTGTGTGTGTGTGCTGTTTTAATAATTTTTTTTAAGCAATTGGGGTTAAGTAACTTGCTCAAGGTTACACGGCTAGTCATTATTTGTGTGTGGATGCTCATTTTCTGAGGCCAGATTCGATCTCGGGTCATCCCAACTCCGAGGCTGGCGCTCTAACTGCACCACCTAGCCGCCCCTGTTTTAATGATTTTAAATGAATAGCATAAGTGAAAGTAGATTCTTATATAAAACCCTACCATATTTTTTAGGAGAATTAAAAATCAGTCAAGGTGAGAATATTGATTGTTCACTAGAAAATGGCTGTTTCTAACAATGGGCTTTTAAGGATGCTTGAAAACAATTTGTTTTCTGAAGTGGGTTAAAATAACCTCCAAAATACTCTATTTATATTAATTTAATTTATAAAGCAATCTCCTTCTTAATGGGCATTTTAATAGTAAACTTAAAACTAGCTATGTCTGCATTTCAATTGTTCTAAATTGTGTGGTCTGAATTAATGAGATTTTATTGCATTAAAAAAGATGTAATAGTCTGACATTTCTGAAATGTTCATAGATTGGAGGAAATGGATAGCAATATGGTCAATATTTACAGATAATGCAAAAATTATTTTTACCAGTGATTTACAAGTTAAATTGATAGTGAACCACAATATAATCTGAAGATCTTAAGAAGGGTGATAGAAAAAGGTCCTAAGAGAGCATCTGTATTCCCTAAGTGAATTCATATCCCTAGGCCTGAACAGATGAATTATATCCAAACATACTAAATGTAATCACAGATGTTCCTGCTGAAGTATTGTCAGTATTCTATGAAATGCCATGGAAAACTGGTGTATTACCATAATATTGAAATTTTAAAAAATAGGTCATGGCTTAAATTTATTCTGTTTGACTTCAAAGGCTAGAATTAGGCAAATGTAACTATTACAGGGAATCAGAGTCAACATTGATATATAGAGAAAAACGACAAAAATAAAAAAACAACTTCTTAATAGTTATAACTATTCAAAGTAGATTAGACTCCCTTGGAATGTAGTAGGTTCATTTTCAAATGAAGGCGAATGTCCCACTTGTTGGGAATGTTTTGTGGGGTTTCTTTGTTAATTTGTCCATATAAGATGTTTTCTGATATTCTGTGATTCTGATACTTGATAAAGGAAGTTGAGCAAATTATTGGCAGAAATTAAGTCTATATTAAAAATGAAAACTTGTTGCATGCCATATTTTGATAGATGCATAATTGTAGGTTTAGTATTTCAGGAGAGGTATCATCGCTGATGATAATAGATAGATATAGATATTTAAATATTACATGTCACATCATGTGGAACACATTTTCAAAAACATATAACATCAAGTGGAAGATTACTGAGAAAATCTAGAATGACAAATATATTTTACCTACAATATCCAGATTAAATTACTATTTCATTTCTTTTCTAAAATTTTCATTATCTAAAGAAGTACTTCATTACTGATGTTAAAGAAAATGATCCATAGAGTGATAATCTAAAATATCCTTTCATTCAAAAAACATTTCTACTGTATTTTGTAGCATTTTCTTTAACAATGTTTACATTGCTTTCCTTGAAGATGTATTTTCCTAACTTGGTTTTATTTAAGATGATTTAAAAATGGAAGACTTTCAGATGGGGTCACTATTTCTGTTTTAGTTTCAGTTTGTTGAATTTATTTTAAGAAAGACTTCAAAGTCATAATGAATATTGGCCTCCTTGGACACAGAATATACCTGGGGTAAAAGAATGAAGTTTGATATTCAATCAACTCAGTGGAACTCAAATGAGCCAGGGAATCAGGAGATGCTGAGGTAAGCTGTTCTTTATAAAGAGAAACTTGGAGATACGATGTTTCTGGGGCAGGGAAAGGCATAAGGTAAAGTAGATGAATTTAGGAGGAGGGGAACAGAGACAGGTGAAGAGACAGAGTATGTGTGTCTTGTGCAGCAGTAGCAATGGGTGATAATAAAAAATAGGCAGTGCTACCCCAGACTGTGTTCATGGAATCACATACACACACACACACACACACACACACACACATGTGTATATATATATACATATATATATATGTATATATATATATATATATATATATATGTACATGGGTACATATATATTTTATGTGTTTCCACAGTCTCCTGTTCATGGTTTTATATGTGGTAAGCTCAATCTCTCTCTTTTTTTTTTAAATAACTGAAAGTGATGCAACCTTGAAAGGTCAAAATATCATTGGAATTGGACATTTTAATAAAATGTATTAATATATTGTGAGGCAGTGCCATGGAGTAAATATAAAATTGTCTTCAAAGCCAGGATTACAGTCATTTAAGTCCTTCTTATTACAATGACTTCGAATATACAAGTCATTTAACAATTCAATGCTCTTATTAACTCTACTAATTTAAGTGACAGAAAAAATGCGAACCTTTGTTGTCACAGAATGTTTCTTCACCTAAGTGTTCTCTGCAGAAATGAAATCTCACATCCAATTCCTACCACTGAAGTTAAATTAATAAATTAAATGTATTTTAAATGTTATTTAAAATGGAATGATGTATATGTATTTTTAGCATATATATATAGTTAGGTATATAAATATTTCATCAAAGTGATTTGCAAAAAGAAAAGGCTCCTTAAAGGGTGGTGATTGTTCTAAGGCATTATAAGACATAAAAACTTGAGTCTATGTCCAGTTGTCACTTTACTATGATATGTTTCAGAACCAAAAAAGAAAACTTGAGTGTTAACTAATTAATATTAAATTGCAAATTATTCTTTATGTCTAAAAATAGAGAAAATAAAATTGAATGACTTGCTTTGGCATTATTGAGTATAACATTATCATAACAGTATTTTTTTTGCTTTTTTGTTTTCTTGTTCTTTTAAAATATATTATTTTAATTTTAATAAGCATTATGTTTGTCTCAGTCTCACCAACCAAATCCCCCAACTAAGGAAAAAAAAGAAAACCTTTAAACCAATACATTTGGTCAAGAAAAAAACAAATTTCCATATTACTGATAAAAATAGGAATTCATCAGATAGTTGAATAGGGGTACAGATGGGTGAGAATCTCTCACTTTTTCATAATACTCTCTCTCCTTTCTTCATCACCTGAAATGATAGTCATCTTCATTCCACTTTTAAAAATTCTCAATTACAGTTCTATAAATACATAGGAAGAAAATACAACTTCTCTATATAGCCTTTGATTAAAGCCAGAATTGCTTTTCTCAAGACAACTGTCTTTTACCCTTTCTTCTCACAGTATTAGATAAATAAAACCCACAATAAGAAGTATAACCAGAATATCATGACCAAAACTTTGACCCAGAGTCATTGACATCTTCAGAAAGTGACACTACCTTTTCCATCCTATTCCTGACCAACCATTGGAATTACAGTTCTCTCTTGGCTTCATTCTGAAACTACTTTTTTGTCCTTTGCCACATCCAAGGCTTATAACCTAGGCCTTTATTATTCCATTATTTTCCCAATGAAAGTGAAAATCAGTAAACACCAGCCTCTGTGGGACCCTAAAGCCTTTCCATTTTGTAGGGGCTTATTTTTTTCCTCTTTCCTTGTTGTAGCCTCCCCAGTAGCAATTCCTCTCCACCTGTACCACATATATTTACTCTATACTTGCCCTAAGTGTCAAAATTGCTAGCTATATCTTTATTCATAATATATTTCTGGTCACTCTCAGTTTTATGAAGTGCCTTTCAATTGTATTTTGAGAAATAGAGTTGAAATTATTGTTCTAAAGCTTATTTGGCAGAAGGCAAAAAAGCACACACCCTAAGAATATAACTAGTAAGAAAAGAAGAAGAAAACCAGTAGTCAGTATTCAGTAAATATTTAATAAGTATCAGAATCTTTGATTACATCCGGGGATAAACATTTGGAAAAGTAAAAAGAGTAAGCTCAAGGCACTTACAAGCTAACAGGGCAAAAGAGATTATACGTAAAAGAAATTTAAATAGCAACAGAGGGAGGAGGGAAGCATGGAAGTAGGAGCATGAGCATAGTGAAGAAACCAAAGAAGTCCAAAATAAATGCATCTGGGTAAAAAAAGAGAAGATGCTGTAATAGTAATGGATTTTAAAGATCCCCCTGTATTGGCTTGGTTTTTGGGTTCAGTGCTGAAACCCAGAGCTTGTGAATCCCACTTGTGATATGTACTTATTGACATGAAGAGAGAGGACTTAACTGGGAGGATTTGGTGCCATGGATTTAGAGAGGCACAAGCAGAGAGAAGGCCCAAGCAGAGAGAGAGGCAGACGAACTTTTGGGAGCAGCATTGTGGAGAATTACTGAGAGCCAGTTGGAGCTGCCCAGGACTTTTGAGAGCTGCCACCCGGAGCGTCCAAGAACTGAGTAGGCAAGGCTGTGATGCTGTTAATTTGTCTGTCTGTTTTGATGTTGTTTTGCCAGATTTATCTGCTGGTGAAGGTCAGTGCTGTTGTTGCAGTGGTCCTGGAACCTAATTGTTGGTTCAAAAGCTCTGACAAAGGGTTTTCTTGTTGTATGTTTACAGAAATCATGGAAGAGGGTCTTGCTGATGTTTTCTCGGGTCCTGAAATTGATCTGCAAGCAGAGAGTGAATTGATATGGACACTGGCAATATATATTTTGGCTTTGTTAAGCTTTGTCTCCCCAGGAACAGAGATTACTGAGAACATGTCAAGATGAAGAAAAGATCTCTTTTTGGGTATTAAATGCTGTGATGATATCTTAACTTTAATGTAACTTAGAGGTAGATGGCCTTTGTGCACTTCGCTGCCCCTTTTGAGAAGGTACTTGGTGTTAACTGATGATAATTGTAATTTAGTTTTGATCTAGGGGTGGGAAACTTTTGACTTTTTTGTGCTCTGTGACTGACCACAAAATGTACTTTGTTTATGATTGGAAACTAATCTCCATTTGATAAGAGAGACTTTGTCATTGACTAAATGAATATATTGCCCAGGGGTGCAGTAGTACTTGGAAATTATTGAATCACACTTGGTGAATGCTGTATTTTGATTTTCTCTGTTCTGTAACTGTTTTGCCTTAATTTGTCATTGAATAAAATAGAGAGTTACTATGCTGGTATTCTGAACCTTGGAAGTTGCCTCTGCTTGGCATTACAGATGGCCAAGGAGATGCCAGTTTTGTTCCCCTCCTTAAAGGTAGGAGAATGTTTATAATTTGAGAGAGATGAGATTATGCAATATGTCCTTTAGAAGATGGAACTTGAAATAACCCTTAAAGGAAACTAGGAGTTTTAATTAGGTGAAGGTCAGATGGGAGTATATTCCCAGCATGACCTGCAAATACATACATACAGCCAATCTGTCCTTATTTAAATACATATTTTACACATTCACCAATTTGATATTCTGAAGGTATGAGTCTCAAAACATCATTTCCATGAAGCTCAAGACGTATGAATAGCTCCTTTTGCCCATACAGTAAATATAAACCCTTTTGTTTGACATATAAAACCCAGAAGAGTCTAACTTCAGCATTTCTTTCCATACTCATTTCACAATTTCCCCATCATACGTTTTATATAACAGCCAAACTAGGTTAGTTATTATTCTCCTAGAGTCATTAGAGGCATTAGATTGGCATGGTGGAAAGAGTGGAGGACGAGGAATTGTAAATATCTCATCATGAGTGGGTCATTTAATCACTGTCTGCTTCAGTCTCTTCACCTGTAAAGGAATAATAATAACACTTACCTGTTACTGTTGTTGTGAAAATCATGAGACAATATTTTAAGGTGCATAACAATATCTGGAACATTATAGAGACTTAATAAATGTTTATTCCTTTCCCATTCCCTTTTCCCTTTTAGGGTATATATTTAAACCAGGAGAAATTGGCTGCACTCAGATAAGTAAACGGGTATTTTGAAATTTCAGGGAAAAAATGATGAGTTCTTTAAGTATAGTGATGACATTGTGAGTACAAAGAGGTCAGTCAGTCAATGAATATGTATTAAGAATCTACTATATTCCAGACATTGTGCCAAATTCTGGTTATAAAAAGAAAGGCTAAATATAGCCTCAAGTAGCCCACACACTTGCAAAGTTGATAGTATCCAAAGCATTTGTACAAAAAAGGTCTAAACAAGATAAATTTAAAATACTCAACAGAAGGAAGTCACTAGAATGGGGGAGGAGGGAAGGATTGGGAAAGGCTTCCTATAGAATGTAGGGATTTGAAAGAAGCTAGAGAAAACAGTATTAATAGCTAGTGAAAATGTCAGTCAGGAGAAGAAGCTTCTTATTTGAAAGACATCAAGGAAACCATTATAAAAGAATTGAGGACTATATAGGTAGTATAAGGTAGAAGTGTGGTGGGAGAGGTGGGGGGATAGGTTAGACACAAAATTAAAAGTGAAATAATATTTTTTATTTGGTCTTGGGGTAGTAGGCAGTCACTAAAATTTGTTAAGTAGCACATGACATGGTCAGACTTGTGCTTTAGGAAGATCACCTTGCCAACCCTATGGAAGATGTATGGAGGATGAATTGGAACAGGGAGGAATTTATGTCAGGAAGAAAAAACAGCAGGCTAAGGAATAGCCAAGGTGTGAGGTGATGAAGGCTTACATTGTGTTGGTGGGATGTCTTACGAGAAATGAGAAATATTATGTGAGCAATATTGAGAGGCTTTGACAAAGCATTGAGAATAAGAAATGAGAGACAACGAGGTGTAAAGGTAAAACATAGGTTGTGAGTTTGGGTAATTGGAAGGATTGTTGTACTCTTAACAGTAATAAGGAAGTTATAAAGAAAGGAGGATTTGAGGAGAAATAGAATTAGGTCAGTTTTGTACATACTGATTTTAAGATGTCTATGGAACATCCAGTTTGAGATATCAAAAAGATAGTTGGAAATCTAAGACTGGATATAAGAGATATTGTGCAGTTAGAATCAATAAGAATTGGTAAATAACTAAACACGAGGTTGAGAAATTGTAAGACAGCCTCTGATTGTAACCAGGGGAGAAACACAAGTTAGCATCATGTGTATAAGTATTAGGACCTGCAACTTCAAAAACATAGGAAATGGAAATAGGGAAGATAAAAAGGGAAGCAAGTTTAAAGGAAATCTTTAGTTCCATTTTGAAATATACACAGTGGTGGAAGTGCTGTACAGGTAGTCTTTGGTGTTTAAATGGAATTGAAGAGAGGGATGAGCTCTGCAGTGCATAAATTTGGTAGTCTTCTGAAGAAAGATGAATGCAACTCATTTTCATCAAAAGAGAAAATGTAGAAGAGAGATGTCAAACTTGCTGTAACTGTAGCAAAAGTCCCAAGTTTTTCATCTCTTAAAAAATATGAGTTAATAACTATTTTTTAAGCTATCAATAGCTTAAAACTGCACTAAGACTTTTGGGACATCTTGTATAATATATAAGAAATGTGTCCCTGTATTTATGGATTTATATACATGTATATGTATATATTATGCATACATGCATAACATATGCATATATAAATGTGCATACATACATGTGTCTGTTGTGTGTGTAAGAGTCTGTGTGTATGAAAGACAGCATGGGATAGAAGCAAGAAGATTGGCCTTAGAACTAGAAAGTCTAGAGTTCAAGTCTCGCTTCTGATTCTTACTAGCTCTGTGACTAAAGGAAGACTCAGTCTCTCAAATCCCCAAGCAAAACAGTAAATTACAGCCGAATTGTCAATTATCTGCACCATTTGAGATAATTCATGAAAATGTATATATGTATATTCTCTTCCGTATATATGTGTGTGTATGTATGCTTATTATATACACATATATTTGCATATACATCTCATATATATATATAAACACTTGTGTATGCATATGAATATATCAAATCTAAAGTAATTCAAAAATTATAAAATTTTGAAATGTTGGTAACGAAGTTCTATAACACATTGCATAGAAATTAGGACAATGACACTATGTGAAAAAGAAAGAGATTTGAGGGATATTTCTATATGGTTTGCCTCTGAAAAGAACAGGTGAAGAAATCACTTTTTTCATCAACTATATAACCAAAGACCTATCAATAGCACACATTGTCTACACAGGAAGTGGTAGAGGTTTTATATAGGATTTCCTTATGCTTGAGAGAAAACTAGAGATCAGGTGTAATGGACAAGATATTAAAATGGATTAATTAGACTTACACAAGGAAAATAAGATAAAGCTTTAGAGCTGATAGAATCAAAGGAATAACAGAACCTACACTTTTTTCATGTTGTAGTGAATACCAGGGCTAACTTTTGCTGTGTTATTTTTAAGATTTTATACCTTTTAAGTTCTCCTTCATTCTTTCTACTTTTACTTTTTTTTTAATATAGTGAAAATGCCTGTATGCTTTCTTCAGAGATATTAATTTGGAGGAGATGTAAGGAAATTTGATTCCAATTTTGCACCTTATTAAAGGTGAAAGTATATATACCTAGTATGACTTTGTAATCATAATCACATAGAAAGAGAGCTAATAAATCCATTGTAAAGCTTGTAACATATTTTCTATCACCTTAAAGGTAAAATATGTAAATATAGTCATTAATCAAGAATACTTATTCTGTTTCATGCACAAATTTAAGGAACTTTGAAAAAATGTGTGGTAATTATAAGAGTCATAGATCAAAATATTTGGAAAGTGATTTAAACCTGAGAGTAAATGAAATTGTATAAATGTATACTATCACAAATCACTAAGTCATGACTATTCTTTGAAAGCAACTAACTATAGATGTTTTATAATTATTTTTTTCCTAACAGTCTCTGCACCAGTCATTACATAATGGAAGTCTCTGTCCTCGATGCTATTTTGATGTGAATACATGAATATGTTTTTAAGCTGCTACTAGACTGGGTGTTTAAACAACTATATTTATGTGATCTTGTGATGCCCTCATGCTGTCATAGGTTCCATTGCAATGTCTATTTTTCCATGGCAGAAAATTATTCTTGAAATTCACTCAGCAAATTCTCCTTATTTCAGTGAGAATTTTCAAGCTAAAATGGTTGGTTATTTAAAATCTATACTTGTGGATGAAATTCATCTAAGCATGATTCTAATTTTCTTCTTTTATTTTTTCCAATTCTCTTTACTTTGAAATTTTGACACAAACATAACAAATAAAAAATAAACAAACATAATCCATTAAGATGTACATTTTAAGAATTACATTCTCAAAGATATGTCCTAGATAGTTATATTTTGTGTATTTTAATTAAAAAATAAAATATATTTTGAAATTTAAATATTGCTTTAAAAATGACATTACTCTAGTGTGTATTTTAAACTTTATATTACTCTGATAACTTCATTGTCTCCTTTTTTTCTGCATTGGTACCACATAAAACTATATGATAATATCCCTTGAGATGAGGGACTCTGCCTTATATTTGTCTTTCCTTTCTCTTCCCACCTCAGTAAATATAGGAAAGAGCTAGATATATTTACAGGTATCAATCAGTGCTTGTTAATTGACTGATCAATTGATTTGTGAATTTACTGCAGGACTTAGTAAATAGTTTATGTGTATATATATATATATTTTTTTTTTCTAGTGACCTGAGGCACTTAATGGAGCCAATAATATCTTATAAAGATAGTGTGTTGAAGAAAATAATTGTCTTTGACTCCTATGAGAATATGGCAGACAGTACTTAGCTTAATCATTTGCAATTCCTTGGTAATTCAATAAAAGAAAATGCATAATATGTTATGCTGGAAAACAAGGACAATAATGTGGGTTGGGAGTAAGGTAGTCTCTTCTGCTTCAAGGTTTTCTGAATATTTTTGTGATCTTGGATGAATCACAACCTCTCTGAGTCTGTCTTAATTATAAAATGAGGAGGTTGAATAGATGTTTGGCTTCTATATTTTTCCTTGATAATTTATTCCATATTTCATTCTTATTATTGTTGTTGCACCCCTTCTCATCATGACAATGATCATAAAACCCATTTTGCCTTTTAATCATGAAAAAGATTCCCCAATGATCCTCAAGGGTGAAAGATACTCCATTGATATGTGTGTTCCTTGAAGTACATTAGTTTTTCTACAATGCTCTTAAAAATAGAGGTAATCAACAGTGATGTTTTGCCTAGTCACATGTTTTGTGTAGGAAAATTGATATTTCTGTGCAAAAACATTCCAAAACATACCGCAGAAAACAGGAAGATAATTATACCACCACTAACTATTTCTAGAAGATATTCTATCTCTGTATATAATACCATTGTTTTAAAAAAAAAAAATGGTCTTATTGGCAAGGAATTTGCATGTGTAAAAGCTCCAGGCAGAAAAAAACTATAACTTTTTCAGTGGTTTGCTTGTAAAAGCTAATGAAACAAATAATAAAATTTGAATAGAATACTTGAAGTTCATCCAGAGTTTATTCTCAATTTTGCAAATCGCCTTGGGTTTCTATCTTTAAATGAGTAGGTGCTAACATAGTGAAGAGTACGCATTTGTAAAACAGTTGGGTTTTTTGTATTTTTTTTTTTTTTTTGCTTCTTTGAGTATAGAAATATAAAGCATAGAAAACTTTCATTTGCTGGAAAGTTTTAGGTCAAAATTTCACAAAATGGTTCATAATAATAAGCCTTACATTTGCTTTATAATATTTTTTTAATCCAACACTATATGTTATAAATTGCATGACAGAGTGAAAAATGGAGTCACAAGGACATGGTTGTAGTTCTGCCTCTAGAACATTATAGGCAAATTACTTAACATCTCAATTTCTTTTTTTTTAAGAAGTTGGGGTTAAGTAACTTTATCAAGGATACCAGGCTAGTTATTTTTTTGTGTGGGTGCTAATTTTCTGAGGCCAAAACCAATCCTGGGTCCTTCCACCTCTGGGGCAAGCGCTCTTACTCACTGTGCTGCCTGGCTGCCCCAACATCTCAATTTCTTAGACTAATCTGATCATCAAAAATACCAAAAATACTTTCATCATCTAGAATTCCATGCCATTATTAAATCACAGTTATGTGACCAAAATTAAGCCAAACAAACGAACTAAACTAAATAGAGGAAATGATTAAGAAATAGATATGGTAAATATATATATATATATATATATATATATATATATATATATATGAAAACAATAAATAAAATAAAATAAAGTAAATAAAATAGATAGATAGATAGAATAAAGTCCACATAAAATGAAATGTAACCAGTTGCCCCACCACCACCACCAAAAAAAAAAAAAATGGAATCCCAGGGACCATAGACTCTTTTCAATTATTTGAAAAGCCCTTAGAAGAGTAATATTTGTTCTGTTTCACATAACCTTACTCAGAATTTACTTGTGATCTCTTCAAGTAAGCTGATCTTTTGGTTTTCCCTTATATAAATATGAGTTCCTAACTTTTTTAAATGATATTTTAAAGGACTTCCAAGAGCATATAAAAAGATGACAGAAAATACATAAAGAATTTATAAAAAAATATACAATTTTTAAAAGAGAAATAAGACTTCTGGGAATAATAAAGAGATGGAATAAGCAGTAAATTCCTGTAGCCTTCCCATATTCACCTTTAGAAAACCATAGGATAGTGCCCCAGGAAGAAATCCTGGAATAGCAGAAACAGCAGAAAGATGAGGTAGAGCAATCTTTTACTCTGGAAGACTTGGAGGATTTTCAAGAGGGGTCCATTTCCTCTGAGGAAAAAGGAAGTGCATTCCAGGATGGGAATAATCCAAGAAAGACAGCAACTAGGCTCACCTCAATAGACCAGCAGAAAATCCTGAGACCCAGGGTAAAGGGGCAGGCAAATGTCAATAGCAGGAACCTACCCCCACCCCACCCCACCCCACAAAGTGCCTTAACATAGCTAGGGGAATAGACATATTTCAGCTTTGAGATCCAAAACATACTTTAGTGTAGACTTGGGCAAACAGGCATCCTCCAGTTTGACCAGAAAGTAGTTCAGATCTTCACATTCTTCAGTATAGTCCAGGTCAAACAGGAACCCCCTAGGGGCCAGAGCTCCACCTGCTTCAATGTAGTTCCAGGAAAACACAGAAAAATAATATCAGAACTCAGAACATGCCGGACACCATGGCTAGGATTCTACCTCAGTACCAAGTAAGCTGCCAGACCTCTATGACCTCCAAGAGAACTAGCCACCCTCTATTCCACCCCCTCAAAACAGTTCCCCATGGGACTCAGAGCACCAACAGTGTCAAAACAGGTAAACAGCCAGGAACTGTAACCACTGGCAGAAGTCTGAGAAAGAGTCATTTCTACCCTGGGAAAGGAAAAAGACCAGAAATGATATGAGGAAAAAACAGAAGAAAAAAAAAAAGAATATGGCCATGGAAAGTTATCATGATGACAGGGAAGACCAAGACACAAACTCAGAAGAGGACAACAATGTCGAAAAAGCTTAAAGGCAGACCCCCAAAGGAAAACAGGAAGTTTTCTCAAGTCCAGAAAGATATTATGGAAGAGCTCAAAAAGGTTTTTAAAGATTATATAAGAGACATAGAAGGAAAAAAATGAGAAAATAAATGAGAATGAAGCAAGATAATTATGAAGAAAAGACAACCCAACAGCTTGAGAAACTGCGTAAAAAGTACAATAAACTGAACAGAAAAAGAAATACAAAAATATTCTGAAGAAAACAAGTCCTTAAAGGGTACAATTTGCCAAACTGAAAAGAGAGTACAAGAGCTAATGGGGAGAACACCATAAAAGTTAGAACTGAACATGTGGAACCTAATGACTCTATGAGACTTCAAGAATCAATTAAACAAAAGCAAAAGAATGGGGAAAAAAGTAATGTAACATATCTCATGGGAAAAGCAACTTAGCTGGAAAATAGTTTCAGGACAGACAATGTCAGAATCACTAGACTACCTGAAAGCCGTGATGAAAAGGAGGATCCACACAGCATCTTTCAGGAAATTATCAAAGAAAATTGGTCTGATATACTGGAACCAGAGGGCAAAACAGACATTGAAAGAATCCACTTATCCCCTCAGGAAAGAGATCACCAAAAACAAAAAAACTAAAACTAAAACAACAACAAAAACCTAAGGAACATAATAGCCTAATTTCAGAACTCTCAGGTCAATGAAAAATATTATACGTGGCCAGAAAGAAACAATTTTAATATCCAGGAGTCACAATCATGATTACGAATGACATGGAAGCTGCAATACTGAAGGACTAGGACTAATGGAACATGATACTCAAGAAAGTAAAAGAACTAGGATTACAATGAAGAATCACTTACCCAGAAAAAATTAAGCATAATAAATATATTGAGGGGTGGAAATGGTTATTCAATGAAATAGAAGGATTTCAATCTTTCACAAAAAGAGAAGAAAATAAAGCAAAAATTTGACCTTCAATATCAGAAACCAAGAGAGTTGTAAACAGGTAAAAAGGGTAAAGAACACATAAGGAAATCAATAGAGATAAATTATTTACATCCCTACTCAGAACAATGATACTTGGAATTCTTTTTTTAATCTTTTTTTTAAACAAATGCTTTATTACCTTCTGTTTTACATCATTCATTTCTGCCAGATTTTGAGTTACAATTATTGTTCCCCCCTGTTTTTCCCCTACCCACCCTCCCAGAATAGCGGTCCCACAAGATATCGCTTCCTCGAATCTGGTCTCTCCCATATCTTCTCCTATACCCCCTTCAACTTTTCCATTAGAGGAAGGTGAATCTCTGTATTCCAATGCCTGAACATCTTATCTCTCAATTACAAGCAAAAGAGTATTAATAATAGTATTTATATATATTTGAAATATTTAATTTTAAGACCTTGAATTTCAGATCCATTATCTTCCTCCCTTGTCACTCATTCCCTCTGGGAAGATAAGTAATTCAGTATATGTTGTACATGTCTAGCTATGCAAAACATTACCATAGTAAATATCTTGTACAAGGCTGCTTATAATTCCCTCCCTCTCATCCCACCCCCCACCAGATCCATTTCCCACTTGATCCTGACCCTCGTTTACAGTGAGTACTTCCAACCTCCCCTCCCCCCAAGGATGCCCTCCCATCCATCATCCCTCCTCTCATCCCCCTTCCCCCGATTCTGCTGCAGGTTGAGATATCCCATTTAGTATGTATGTCATTCTCTCCCTGAACTAAATTCAATGAGAATGTGGTTTTGCCTTTTGGCCTTCCCATTCTTGCCCTCCCTTGCAACCACCTCCCCTTGCTTCCTCTACATGAGATAGTCTACCCTACCCTGTCTCTCCCCATCTCCCCTTGCCACTTTCCTCTCTCACCTCATAATTTCACCCCTTAAGTATCCTACCTTCCCAACAAATTCAACCTATGCCCTCCATCCATGCATAACTGTAAACATATATACACACATTCACATATGTATTCATATGACCATACACGCTTCTTCCATTATTTTCATACTGAGAGAGATTTTATCAGTCACTGTTATTATTTTTCCATATATGAATGTAAATAGTTCAACTTTGATAAGTTCCTTTTGATTTCTTTTCCCTGATTACCATCTCAGGCATCTCTTGCTTCTTGTGTCTGGATGTCAAATTTTCTATTCAACTCTGGATTTTTCCTCAAGAATGCTTGAAAGTCCTCTATTCCACTGAATGACCATATTTTCCCCTGAAACAAAATATTCAGTTTTGCTGGGTAGGTGACCCTTGGGTTCATTCCTAGCTCTTTTGCACTCTGGAATATCATATTCCATGCCCTTCAATCCCTCAATGTAGAAGCTGCCAGGTCCTGTGCTATTCTGATTGTGCTTCCACAATATTGAAATTGGTTTTTCCTGGCTGCTTGTAGTATTTTCTCCTTGAACTGGGGATTCTGGAACCTGGCTATAATATTCCTGGGAGTTTTCTTTTTGTGATCATTTTCAGGAGGTGATTGGTGGATTCTTTCAACCTCTATTTTGCCTTCTGGATCTAAAACATCAGGGCAATTTTCCTTGAGAATTTCTTGAAGGGTGATTTCTAGGTTCTTTCTTTGATCATGGCTTTCAGGTAGTCCAATAATTTTTAAATTGTCTCTTCTGGATCTATTTTCCAGGTCAGTGATTTTTTCCCATGAGATATTTCACATTGCCTTCTAATCTTTCATTTGTTTGGATCTGCTTAACAGAATCTTGATTTCTCAAAAAGTCGTTAGCTTCTATTTGCTCCAGTCTAACTCTGAAGGAATGAATCTCCTCAGTGAACTTTTGAGATTCTTTTTCCAACTGGCAAATTCGGCTTTTTAAGGCATTCTTCTCCTCATTGCCCTTTTGGGCCTCCTTTGCCATTTGAGTTAGTCTATTTTTTAAGGTGTTGTTTTCCTCAGTCAGGCGGTTGACCCTCATTTCATATTTTCCTGCATCCTTCTCATTTCTCTTCCCAATTTTTCCTCCACTTCTCTTATTTGATTTTTAAAGTCCTTCTTAAGGTCCTCTATGGCCTGCAACCCCCTCATGTCTTCCCCTGGGGCTTTCGGAGCAAGACTTCTGACCTCACAGCCCTCCTCTTGCTCTATGCTTTGATCCTCTTTGCCCCCAAAGTATGAGTCTAAGGTTGCATTTTTTTATTTAATTTGTTTCCTTTGCCTTGGCATGTTGCCATGTAATTAATTGACTTTTGGGCTTGTTGCCACAGTATGGCTCTGGTGCCAGACTGGAACTTTCATCCCAAATGTGTGTGGGGGGCCAACTTCCATTTCTGGCAAGCTGGAAACCCACCCACGACCTCCACCCCAGATCACAGTCCAGATCCAGGGAGGTTAAAGCAAGAGTGATTACCCCCCAAGATGGATAGCTGGATCTCCCTACAGTTTGCAGGTCAGGAGCTGGAACTGCCTCTGAAAACTACAAATTGGCGTGTCTCCTCAGAGGCTTCTAGCCCCCAGGGGAGGAAGCTCACACATTCCCCAAATACTGGTCCCAAAGTCCATAGGGCACTAACCTCTCAATTTGTCCTGGGCATGTCTATGTTGATAATTCTGGAATTGCCACAGCTGCTGGTGTTCTGGGGTCCCTCCTGCCAGCTGCTGGCCCTGCCGCCCTGGGGTTAATACCGTGACTCAGGCAGACCTGTGCTCGGCTCCCCACACACCGCGCTGCTGGCACTGCACTGGTCCTTCCTGCAGGGCTGCTGGGCTGTCCTCAGCAGGAGGTTAGCTTCTCTGTGTCGTTCTGTGGGTTCTGGGGCTCCAGAAGTTGTTCAAATTCCCCTTTTACATAGTTTGGAGGTAGCCTTGGGGGGAGAGTGCCTTGGATGTGCTGTTTCTACTCTGCCATCTTGGCTCTGTCAGTATTTGGAATTCTTTAAGAAAAAATGTATCTCTAATAGTGCAGCTAGGAGGAATATGCAGATAGAGGATATGGGTAAAAGGTGAATTTAAAGAGATAAAAACAAAAAAACAAAACAAAACAAACAAAATCAAGAGATGAGAAAGAAGAGTACAGTGGGTACAAAAGGAATGCAGAGGCAGAATAAGTTAAATTATTTCACATGAAGTGTCAAGAAAGATCTATTACAGTGAAGTGGAAAATGGAAGGTAGACAATGAGTATCCCTTGAAATTTTCAGTCATCAGTATTGGCTCAAAAAGAGAACAATATAAACAATTAGTTGAATAGAGGCATCTATTGCCCAGTAGGGTAGTAAGTGGGCATGAGCTCAAGTAATGGGGTGGTGGTGGGGACTGAGAGAAGAAAGGACAGACCAGCAAGAAAAGAGAAAAAAACAGGAGAAATAATAGAATGGAGGGGAAAATATAGTAATCATAATTGTGAATGAGATAAACTCTCCCATAAAACAAAGTAGATAGGAGAGTGGATCAAGAAAAAAGGAATTCTATAATATGTTATTTATAAGAAACTCACCTGAAGCATAGAGACACATATAAATGTAAGGGACTGGAGCAGAATCTCATGCTTCAGCTGAAGGTAAAAAAAAGGAGGGATAGCAATCCTGATCTCAGACAAAGTAAAAACAAAAATAGACTAAATTAATAGTGATAAGGAAGGAAACTACCCTGTGCCAAAAGTTATCATAGGCAATGAAACAATATCAATACTAAACATACATATACCAAGTGGCTTAGCATACAAATTTTAAGTGAGTTAAAAAAAGAAATAGAAAGCAAAACTATTCTAGTGAGGGACCTCGACCTTCCCCTCTTAGAACTAGGTAAATCTAACCACAAAATAAAGAAGACAGAACGTACAGAGGTAAATAGAATATTATAAAATAATAGATGTGATAGATTTTTGAAGAAAACTGAATGGGAATGGGAAGGAATAAACATTTTTCTAAGTAACACATTGCACTTACAAAAAAGAAACCTGACCATGTATTAGGGCATTAAAATCCTTAAATTAAATTGTAGAAAAGCAGAAAGGCTAAATTCATTCTTTTCATATCATTATGCAATAAAATTGCATTCAACAAATGGTAGTGGAAATATGGATTAAATATCAATTGGAAACTAAATAATCTAGTCCTAATGAATAAGTGGATCAAAGAACAAATCCTAGAAAGAATTATTTCATTAAAGAAAATGACAATTAGACTACATACCAAAATTTATGGGATTCAGTCAAAGCAGCATTTAGGAGAGAATTTGTTTCTCTAAATTCTTATATCAGGAAAGGGGGAAAAAAGCAATTCAAAGAATTTTTTCATGCAACTAAAAAAAAAAACCTACAAAAAGAATAAATTTAAAATCCCCAAATGAGTACCAAATTGGAAATTCTGAAAAACAAAGTGAAATTAATGATTTGAAGAATATATATATATATATATATATATATATATATATATATATATATATATATATATGCCTATTGAGCTAATAGATAAATCTAGGATCTGGTTTTATGGGAAAAAAAAGATGAATATGTCACTGGATAATTTAATTTAGAAAATAACACCAAATATCTAGTATCAAAAATGAAAAGAATGAAATCACCCACCACCAATGAAGAAATTAAAACAATTAGAAAATATTCTGTCCATTTATCTGACAATAAATCTGATAATCTGAATGAAATAGCTGAATAATTACAAAAGATATAAATTACCTAGATTTACTGATAAGGAAATAGAATGCCTAATTAACCCCACCCTTGAAAAAAGATATTTAACAAGCCATTAATGAACTGCCTAAGGAAAAAAAAATCCCAGGTCCAGATGGGTTCACAAGTTAAATCTATGAAACATTTAAAGAGCAATTAATTCCAATATTATATAAACTATCTAGAAAAATAGGTGAAGAAAAAGTCCTATCAAATAAGTAAATCAGTAAGAGGTAAAAGAGAGAAAGAAAATTATAGAATGATTTCCCTAACGAATATTGATGCAAAACTTTTTTCATGAAATTTTAGAAAGGTGATTACAGCAATATATTGCAAGGATTATTCCCCATGACCAGGTAATATTTATACCATAATTGCAGGGCTGTTTCAGTATTAGGAAAATTATTGATGCGATTAATCATATCAAATAACAAACCCAAAAGAAAACATACATTTATTTCAATAGATGCTGAAAAGCCTTTTGAAAAAATACCACACCCATTCCTATTAAAAACACTGGAGAGGATAGGAACAATGGAGTTTTCCTAAAAGGATAAGCAGTATCTATCTAAAATCATCAACAAGCATTGCCTGTAATGGCAATAAGCTATAAGACTTCCCAACAAGATCAGGGACGAAGCAAGGATGTCCATTATCATCAGTATTATCCAATATAGTATTAGAAATCCTAGCTATAGCAATAAGAGAAGAAAAAGAGATCGAAGGAATTAGAATGGCCAATGAGGAAAAAAAATCTGACACTCTTTATAGATGACAAGTTGGTATGCTGAGAGAACATTAGAACATCAACTAAAAAATACTTAAAATAATTAAGAATTTTTGCAAAGTTGCAGGATATAAGATGAACCCGCATCACTCAATTAACATTTCTCATTTCTTCATATGATCAATAAAGCCACACAATGATAGATAGAGATATTCTACTTAAAATAACTGTAAACAATATAAAAGAGATAGTAGTCTTTCTGACAAGACAAACCCAGGACCTATAGAAAAACAATTATAACACACTTTTCACACAAATAATGTCAAATTCAAAGAACTAGAAAAATATTACTTGCTCATGGGTAGGCAGAGTCAGTATAATAAAAATGACAATTCTGCCTAAACCAATTTACCTATTTAGTGCCATACAAATTAAACTGCTAAAATGATTTTAAAGAGCTAAAATAATCACAACAAAATTCATCTAGAACAGAATGAAAAGAATATGAAGAGAATTAATGAAAAATAATACAAGGGACAACGGCATTAGCTGACATGGAAAAAGTGATCTAAAAAAAAATAGACCCAGGAGAGCTAATTTTAAAATTATTGGACTATTTGAAGGTCATGATAAAAAAAAAAAAGCCTAGACATCATCTTTCAAGGCATTATCAAGGAAAATTGCACAGATTTTCTAGAGCTAGAGGGTGAAATAGAAATTAAAAGAGTCCAATAAATACCTTCTGAAAGTGATCCCAAAATAAAAACTGCCAGGAATAGTATAGTCAAATTCCAGATTCCCCAGGTCAAGGAGAAAATAATGCAAGCAACTAGAAAGAAACAATTCAAGTATTGTTGAAACACAATCAGGATAACAGAAGGTTTAGCAGCTTCTACATTAAAGGATCAGAAAATTTGGAATATAACATTCAAGAGGGCAAAGGAGCTAGGATTAAAACCAAGAATCATCTACCCAACAAGATTGAGTACAACCAATGAGGGGGGGAAATGATATGTGATGACATAAAGGATTTTAATTCATTCTTGTGGAAAAAAAAAAACAGACCTAAATAGAGAAATTGACATTCAAACACAGGAAAATTATGAAAAGATAAACAGGAAAGAGAAAGCATTCAGGAATTATTAAATCTGAACTGTTTACAATCCTACAAGGAAAGATGATATTTGTAACTCATGAGAACTTTCTCATTTTTAGGGTAATTGGAGAGAATATATTTAGACAGAGGGCACAGGGTGACTTTAATATAAAGGGCTGGCATCTAAAAAACAAAAGAGGGATGAGGGAATAATGTACTGGTAGAAGGAGAAAGGAAGATATAAAATAGGGTAAATAATCACACATAAAAGAAGCAAGAAAAAATTATATTGGAGGGGAATAGAGAGGAGGTGAGAGGGAATGAGTGAACCCTGCTCTCATCAGAATTGGCTTAAAAGTAGAAATAACAGGCATAATCAATTTGGCATGGAAATACATCCTACCCTACAACAAAATAGGGGGGAAGGAGATAAAAGAGGAGTGGTAATAAAAGGGAGGGCAGATTGGGAGAGGAGGTATACAGAAGTAAACACTTTTGAGGAAGAACAGAGTGGAGGGGGAGAATAGAATAAATGGGTGTGGTGGTATAGGATGTATATAACATCTTATAGTAATTGCTGTTGTAGTCATTGTTGTTGTTATCTTTAATGTCAGATGAGGACATTAAAGTCCAGAAAAGTACTAAGGAATATGTTGAGAGTTGAATTGTTTAGTAATTATGAGAAGGAGACTATGAGTCTAGGTTGCCAACACCAGAATCAATTTTTTCCCACTATGTCAGGAAGCTCATTGAATCATTATATTTATATAGTATTATTTTTAATAGGAAAAAAGCACCAAACTGAAATAAAAATGAAATATAAACTAGAAATAATTCAGTGCCACAGAAATGACCCTTTCTTTGCTCACTCCATAATATACAATTGTAGACTATATTTATGGAACGGTGGTCAGAGATCCTTACATAATGGATATATTTTAATAAACAAGTTTTCATCTTTTTCAAAACACCATACATATATTAACTAGTTAATACTCCTGATAGGCTTCTAAAGTATCTAACAAGTGTTGTTAGAAAAATTTTACAGATGAAGATATAGACTTAATAAAGAGAGGTTAAGTGGCTTGCCCAAAGTCACACTGCAGGTTAACAACACAGGTTCATATAAGACTCAAGGAGCTTCATCCTCAATTTCCTCATACAACCATCACATTCTGTGCTTTTCCTTCCAGATTTCCCATTGACATCAATCAACATTCTGGTAGCAAAATAGATACTGTTTAATGCTTTAACATTTTGCCTCTGCAACACTTGCATTCTCTTTTGTATTAAAAGATATTCTATTTTGAGCATTCTGAGTTAACATTAACATGATCACAAATGCTTATAATAATTCATCGGACTAGGGATAGTGTAAATTGACAACCTTCAGTAAGCTATGTTGTAGTGGAAAGATCCCTTGACTTTGGAGAATGAAGTCATGGGTTTTAAATTAATTATGCATATGGTAGAAGGAGAAAGGGAGATATGAAATAGAGTAAATGATCACAACAATATTTATATATAATTATTAATATATTTAATATCCAATATTAATATCCAATTATCAATCTACTTAATACCCAATATAAATATAATTAATATCAAAATTAATACAATTATGGCAATTAATTTATTAATTAAATAGGGTACACATAATACCTATTTAATTTAAATTAAATTAAATATGGGTTGAAGTTTGCCACTTTCATTTATTTATTGTTTCATTTATTTATTATCCTAGTCATTATTGCTGCAGTTTGGATTCATAACTGAAAATCAGTGAGATATGCATAAAAATAATCATTAGGAAATTTCCAAATAAATATGTAAATCGTCCATATCTTTCATCTTTCTCAATTAGTTTTCAAACTAAATCACCTTACCCATGACAAAGAATAAAGTGGAATGAGGGGATAAGGATTTAATACTGAAGGGGATTAGTGTTGGGTATAACTGAGATCAGATAAACATATCTATAAAACAGTTGTTTAATATCTATTTTAAAGGGTTTTTTAAAATATCCATGGCATCTCCCCAAAGCAATTCCCACTCTTCCTCAAGAAAAATACATATTCACAGTTAGGGGTGTGCATTGATCTCTATTTTTTTCCACTTTAGACAAAAATATTCATAAAACAACTGCCATTGTTTTAATGAGATTAATCATTTCTAGTCAGATTACCACCATGAAAGACTGAGGGGAGAGAGGAAACTTTTATCAATATGTCTAAGAATGACAAAAGTCAAAGAATACTGTCATTTTATTTTTCTCTCTTTTTTATTTTTTAGTTTACATCATTCATTTTACAAGATATTGAGTTCAAAATTTGATCCCCATTTTTCCACTACACACCACCCCAAAATAGTGATCCCATTGAATATCCCTTCCCCCATTCTGCACTCTCCCATATCTTCCCACACCCTCTCCGACTTACCATTAGGGCATGGTGGATCTCTATGCACCAGTGCCTGTATATCTTATTTCCCAGTTGCATGAAAAATAATCATAATAATAGTATGTGTATGTGTGTGTGTGTGTGTGCGCGCGCGTGTGTTTGCTTGTGTGTGTGTGTGTGTGTGCGTGTGTGTGTGTATTAAACAATTGATTTTAAAACTTTGAGTTCCAGGTTTTTCCCTTCCTTCCTTGTCACCCATCCTCACTGGGAAGACAAGTAATTCAATATAGGTTGTACATGTGTAGCTAAGCAAAACATTTCCAAAGTGGATATACTGTGGAAGACTTACTTTATTTCCCTCCATCTTATCCCACCCCCCACTTATTCTATTCTCTACTTTGATCCAGTCACTTTTAAAAAGTGGACGCTTCCAATTTCCCTTCCCCCCAGCCTGCCCTCCCTTCCATTATCCCCCCTCTCATGCCCTTCCCTCCTATTCTCCTGTAGGGTGAGGTACCCTATTTAGTGTGTGTATCATTCCTTCCCTAAGTAAAATTCAATGAGAATAAGGTTGACCCATTTATTTCTTTTGCCTTCCTGTCCTTCCCCTACAGTGTAACAGTCTCCCCTCTCCTCTTCTATATGAGATAATTTACCCCTTTCTGTCTCTCACCATCTCCTCTCATTATATGCCTATCTCACCTCTTAATTGCACCTATTAAATATCATCACTTCCTATTAAATTTGTCCAGTGCCTTTTGTCTATGTACACCTGTACAGGGTATATATACACACTCATGTATGTATTCATACATGCATATACACTCATATATAGATATATATGTGTATATACATACATATACATATATATGCATTTCTATTCTATTCAACTATCCTCATACTGAGAAAAGTTTTGTAAGTTACAATTATTGTTTTTCCTATAGATATATAAATAGTTCAACTTTGATAAGTTCCTTATGATTTCTTTTCCCTGCTTACCTTCTCAGGCATTTCTTGCTTCTTGTATCTGAATGTCAAATTTTCTATTCAACTCTGGTTTTTTCATCAAGAATACTTCAAAGTCCTCTATTCCACTAAATGACCATATTTTCCCCTTTAACATGATATTGTTTTGCTGGGTAGGTGATTCTTGGTTTTAATCCCAGCTCCTCTGAGCTGCAGAATATCATATTACAAGCCCTTCAATCCTTCAGTGTAGAGTCTGCCAGATGCTGTGTTATCCTGATTGTGTTTCCACAATATTGAAATTGTTTCTTCCTGGCTTCTTGTAATATTTCCTCCTTGATCTGGGAATTCCAGAATCTGGCTATAATATTCCTAGAAATTTTCTTTTTGTGGTCATTTTCAAGAAGTGGTCAGTGGATTCTTTCTACCTCTATTTCCCCCTTTGGGTCTAAAGCATTGGGGCAGTTTTCCTTGAGAATTTCTTGGTTTCTTGAGATGATTTCTAGTTTCTTCCTTTGATCATGGCTTTCAGGTAGTCCAATAATTTTTAAATTCTCTCTCTTAGATCTACTTTCCAGGTCAGTGTTTTTTTCCAATGAGATCTTTCACATTACCTTCTATTTTTTCATTTGTTTGGATATCTTTAATAGTATCTTGATTTCTCATAGTCACTAGCTTCCACTTGTTCCAGTCTAATTCTGAAGGAATGATTCTCCTCAGTGACATTTTGAGATTCTTTTTTCCATCTGACAAATTCGACTTTTTAAGGCATTCTTCTCCTCATTGCTTTGTTGATCCTCTTTTGCCATCTGGCTTAAACTATTTTTAAGGTATTATTTTCTTCTGTCAGGTTGTTGACTCTCATTTCATAATTTTCTTGCATTATTCTCATTTCTCTTCTCAATTTTTCCTCTACTTCTCTTATTTGATTTTCAAAATCCTTTTTAATCTCCTCTATGGCCTGTAACCAGCTCATATTTTTCTTTGAAGCTTTTGGTGTTCTGACTTCACTGTCCTCCTCCCGTTCCATGCTTTGATCCTTTTTGTCCCCAACAAAGGTGTCCAAAGTCAGATTTCTCTGTTTGCTTTGCCTCATTTGCTTGCTCATATTGCCACTCAATTACTTGAATTTTGAGCCTTTTGCCACAGTAGAACTTTGCTTCCAGAAAGGGAATCTTTATCCCAATCACAGGGGTTTTCACAGCTGCTGGAGCTATTCATTGGGTGCCCTCTCTGAAGCCTCAACATGCTCTGGCAAAGTGGTCCCACACCCCAGGACCTCCACCCTAGACAGCGATAAAAATCCAAGAAGAGCAAGAGTGATTATCCCTTAGACTGGATGCTTAGTCCCCCTACAATCTGCAGACCAAGAGCTCTGAATGAGGAGAGCCACAGAGCCTCAGCTGTTTCTTGCCCCAGGGGCAAAAGCCAAGTCACACTCCCAAACTCCCTATTCCTGCAAAGTCTACACTGACCTCTCACTTTGTCTTTGGCATCTATATGTTGATAATTCTGGAAAGTCCCATAACTGCTGGTGATTTGGAGTCCCTCTAGTAGTCCGCTGGTCAGGTCACCCTGAGGCTAAAACCTCAGGCTCATGCAGGGCTGGGCTCAGCTGTCAGAGAGCTGTGCTGACCCTTTCCTGCCAGCCTGCTGGGTTTTCTTCAGTGGGAGGTTAGCTTCTCTCTGTCATTTTGTGGGTCCTGTATCTCCAAAGTTTGTCTATAGTCATTTTTTACAGTAACTGGAGGAGGTGGAAGGTGGAGCTGCATGGAAGTCCTGCTTCTACTCCACCATCTTCCAGAGTCATTTTCAAACACTATAAAACTACAGATGTACTTTTAAAAATAAGCAATATATTCATTTCTATCATTTTATTAACGTTACTGATACCTTACTTTAATATTTTAAATTAATTTTCTCTTCTCCTTCGATTACATAGAAAAGCAAGAAAATCCAAATCCATTGCAAGCAAAAGTCAAGCAAAACAAATGCCCACACTATGCAATAATATTAATTATAATAATTTTCAGTTGGCCCTCTAATTCTATCTTCTCTCAGAAGGTGGATAGTGTGATTCATCATGAGTCCTCTGGACTTGAGTTTGGTTATTGCATTAACCAGATTTCCTAAGACATTTAAAGTGAGAAATGTTTACAATGAATATATCTGTTGAATGAAAATATGAGACAAATAACTTGACAAATTTAAGTACATTTGCATATAGAAATCTCAATCCATGGTTCAAAATAGTGAGAAATAAATTTAGTAAAGGGAAAAAGTTTTCTAACACTTTAGAGTCATACAAACCCCCCAAGAATGGGTCTCAGGGCTTTGCCTTTTTTTTTTTTTTGATTTGTTCATGTTCTAGGTAGAAGAATTAGAACTTCATAATAAAGAGTGTTTGAAAGGTCTTCATGAGAACTCTTATGTTTCCATGACATCTTTAAAGTTAAGTTCTAAGCTAGATGCTTCAGGAAAACTAGCACTGAAGTCTTGAATTTCAGTTCTGATGTATAAGCACAACCTTCTGGAGCTATGCTATAAAAACTGAAACAAAAGGATAGGAACTTGGTTGGGACAATGGTGTATAGAAACTAAACTATGTTTTTAGCCTATTTATAAGAGATTAAGTTACAATGTAAGTAAACTCTAGTTATTGAAGGTAATGTTCATGTATTAGTTCTTCCTATGACTTTGAAATATATATTGAGGGGTGGCTAAGTGGCACAGTGAATAGAGCACCAGAACTGAAATCAGGTTTAACTGAGTTCAAATCCAGCATCAACACTTAACACTTACAACTCATGTGACCTTGGGCAAGTCACTTAATCCCTAATGCCTTGCCTTCATCCTCCAAAAAGAAAAAAAAATGAAATAAATATTGATTATTTATAAAATCTAAAACAAACAACTAAATATAAATGGAATTTTAATCTACCAAAAATTAAAATTCTTAAATCTACCCCAGGCAATATTACCAATTGTAATAAATAATATGCATAACACAATTCTTAGATAATGATAAAAAAAATCAAGGCTATGTTGAGGGACAAAGTAACACAAAATAAGACCTAGAAAAATCCACAGAAGTAATCTTGTTTAATCTTATCATTTTATGAGGAAACAAAGGCCCTGAGTGGTGAAGTATATGTGATTTCCTCAAGATCCCACAAATATCAGAGTGAGGACTTGAACCTGGATCTTCTGAAGGATGCAGTACACTTCCCAAGACAATATACTGCCTCCCCTCTCTAAGTTCCCACAAAATACAATTTATTTCTATACTCCTTAAATAGTTTCCATTGGTCTGTTTTAGCCATATTGCATGAGCTAAACTACTTCATATTGAAGTTTAACTTGTTTGGAATGAAACCAAAGAAAACTCGTAAGAGCTTCAGTATTTTTTTTCAAATTAAACTGTCCCAAAAGTTATGCTCAAAACCCAAGTGCTATAATGTGGAAGGGATGAAAATACAATTTCTTGATTAAATTAAAGGTCCCCTAGTTATTTTTCAGAGAACTATAAGATTCTTGGGATTCTTGCCAGATTTTAGTTTTTGTCATTATGATCACATACCTATTATTCTACATAAAATTTCAGCTGGGAATGCGACTATAACTCATTTCTTCAACAGATACACCATGTTGTGATTTATTCTTGGCCTCCATTCAAGCTAAAGCTGGTTTGCAAGGTTAGAGTTATGACTGCATTTGTGTACATCAACATGCAATGAAGATGAATCTTCATTCCTTTTGATTCCATTCAGGCTTCTTCTTCTCTTCCATTATGAGGACTAACCATATTATAGTTGCATCAGGTTCATTTTAATTTGTGACTGCTAATGAAACAAAATTCTGGTCTATTCACTAGACTAGAGATGTCAATTCATTTCTGGTAGCAAGTTTGTAATTACTTATCCAGTTCACATCCACTAAGCTTTGAGTTATTCCCGTGCTTCAGTGTGTCTATAAAATTACCTGACATTTCTCAGTTTCTATGTCAAGTTTTAATGTTCCCCAGTGAGGTTATTTTTAAACCTTAGCAATAAGGCTGCACTGTGTTTGTAAAGGGAACAATAATAAGAACAAGTAGAAAAGATTGTGAGATTATTCCAGAAGATACCAATTAAATCATGGTAGAAGAACCTTTAACATGAAATCATAGTCTAGACACATACACATACATTTATATGGATATGAATTTAAATCTATAAGACATGTGCACACATATACACCTGTTGTATGTAAACTTACACACGGATGTGTTGGAATCAACTGGTGAAATCTTAAGAGAGAAAACTGCTAAATTTTCATTGTGAGTATTTACATCTCAGAAATCAGCAAATGGTACAAATTAGGATCTAATTTATTGTGTTATTGACTGTGCAGATTTTAGAAAGTGAAAGAGAATATATTAAGAATGTAAATTAAATTTAAAAGCAAGTCCTGTGTATGTGCATTTTTTTTTCTGGGGAGCTAATGGTTAAACATTTACCAGCATAAACACACATGTGCAAATATAAATAGACACACACACACACACAGAAAATATAAACATATTTATTTGTTGTTGTTCTTGTTGAGTTGTTTCAGTCCTAACTCTTCATGACCCATTTCCTTCACCATCTTATTTTACATAAGGGAAAATGGAGGGAAACAGGGTTAAATGATTTGCCCATGGTGACATAGCTAGTATTTATAGTAGACTAAATTTCAAATCAGATCTACTTGACTCTAGACCCTGTGATCTATCCACTGCACTATCTAGCTGCCTTGCCAATATGTAGAGGGATCTGAATATTTGTATGTGTGTATGCATGTGTGTAGATACATATATACATGTATATATACATGCGAATATTTATCTGTGTATGTATGTGCACATATATGTGTAGGTGTGTCTGAAGATAAATACATCACATATACTTATATATTATAAAGATAAATATGCATTTGTGTAAAATCACATATTAAACATATTTGTATTTGCAATATTAAAATATATTAATAAAACCCGATTATATTAATTATTTTTGTTATTACATTTTAAATACATGTTATAAGCACAATGTTTCTAATCCTATGCAACAAACAACTCTATGGGGTAATAGACATGAAAAGTAATAACATCACTAGATTTATGGTATATTATATGTAGTTTTAACACAGAAAAGTCTAAAGAAATTACTGAAAAAATTATAAAGAATATATTATCTTCCTGGCATTATAAAGATTTTATTTTATTTTAATTTTGTAGCATACCTGAAAATTTATTACCTACCCATAAGATAGCAATCTAACTTCCTGATATCAATGAAAGTCACCAAATCTTTTTAAGAAAAGTATTCCTCAGTAGAAAAGAACTTGATTAAGTGGTGGCCATTTTAATATTAAAACCATATTGTTAAATCTGAATTTATATACAAAATGGAAGAAAAAGCAGTTTTGGGTTAAAAGAATGGAAAGTACTACAATGATTTTCATCAGAAAGGGGAGTAGAACATATTACCAAATTATTTGGCCTTTGAGAAAAGAGAGGAGAAATGGGATTTTTCTTTGGTTTTCCCATTTCTGGCAACAAATAGAGCTGAATCAACTTAGCATCTACTGAAATTTCAGCCACTTTGCAGAGGTAGGTAATTGGTGGGTAGACAGGAGGAAGCAGGAGATGGAGAGTTGGAATATCTGAACCACTGAAACAACACTAAAAATAATGAGGTAAAATTTATATTAATTAAAGAGTAGGGGGAAAAAAACATGGAGTTCAAAGACATTCTAATTCTGACTCTTCCACTGCATTATTATGTAGCATGGGAGAAATCATTTCACTTATTTAGATTTATGTTTTCTCATAGCTGAAATGAGTAAATTAGATTAAATGATGTCAAAAAACCTAACTTTATTTTATCTGATCAGATATGTTCCTAGGGACATAAAAATACAATTCAAGAGAGTGGTGTTAATTTTAGAATGCATGGAAAGATTAATTCCTTTTAAAATGAATTGCATAGATATAATTGGGGGATATAAACTTTTTCTCAAAAATATAATTTACTAAAGTACCAGTATGGATCAATGTATACATAAGACAAATTAGAAATATGAGTATGTGTGTGTGTGTGTGAGTGTGCTTGTGTGTGTGTGTGAGACAGAGAGAGAGAGAGAGAGAGAGAGAGAGAGAGAGAGAGAGAGAGAGAGAGAGAGAGTTTTCTATATTTAGATGTCCATGTGTGTATAGGTACACATATAAATGACAAATATATATATACATATACATATACATATGTATGCCTATTTTTATATAGGTATATAGGACAGTACTCAGAAATAATCTTAAAATATTAAATATCCCCCAGCTTGGAATAACCAATTTCTACTTCCATAGTTACTTTAATGGAGTAGTACAAAAATGCTTGGCGGGGATGGTGGTGGTATGCATATGGATTAGACTTCTAATACTCATAAAATTTTAAAAGACAAGGAAATATTCATTCAACTGAAAGTACTTTAAAGGTTTGATTTTTTTGGAGCAATAACAAATAAGTAGATGTACTAACAATTGGTAAGAACATCAATACTGATCATCTCAATAAAAAATTAAAACCTAAATATTTAAAGAATGTGCAACTGAGGGGCAGAACCAAGTAAAAACAGCACTTCCATGGCACTCCAGCCCACACCACTTCAAAATTATGTAAAAGGGGACTCTCAACAACCTCTGGAGCTCCAGAACCCATAGAATGACAGAGAAACTAATCTCCCGATAAGGATAGCCCAGTGCCCCAGTAGGAAGCGGCAAGCACAGCAGTCTGGAAGCCAAGCCCAGGACCATGTGAGTCAGAGGTTTTAGCCCCTGGGCATCTGGAGCAGCAGCCAGCTGGAGGGACCCCAGAACACCAGCATCTGTGGTGTTTCCATAATTAACAACATATAGATGCCCAGTACAAAGTGAGAGGTTAGTGCCCTATGGATTTTGAGACCAGTATTTGGGAGAACATCAGCTTCTTCCCCTGGGGATGAGAAGCCACTGAGGATCCATGACACAGCTGCCATTTTGCAACTTCAGTTGCAGCTTCAGCTCCTGGCCTCCAAACAGTAGTGGGATCCAGCAATCAGTCTTGGGAGTAATGGCTCTTGCTTTAACCTTCTTGGACCTGGAGTGTGGTCTGGGGTGGAGATCTTGGGGTGTGTGACCAGTTTGCCAGAGTGTGTGGGGGCTTCAGGGAGGGCACCCAACTAATAACTCCGGAAGTGGAGAAGACCCAATTTTTGGGACAGAAGCTCACCTGTCTGGTGTCAGAGTCCTACTGTGGCAACAAGCCCAAAAGTCAAGCAATTAAGTGGCAACATGCCTAGGCAAAGGAAACAATATCAACAGAAAAATTCAACATTAGACTCCTATTTTGGCAGCAAAGAGCATCAAAGCATTGAACAGGAGTAGGACTGGGAGGTCAGAACTCCTGCACCAGAAGCCCCAAATGAAAATATGAATGGATTACAAGCCATAGAGTACGTTAAGAAGGACTTTAAAATTAAATAAGTGAAGTGGAGGAAAAATTGGGAAGAGAAATGAGAAGGATGAAGGAAAAGTATGAAATGAGAGTCAACAGCCTTACTGAGGAAAATAACACCTTAAAAAATAGACTAACTCAAATGGCAAAGTAAGCTCAAAAGGGCAGTGAGGAGGTGAATGCGCTAAAACCCGGATTTGCCAGATGGAAAAAGAATCTCAAAAGCACACTGAGGATATTCATTCCTTCAGAGTTAGTCTGGAGCAAATTGAAGCTAGTGACTTTATGAGAAATCAAGATGCTGTTAAACAGATCCAAACAAATGAAAGAATAGAAGGCAATGTTAAATACCTCATGGGAAAAACCACTGACCTGCAAAATAGATACGGGAGAGATAGGCATTAAAGTGGGGAAAGTGACTACATGTACAAAAACACATATAGCAACTCTTTTGGTGGTGACTAAGAACTAAAAATTGAGGGAATGCCCATCAGTTGGGGAATGGCTAAAAATGTTGTGGTATATGAATGTAATGGAATACTATTGTGCTCTAAGAAATAATGGAGAGGTAAAATTTTGGTAGGCGGAGCCAAGATGGCTGATTAGAAGCAGCTCATCTAAGCCACTCTGCCCCCGGATTTCCTCCACACTATGTAAAAGGGGATTCTGAACAATTTCTGGAGCCCCAGCACCCACAGAACGACACAGAAAAGCTAACCTCCCACTGAGGACAGCCCAGCAGCCCCACAGGAAGGACCAGCAGAGCGGTATGGGAGACAGCAACACGCAGCACGCAGAGCATGGGGAGACGAGACGAGCCGATCCCAGGTCCTCGTGAGCAATAGTTTTAGCCCCAGGGTGGCAGGGCAAGCAGATGGCTGGAGAGACCCCAGAACACCAGCAGCTGTTGCGATTTCAGAATTATCAACATAGACATGCTTAGGACAAAGTAAGAGGTTAGTGTCCTATGGACTTTGGGACCTGTTTTTGGGGGAATGTGTCGGCTCCCTCCCCTAGGGGCTAGAAGACGCTGAGGAGACATGCCATTTTGTAGTTTATAGAGGCAGCTCCAGCTCTTGGCCTGCAATTAATTGTAGGGAGATCCAGCAATCAGTCTTGGGGGGTAATCGCTCTTGCTTTAACCTCCCTGGATCTGGATTGTGATCTGGGGTGGAGGTCTTGGGTGGGCTTCCAGCTTCGAGAAACTGAAGTTGTCCACCACACTTTTGGGATGAAAATTCTGTCTGGCAGCAGAGCCATATTGTGGCAACAAACCCAAAAGTCAAATAATTAAGTGGCAACATGCCAAGGCAAAGGAAACAAATTAAACAGAAAAATGAAACCCTAGACTCCTATTTTGTGGGCATAGAGCAGGAAAAGGACTGTGAGGTCAGAAGTCCTGCTCCAAAAGCCCCAGGGGAAAACATGAGCGGGTTGCAGGCCATAGAGGACCTTAAGAAGGACTTTAAAAAGCGAATAAGAGAAGTGGAGGAAAAACTGGGAAGAGAAACGAGAAGAATGCAGGAAAAGCATGAAATGAGGGTCAACAGCCTGACTGAGGAAAACAACACCTTAAAGAATAGATTAACTCAAATGGCAAAGGAGGCCCAAAAGGGCAATGAGGAGAAGAATGCCTTAAAAAGTCGAATTTGCCAGTTGGAAAAAGAATCTCAAAAGTTCATTGAGGAGATTCATTCCTTCAGAGCTAGACTCGAGCAAATGGAAGCTAATGACTTTATGAGAAATCAAGATTCTGTTAAGCAGATCCAAACAAATGAAAGATTAGAAGGCAATATGAAATATCTCATGGGAAAAACCACTGACCCGGAAAATAGATCCAGGAGAGACAATTTAAAAATTATTGGACTACCTGAAAGCCATGATCAAAGGAAGAACCTAGAAATCACCCTTCAAGAAATTCTCAAGGAAAATTGCCCTGATGTTTTAGATACAGAGGGCAAAATAGAGGTTAAAAGAATCCACCGATCACCTCCTGAAAAAGATCCCAAAAAGAAAACTCCCAGGAATATTATAGCCAGATTACAGAATGCCCAGATCAAGGAGAAAATACTACAAGCAGCCAGAAAGAAACAATTTCAATATTGTGGAAACACAATCAGAATAGCACAGGACCTGGCAGCTTCTACATTGAGGGATAGAAGGGCATGGAATACAATATTCCAGAGGGCAAAAGAGCTGGGAATGAACCCAAGGGTCACCTACCCAGCAAAACTGAGTCTTTTGTTTCCGGGGAAAATACCAGAATTGAATAGAAAATTTGACATCCAGACACAAGAAGGAAGAGATGACTGAGAAGGTAATCAGGGGAAAGAAATCAAAAGGAACTTATCAAAGTTGAACTATTTACATTCCTATATGGAAAAGCAATAACTGCGACTGATAAAATCTTTCTCACTATGAAAATAATTGAAGAAGGGTGTATGGTCATATGAATACATATGTGAATGTGTGTGTATATGTTTACAGTTCTATATGGATAGAGGGCATAGGTTGAATTTGTTGGGAAGGGAAGATGCTCAAGGGGTGAAATTATGAGGTGAGAGAGGAAAGTGGCAAGAGGAGATGGGGAGAGACAGGGTAGGGTATACTCTCATGTAGAAGAACCAAGGGGAAGTGGTTGCAAGGGAGGGGGAGAATAGGAATGCAAAAAGGCAAAACCACTTTCTCATAGAATTTGGTTCAGGGAGAGAATGACATACATACTAAATGGGATATCTCAACCTACAGCAGAATCGGGGGAAGGGGGATGAGAGGAGGGATGATGGATGGGAGGGCATCCTTGGGGGGAGGGGATGTTGGAAGTACCCACTATAGAAGAGGGACAGGATCAAGTAGGGATTGGACCACGTGGGGGGTGGGATGAGTGGGAGGGAACTATAAGCAGCCTTGTACAATATATCTACTATGATAATGTGGTGCATAGCTAGACATGTAGAACATATACTGAATTTCTTATCTCCCCAGAGGGAATGGGTGACAAGGGAGGAAAGAAATGGATCTGAAATTCAAGGTCTTAAGATTAAATGTTTCAAATATATATAAATACTATTATTAATAGTCTTTTGCTTGTAATTGGGAGATAAGATGTGCAGGCATTGGGACACAAAGATTCCCCTTCCTCTAATGGAAAAGTTGAAGGGGGTATGGGAGAAGGTGTGGTAGAGAGCAGATCGGAGGAAGCGATATCTTGTGGGACTGCTATTCTGGGAGGGTGGGTAGGGGAAAAACAGGGTGGGGGGAATGATTGTAACTCAAAATCTCGTGGAAATGAATGATGTAAAACAGAAGTTAATAATGCATTTGTTTAAATATAAATAAATAAATAGATAATTGCATTTTTGTAAAAAAAAAAAAAAGAAAGAAAGAAATAATGGACAGGCAGACCTCAGAGAAACCTGAAAAGAATTATATGAACTGATGCTAAGTGAGGTGAGCAGAAGCAGGAGAACATTGTACAACATTACTATGTGAAAGTATGCTTACTAGAAATGTATTTGTAGAGCCTATATTGGATTACATTCCATCTTAGGGAGGGAAGAAAGTAGGGATAGGGAAAAAATTGAAAATGTTTGTAAGTAAATGGTGAAAATTAAAATTTAATTAGTTAAAACAAAATGAAGAGCTGTTGCACATTTGCTAGATCCCCTGTGGAGAATTAAAAAAAAAAAATCACCATTTTTCCTTGATGAGGATGCTGATCAAATTACTACCTAGATCATGTGATAACAGATCTAGTGCTGAAATATTTTTTTCAAAAATGTACAGTCAATATAACAATATACTTACAAAATCTGAAATTATAATTTTAAAGGAAATATAAATGATAAGTTTCTGATATTGTCCTTCAGTTCAGTCATGTCCTACTCTTCATGACCTCATTTATGGTTTTCTTTGGGAAGATACTGGAGTTGTTTGCCATTTCCTTCTATATATCATTTTACAAGGGAGGAAATTGAGGCAAACAGGGTTAAATGACTACCCAGGGTCACACAGATGGTATGTGTCAAAGACCAGAGTTGAGCTCAGGAAGATGAGTCTTCCTGAATCCACACCCAACATTTTATCCATCTAGGCTCCCAATAATATCCTATACTAATGTTCTTTTGTGACAGCGAGTTAATTCAAGGTTTGTAAGGAAATTAGAGAATGATATTAAACAACCGAAAATCTTTAAACATGGGTTTGAAAATTTAATGGACTCTTTTCTTTTTTTTTCCTAATAAGCTTCATCATATTAAGTGATGCTTATTGGCAAAAAGTAGACTATTCATTGAACAATTTCTTCCATCATAGCAACTTATGAAGTAGACTTCTACTTGACTTGATATGTATTAGGGAGAGACACTACATACGTGAATAGAATAATTGGTCTTGAAAATATTGAAACTATGTAAAAAATAAGGCAAAATTTAAACCTCTTTGTTACTTGTAATATAATCTTTGATTTTTGAGGTCACATTAGGATATCATTTAATAGGTAAGTTATGAATTTATACAAAAATAACTTTTGCTTTTCAGAAGTGCTCTTGCTAGCCTTGCTCATATGTAACTACTTTGCAAAATTTGAGTAGCAGGCATAACTTTTTCCATCTTTAAGTGTCCTGGATAGACATTAATGCTATTTATTATTGGATCAAACAGTGAAACCCTACCATTTGAAGAATTTGTCATTAGATAGTAGACTTTTAATTAGTCAACCTAGGAAAGCAATTCAGGTTTTGTGAGATAATTTGTTTAGAAAATAACTAGATGTTTAGTTTCATAGAGCTTTAAGAATATACTCATTATATAGAAACCCATCTTGCCCTACTATGGAGTTGGGGGGGGAGGGTTAAATGAGAGGATATAAGAAAGAACAGATTGGGGGAAGGGGTGTTCAGTAGGCTTGCTATTTCGGGGAGGTGGCAGGTGAAAGACAGGAAGCAAAAAACTATTAACTCAAAATTTTGTGGAAATGAATGGTGAAAACTAAAAATAAATATTTTTTTAAAAAATAATTTACTCAATATAATTAAACCAAAAGGCAGTAAGAATAAAAAAGACATTATGATAAGAAATATTTTGGGAATAACTTAATAAAATAATTCTAATGCACTTTCAAATGTGCTAATATTTCATAAATTCAGGTGTCTTCAAAGCAAAATTTAAAATTTTTCTAGAAACTACTTTTTACAATTCAGTTTTTCTTTCTCAACCAAGTTATAGAATTCTTCTAATTTTTTTTAAGTTATAACCAGCCACATGAGTAGGAGGCCACTCATGTAGAAGGTGGTGATCAGTGTGCATTGAGGGAGGTCTCTGATACTATTAATCTTCAACCATTTATAAAGCAGAAAAAATAAATGGTTACATAGAAATAATATCTTCAGCAATAAATAATTTGAAAAGGGCCCAATGTCATTCAAAATGAAATGTATA